>CM050524.1:28903289-29258289 GCA_027563665.1 Antrozous pallidus | reverse complement strand
TCTATAAGTTAATGGAAATAGCTGCTTTCTAGGGGACAACACAGAGGGCTGTAAATTCCTGGATTCTACCCTGATTTCTAGTTCCACTTTTATTTAAGTCTTTTAACACATTTCTAACTATGTTTTTATTTCCTCTTCCAGGAAATTACAGGACATTACTGACATATTTGATGAGTTTTCAGTTAAGAATTTAAAAGGAAATAATTCTCTAGAGGCTGGTTTCAAAGAAAGTTTCATTGAAATGACATTTCAATGCCCCACATAATAAGCTACATGCTATAGAAGATTACACAGCCCAGGTGGTGTGGCGATCTTTTTGTAAATTCCTCTTTTCTCATTGCAGACTCAATGCAACTGAGACATCTAGTGTCCAGTTCTAAGAAAAACAAATATCCATGGATCCTAGGTTTAAATATATAATTCACCAAATCTGTTTTATGGTACTTGAAATTAAAACTTGAATTTTCCCCCACCCCATCTTGGAAACCCAAGGCGTTTCCCAGATGAAAAATATGTTCATATTTTAGAAACTCAAGAAATGTTTCCCACATTTAGTGTTCTTATTGTAACAGTGGTGCCATTCACGTGAATAAAATATACCCCCTCAGCCCCACCTCATTCTCCTCCAACTTTTTAAAGCAATTGTCCCAGATAGAATACATCTATTTTTCAGTGGCATTTGAGTCCATGTCACACCTTGTTTCTGGATTTCCAGTCATTAAGAATTCCCTCAAGAAGCATGCACAGATAAACTTAAGGTATATAAAGTATTTTCTAATTACATAAACTACATATTATATAAAATATTTTATGTTATATAAAATATATATGCACAAGTAATATATATTCACTTCTTTCACATAGTAAATAATATTTTCATATAAATTTGTAAAGTGAATTATATCTTAAAACTGACACCAATATCAAAATCAACAAAAGAAAAAAATAGATAAATTGGACATCATCAAAATTTTAAAAAATTTTGTGTCCCCAATGGCATCATCAAGAAAATGAAAAGACAGCCTTCAGAATGGTAGAAAATACTTGAGAGTTATATTTTTGGTAACAGTCTTTTATCCATAATATATAAAGTACAATAACAACTCAATAATAAAAAGACAAATATAACAATCCAATTTAAGAATGGGCAAAGGATCCAAATAGACATTTTCCAAAGGAAATGTTAGGTCCCCTCAGGCATTTCAGTTGCCTCACAGAATAAAGTTATACATTTAAAAAACAAAATCATAGTAAATTCATCAAAAAGTAACAAACATACTAAATAAAAATTATAGTACTAAATCAAATTTACTTAAACATTCAAACTGTTTACGGACTTAACATTATCACAATACTTTCTAATTAAAGTCTTCATTTTTCCAATGACACAAATACAAGCACAGATTATAATGATGATTATAAAACATATAGAGAACCCTATTTTTTAGTAGTATTGGTCAGTTTACTGGACCCAACTTTTTTCCTCTCTTTTCCCCAAATTGCAAAGGCTGTTTGTCATCCCAGCCAGGTGCAGAGGTGTGAGCTCAGGTCTGGTCTGTGAACCCAGGACCCAGGATGCACGGCGCTGATGCTAACCTGGGGCTGTTCATGTGCCATCTCTCATTGTGGAGGGTGGGACTCTCTAAGCTCATGGATTCCCATTCAGAATTTCAGCCTTCACCTCTTCTGTAGCACTTAATTTTCTGATTCTAAGTCCTCTGTGTGCTCCACCAGCCAAGTCCCCTCCTGGTTTACACTGAAGGGCGTTTTCCCTTCTTTACACCTGCCTGAAAGGTTGTGTTCAAGTATTCCGAAACTCCTTGATGATGCCCCTTTAAATATTCAAAACGTTTTGCCAATATAAGGAAATATACTCTTACAAATGTTGCTGCCGTTATTATTTGGTCAATATTTATTAGCGCCTTCGTCTCAGTTCTCAATGAGCACTTGTTGAATCGGATGTGAAAGAATGAGTCACAATGTTAATAGTTGTATTTTCAGAAACAGTTCATCTGAAAAAGAAAGCAAACATGAATGGAAACCAACGTGCCAAAGGGAAGAGTGACGAGAAAGACTTAGATCTGGAAAGTCAGTAAGTGGTTACTGTGGTGAAAAATGCGTGGCGTTGGCACATAATGGACAGGCTGCTTAAGGGAACAGAAATGCAAGTCATGAAATTGATATTGACGTGAAAGATTGCATCACTTATAATCAAGGAAAGAACACAAATCAGTGAAAAAGCAAATGGGCTGTTAAACAAATGATGCTGAGATTAATGTCTATTTGAGATAAATATGTGAAGTTTGGTTCATACAATTCACTAAAGTAAATTTCAAATAAATTAAAAAGTAAAATAAAAAACTAAGTGCACATATATCTGATCTCTGGAAAGAAGAGATATTCTGACCACAAGAAAATGATCACAGAAATTATCACAAAGAAAAAGACTGAGTATGGATTTATAAAAATTGATAATTTCTATATGATGAAAATATGAGAATGCTACAGAGAAAGAGAGAGGGAGAAAATGTCATCATATCATACACAGACACACACACACACACACACACACACAAATAGTTCATATTCATTGTCAGTAAATATTTCCTACATTCTCCCCCCTTTCACCACCTCAACTAAAAGGACCATAAAAAGTCTCTACTGCTAATATGGAGTCAGGAACCAGGAATGGAAAGATAAAACATCAAATGCCAAAAACATAAGATTTTTAAAAAAGAGGTTGGAAATCTGTCCAGAAGTGGAGACAAGCAAGCCAATAATTCCACTTCACAGCACGGGCAGGAAGAAACCACAGACAGGAGACAGTGGGAGCTCAACATCACGGGAGTCGAAAAGCTTTTCTGCTGACACGGACCAATAGGCCAACACGTGCGTAAGTATTTGACATAACATGTTTAGAACATACGTGTCCTTGTAAAGCACAATTCATGACATCGTTGGCCAGGATTCCAGTAAGCATTATTTTTATGCGTTTCCAGCATAATAACGGATGTTTACAATAAATGGCTGAGGAGCTGCCTGCTTTTCCTCCCAATAATCTTGTATCAATGAAAATCTTGCCACCCTGTCACTACAGAATGTATTTCTATCATAGATATTGGCGTCTCCAAGTGACACCTGCATGGCACACAGGTAATTCTATCTTTTTTCCCTTCCCTGACTACTTTTGCTACAACTTAATATAGGAGATTCCTTTATCTGAAATGCAGAGAACAGAATTAAACAAAGCAACTGTTTTCTAGAGAAAGAGTAAGAAAACAGCCCGTTTAGCTGAGGACATGAAGCCAAGTTAAGAAATGTACAAAGCCTCTGCCAGCGAAGGTCCTCAATGAGCACACGTTAGAAGGGGCCGCAGGACCGTGTTTATTTGCAGAGATTGTGCAAAAGACTGGGTTTTCCATTTTATCCCACAGGTGGCACTACACCGGCACCCTGCCTGTGAACGCCAGCCAGCCGGGGAAAGAGAGCCAGGAACCACCAAGACCACTTCCTGTAGCGATCATGGGACCCATTTTTTGTCTGTGTTTGATTGTGGCCTTGGAGAGCCTCACTCTCTCACACCATGGCAACCCAGGACCACACGCAGGAAGGCACTTCGTAAAGTGTATTTGTTGACGCTGATTCAAACCATCCTTCCTAGAGGTCAATTCATTTATTCATTCGCTCATTTACTTTGTCACTAAGTATTTTGGGGTTATCTATCATATGTCAGGCCCATGCTTGGTACTAAGGATTTAATAGTTAAAAAAAAATACATGGACCCTGTTTTTATAGTCCTTATGGTTTAGTGGAGGGACGAGAGATGATTGAAATGCTCACGTTAATGAAATAATCACGGACTGTGGTAATTCAAAGGAAAAGTAGAAGCCATATACCAATACAGACATCAGAATCCAGGTAGAAAGCCTATATAAATATGGACTAAATTCTGTACAGAATGAAATAGGAATTGTCTAAAATGTGAAAATCTACCCTGAACATATCTATTATGTTATTAGGGGTATCTGTGGTACTATTTAAAACCACCTCCCAAACCTAGTGCACTGCTGGTGGGAATGCAGACTGGTGCAGCCACTGTGGAAAATAGTATGGAGTTTCCTCAAAAAATTAAAAATGGAACTTTTGTTGACCCAGCAATCCCATTTCTGGGAATATATCCTAAGAATTCTGAAACACCAGTCTGAAAAATATAAGCACACCTATGTTCATAACAGCATTATTTACAACTAGTGGCCTGGTGCACAAAATTCTGGCCCAAGTAAGGTCCCTAGACCTGGCTGGCAATCAGGGCTGATCAGGACCTTTCAGCTGCTGGCTGGGCCTTCCTTCATTCCACACCGCACCCTGGTGGTCAGTGCATGTCATAGTAAGCAAGTCGAACCTCTGAGGGAACACTTTAAATATTATCCATATATATATATATATATATGTATATATGTATATATGTATATATGTATATATGTATATACACATATACATAAATACATACATATATATTAGAGTCCTGGTGCTTGAAAATTCATGCACTGGACTGGGGGCGGGGTCCCTCAACCCAGCCTGCCCCCTCTCACACAGTATGGGAGCCCTCAGGGGCAGGAGGTGACCCGGCGATCAGGGGAAGGTGACGCCTCATGATACCTCTGCTGCTGCCACTGCTGGCAGCGCAAGCCTCAGCCAGTTCTGGTTACCTGAGCCTCAGGCAGCCCTGGGCAGCTGGGCAGTGGCTGTCCAAGGCTTTTCTGCACCTTGGGCTGGCCCTGGGGGGCTGGGGGGCTGAGGGGACTAGGAGACTCCTGAGGCAGCTGCAGGAAGCCACCACAGCAGGGCTGAGGGAACTGGGCGCCCCCATCTTGTGGCTGTGAGTACCGCCATCTTTGAGAGCATAGCAGTCAGCGTATTCCCTCCTTATTGGCTGTGGGTGCTGCCATCTTTATGATGGCTTGAGGGTCAATTAACATATTCCCTCTTTATTAGGTAGGACTAGAGGCCCATTGCATGAAAATTGATGCACTGGAGGGGGCATCCCTCAGCCTGACCTGCCCCCTCTCACAGTCTGGGAGCCCTCAGGATCAGGAGACAATCCAGTGATCAAGGCAACATCCCCATCATACCTCTGCTGCTGCCACTGCTGCCACATCCGAGGCTTGCCTGAGCCTTAGGCTGGCCCTGGCAACTATGGGGCTGAGGGGACTGGGGGACTCCAGAGGCAGGCGCATGAAGCAGCCAGACTTGCCTGGGGGTGGACCCAGCTGTGCTGCACACCTGCCCCAACAGGGCTGAGGGGACTGGGTGCCGCCATCTGTGACTGTGGGCACCGCCATCTTTGTGAGGGCATTATGGTAAATTAGCATATTCCCTCTTTATTAGATAGGACTAGTGGCCCAGTGCATGGATTCGTGCACATTGAAAGCAATTTAATTAGAGGAAATATTTTAATATCACAGCAAGCTAACCCATGGCCAATTTTGCAAGGAATTGGGCTCCCTCCTCTCTGGTTCCAGGGTGCAGGTGAACCAGATTCAGGGCTAACAGGGTCCCAGCAGCAAGCTAACCCACAGCCAGCAACCTAACCTACCAGTCAGAGCATCTGCCCCTGATGGTCAGTGAGCATCATAGCTACTGGCCGAACAGTCAAATTGGCTTTTATGTATATAGATAGACTAGAGTCCCAATGCATGAAATTCATACATGGGTAGGGTCCGTAGGCCTGGCCAGTGATCAGCTGGGGCCTTCCTTCATTCCACACTGCCCCCTGGTGGTCAGCACATGTCATAGTGAGTGGTTGAACTCCAGTCAGTTGAACTCCTGAGGGGAAATTTGCATATTAGCCTTTTACTATATAGGACAGTCAAGATCTGAAAACAGCCCAATTGCCCATCAGTAGATGAATGGATAAAAAATACGAGGTACATAGACACAATAGAATACTATGTGACTGTAAAAAAGAAGGAACTCTTATCCTTTGAGACAGCATGGATGGACCTGGAAATTACTACGCTAAGTGAAATAAGCCAGACAGAGGAAGACAAATATCACATGATCTCATTTATATATGGAATCTAATAAAGAAAAGAACCTGATGAACAAAATAGAACCAGAGTCATGGAAGCATGGAAGACTGATAGATCTCAGAAGAGAGGGGTGTGGGAGGGGCAGAGGAAGAGATTAAAACGAGTATATATATATATATATATATATATATATATATATATATATTGCCATAGACACAGACTATAGTGTGGTAAAGGTGGAGGGAGGTAAGGGGGAGATAAGGGGGACACCTGTAACAATGCCAAAAATAAAAAATAAGATAAATTCAACCCCACCATGATAACCTATAGGCACAATAACCAACAGATACAGGAAAAGTGTCCCATTCATTTCTCACCACACCTGATGCTTCAGCCAAAGTCTAGCCTGGGTTCCATCTCTTCCCTCTGAACCGGCTTTCCTCCTCTAGCCTCTTGCCCTCAAAATGCAGTGACTCCACTGGAGGCTGCAATAATCTACAACCTACATTTCCCAGGCATGGTTTTCTTCATGTCAGTTCATTCTCATGGGCCAGTCAGATCCTCTGACTCTGTCAGAGCTGACATTTTAGTTTCTCACCTGATTACTCTCTTTGAGACATGCTCTAAGTTCCTTTTAGTCCTGCCTCCCATTGGCCCCTGCACAAATCCTGGAGGCAGAGAGGTATAGCTACACCCCTGGGAAAGATATGCCTCCCTCCCTTCCCTGCTTCTCTCCTATGCCTTGGATCCATGCTATTCAGGCACCTGAAATGGCTTTCTGTCTTAATAAACTAGTGTCCCAGTGCATGAAATTTGTGCTCAGGGGGTGGGGTATTCCTCAGCCCAACCTGCACCCTCTCCAATCTGGGACCCCTTGAAGGATGTCCTACTGCCGATGTACAGGGATCGGGTCTAAACTGGCAGTCGGACATCCCTCTCACAATCTGGGACTGCTGGCTCCAGCCGTTCACCTGCCTGCCTGCCTGATTAATGCCCCTAACCACTCTACCTGCCGACCTGCTCACCTCCAAATGCCCCCTACCAGCCAGATCACTCCCAACTGCCCCTGTGCCAGCTTGCTCACCCCCAACAGCCCCCCTCCCGCTGGCCTGCTCACCCCCACCCTCTCTCCCCACTGGTCTGTTCACCCCTAACTAGACACCCTGCTGGTCTGCTTACCCCCAATGGCCCTTACCATTCCATCCTGGCCTGGTCATCACCACCCTCCCCTCCACAGTGACCCAAGGTCCCAGCCCCCCTTTTTTCCTTTTTCTTTTCCTTTTTTTTTTTGGTGCCTCCTTGAGCAGAGGTCAAGGTCAGCTGGAAGCAAGTATCTAGGATTTATTTATCTTCTATAATTGAAACTTTGTAGCCTTGAGCAGAGGCCAGGCCAGGCCAGGGTGGGAAGCTTTGCTTTCTCTATTGCTGGGGCAATCCTAGCTTCCTGCTTGCTCCAGCTCTGTTGCCAGCTACCATCTTGGTTGAGTTAATTTGCATACTTGCTCCTGATTGGATGGTGGGCATGGCTTGTGAGTGTAGCCAAGTTGTGGTTAATTTGCATGTTTCTCTTTTATTAGTGTAGACGATGTCTTCCTTAAAATAAAACCACCAACTTTTTAGGTATTAAAAGTCCTTTCTTTATTAAAAAAATAATAATAACAAACCTTGATGGTAAAAATAGTGGTTTCTTTTAAAGATACTTGTTTGACAATGCCAGTCCTCCCACTGACAACATTTCATTACACCCATCTTTCAAATGGTAGGGCTGGTGAAGCACAATCCTACAGTGAAGTCTCCCTTCGCAGGCCCAGGACCTAACTCCACTGGGGAGAAAATGAGCCCACACCTGGGAAGTCCTTACTAGTCCGGAGGCCCCTGTGAGTCCAGGGGCCTGGAGGATGGGGAAGAGCCCTTTCGCCTATTTGTTGAGATTTGTCCTCAGAGTTCTGGTTTCCTGTCTGCAGACCTACATCTTCTTCTGGCCATTCACTGGACAGATGCAGTCTACCCCCAGGGCTGTGGTCCTGCCCTGCAGGCCTCTGTGGAACATCCACCCTACAACATGACATGTGGGAGGGAATATTGTCAATTTATACAGTGGTGATAATGATTTTGAAATACTCATATATGCTGCTTTCCTTTATACAGGGGTAGGCAAAAGTAAGTTAATAATAATAATAAATATAATAATTAATTAATAATAATACAAGAATAAACTCTGTTTCCTGTATTCACAACTGTAAACATACTTTTGCCCATCCTCATATTTCCTTATACTGACTTCTCATTCCCACAATGAGATCATGTGATATTTGTCTTTCTCTGACTGGCTTATTTCACTTAGCATAATAATTTCCAGGCCCATCCATGTTGTCTCAAAGGATAAGATTTCTTTCTTTTTTACAGTCACGGAGTATTCCATTGTGTATATGTACGGCGTCTTTTTTATCCCGTTTTCCAGAGTTTCCATTTGCCTTGAGGAGGTTTGGGATTATTACAGAAGGAATACAAACAGAGAGAGAAAGGGGGAGAAAAAGTTAAGTATCAGCTTCTAAATAGGATTTCAGGATTTTTCAGCTAACTTATCTTAAAGGCCAGGCTCTTCAAGAGAGAGAAAAGATGTCCTAGATTTCTTTCTTTCTCCTGTTGGCATATCGAAAACTAACTTGATCCCCGTTTTACACAGGGAAGTCCTGGAGTAGGCAGGAAAAGAAAGAGGAACATCCACCCTGTCGGTCCTGGTGGAATACACAGGAAAAGGGGAGAGAGGGGTGGGGGGAACGTCAGAGGTGACTCTAATCTCCCATCTCCGGATTCCGCCCACAGTGGGAGGGTGCTGAGCAGGCGGAGGAAAGGTGAGGGCTTTTGCAGACTTCTCCAGGCCCCTGGGAGGGGCTCCTCAGGCAGGTTGGCTGGGATCACCCTGGGAGTGGCTGTATCTAGGTTTAACTCCCCAGCACAGAGTGATTCTGCAGGGAGAGAGAGGGAGAGGGAATATCATTTGCTAGGCTGCCCCCAGGATTAGTAGGGGATAAATTGCACCAAGAAGTTCTCACCTGCTCCTGATTAGAGGCCTGGGAAGTTGCTGCTTTGACAGCCAACAGGCCTCCAGGCAACAGCGATCACAAGGGAAAGGTGAGTCAGCAGAAGAAAAGGTGAGTCAGCAACAACACTCGTGGTGGACATTCTGGGCAAGAGTCAGATGGGGGTTGTGGGGGCCGTAGCAGCAGTCAGAGCAGAGGCTGAGTCATGAAGAAGCACTCGCAGGCCCTTCCAACTCAGGAGGAACCACAATTTAGATAGAGCCCCAGCAGTGGGTACTCACAGAACTCCGCAGGATGAGTTGGATACAACCCAGGGAGTGTCCAGGCCACCCACCATAGCAGCAGGCAGCAGAGATGCAGAAGATGCTAATGACCTGAGAATCCCATCGTCTCTCAGTCCTTAGGGAGTGCATGAGCCACAACGCCACCCAAAACCCAGACACTGTCGCGCAAAGACAGAGAGGGAGGATACAGATATCCAGACACTAAGCATCCTATCTAATAAAAGAGTAACATGCAAATTTGACCATACCTTTGCTCCTGTTTGGCTATGCTACCAGCCAATCAGGAGTGGGGGGTGGGCCTGGGGTGGAGACAAAGCTGTGGCAGCTGTGGCAGCGAGCACCTGGCCCCCGGCTCGGAGTCCAGTTGGTGGTGGCAAGCGCCCACCCTCCGGGGCAGAGACGAGGCAGTGGCAACATGGCACTCCAGCCAGAGCAGAGAAGACTGGAGGCTCTGGCTGGAATGAAGCCTCCAGTCGGCCAAAGCAAAAATGGAAGGCAACAGCCAGAGGGAAGGCCAGGGTCCCAGGTTCCAGAGGAAAACTGGTCCTGGCAGCCAGGGGAAGGAAAGCCTATTGCATGAATCTTCATGCAACAGGCCTCTAGTATTTTACATAAAGAGATGGACCAGCCCTAACTGGTTTGGCTTGGTGGATAGCACGTCGGTCCCGCAGACTGAAAGGTCTTGGGTTTGATTCCAGTCAAGGGCATGTACTTTGCTTGCAGGCTCAATCCCCAGTAGGGGCCATGTAGGAGGCAGCTGATCGGTGTTTCTCATCAATGTTTTTAACTCTCTATCCCACTCCCTTTCTTCCTGTAAAAAATCAACCTATCCTATATAATAAAAAAGAAACATGCAAATTTGACCGTACCTTTGCTCTTGATTGGCTATGCTACTAGCCAATCAGGAGCAGGGGTGGGGCCAAGTGGCAGGGAGCACCTGGCCCCCAGGGCCGGGTGGTCGCAGGCAGCCAGGGCTGAGCTGAGCAGGGCGATGGCTGGGTGCACAAGGCCTAAAGCCTCGCCAGATGGCTTTAGGGCACCCAAACCCAAGACCTTTCAGTCTGCGGGACCGACGCACTATCCACCAAGCCAAACCAGTTAGGGCTGGTCCATCTCTTTATGTAAAATACTAGAGGCCTGTTGCATGAAGATTCATGCAATAGGCTTTCCTTCCCCTGGCTGCCAGGACCAGTTTTCCTCTGGAATCTGGGACCCAGGCCTTGGGCAGGCTGGGGTGAGCCATCAGTTGGACATCCCCTGACGGCTCCCAGTATGTGAGAGGGGGCAGGTTGGGTTGAGGGACCACCCACTCCCAGTGCACGAATTTCGTGCACTGGGCCCCTAGTATCTATATATTTAAAGAGATGGACCATTTACCTTACATGCCTATTTATTTATTTTTTAATATATTTTTATTGATTTTAAAGAGGAGGAGTGAGGGGGATAGAAATATGACAGATACATAGATAGATAGATAGATAGATAGATAGATAGATAGATAGGTAGATAGATAGATAGGGAAACATCAATGATAAGGGATAATCCTTGATCCGATGCCTCCTGCACACCCCACATTGGGGATCAAACCTGCAGCCTGGGCATGTGCCCTGGCTCAGAATTGAGCCTTGACCTCCTGGTTCATAGGTTGACACTCAACCACTGAGCCGCACTGGCTGGGCCCTAACACGTCTATTTAAATAGTTGTGCCAGAGTATTTCCCAGCTATTCGGTCGTCGGAGGAAGATAAGAATAATTTATAGAGAAATAAAGATGGTACATTTTCTCTGCACATTTGTGAGCAGGGTGCAAAAAACCTGCCACCCTTCACACGTGTCGGCATTGCCAGCTTTTCCCGTCCTCCTCTTGCTGCTAAATTTGGCGCTGCTTAGGCTGCTTGGTTCCTCCCATCCACCCACACCCAACTGTGGAAAAGTGCGTGGAGGGTCCAGACCAGATTCTGGGATTTTTGATGCAGAATTGGAGACATGAGAGAGGGAGGGAAGGAGTATTAGCGACATGGGTAGACTCTAAGAGGGAAAAGAATAAAAAACAAGCTCCTCTTGCAAGAAGCCATGGAGAGCAGGGCCATGGATATGTGTGCAGCCGCATCGGGTGAGAGTGGGAGAGGGACAGAGAGAGATGCAGCAGAGAGCATGTTACTCAGGCAACAGAGTGAGGAGTGGAATGGCTGGACATTCAAGGGGAGAAAAGATTATATACTTGGACCTCATTTATATTCCTTGAGATTAAGAGTAGAATTTCTATCAGGACTGCCTTCTGTTGCCTCCATCACTTTGTTGGAGACCTGACTCCTTCCTGCAGGAGCAGCAAATGACAGGCAGGGCCACCAAGTGATGCATCAAGAGCATTGCCCATCAGGTGACTCATGAATGAACAACTTGGACTGTAAGAGACGGTTTCATAGTATCAGCACATAAAATGTGCAAAAGTCCGGTTTGCAACAACTGGGATAATGCTTTGGGCTTCAATAACTGCCAAACGGTACCTTAAACTAATGGACATCTATTCCCTCTCATAACAAGCCTGGAGGAAAGCAGTTCAAAGCTGGTGTAGAGGCTGGGAGATTTTGGGACAGGAATTGGCCTTTTTAAAAATGTATTTATTGTTGACACTATTACAAATGTCCCCCTCCCTCCTGCTGCCCTCACCCCCAGTCTTTGCCACACCATTGTCTATGTCCACGGGGTATGCATACATACCCTGAGTGGCCAGATTATTATGCATTCAGAAATCATAATAATCTGGCCACTCAGTGTATATCCTATATAATAAAGGCTAGTATGCAAATTGTGCCCTTGATCAAGAGTTCAACAAGCAGGCAGGCCAGCCAACTGCCCATGTCCCCTCCCCCTGGCCAGTCTTGCCAGACCTCACCCATGCACGAATTCATGCACCGGGCCTCTAATACACACACACACACACACACACACACACACACACACACACACAGAGTGGCCAGATTATTATGATCTCTTAATGCATAATAATGGCCAGATTATTATGCATTCAGAGATCATAATAATCTGGCCACTCAGTGTATACTTGACTAATGTCTTCACCTTCTTTTATCCAGTCCCACCCACCCACCTCCCCTCTGACAGCTGTCAGTCTGTCCCATGTATCCATGCCTCTGTTTCTATTTTGCTCATCAGTTTATTTTGTTCATTAGATTCCACATATACGTGCGATATGGTATTTGTCTTTCTGTGACTGGCTTATCTTGGCCTTTTTGTCATGGTCACAAGAAAGCAGCTGCATTTCCAAACACTGTATCGTGTTTAATGAAGGAAGAAGGTAAGGGGGCCACTGAGAAGAGGAGGTGGTACAGCCTCACCTGTTCCTGCTGCCAGGAAAAGCAAAGGCCTTCTTGAGCCCCAGGAAGGCTTCCTCTCATGTCTCATTAGGTCGCAGAATCAACGCTAGTTGTCAGGAAGGCGAAACAGCAACATTTGCCTTTACGACCCCTACATGGAAGGCAGCAAAGCAGAGCAGCCCCTGGTTGTAAACCCAATGGGAGCGGATCTCCGCAAGCTGACTTCCCAGGCCAGGGCTGTTGTTAGTCTTCTCCTAGGTGTGTCTTCTTTCTGCCTTCACCCGAAAGGGGATGAGATCAGGAATGTAATTAGAAAATGAAGCCCTGACCCTTTATAACAGGAATAACTATAGCATTTCTGTTTTGTTTTGTTTTGTTTTTATCCAGAGATGGGAAGTATCTGTCAACTATAATATAAAAGTCTCCTGCTTCCCAGCTTGGCGTTTTTAACTAGTTGGAGATTAGATGGGAAAAGAGATGAGAATCGGAGCTGAGTGTTGATTTTAAGAGAGATTCTGGGCCCAGGCTGTGCTGTTTGGGGGCCAGGAATTGGGAAGATGGCCTTTCTTACCAGCTTTGCTGACACTTGGAAGCTGAATAGGCTCTAAAAGACAGTGTTCTCGGGTTGGGCCTGGACATTCTCACATTGGGCACCACAAGGTAGTGAGTCCCTCAAGATGCTTCCTGAGTACTCACAGTGACAGGGA
The DNA here is from genome assembly GCA_027563665.1 of Antrozous pallidus. Lineage (NCBI taxonomy): Eukaryota > Metazoa > Chordata > Mammalia > Chiroptera > Vespertilionidae > Antrozous > Antrozous pallidus. The sequence goes on along the minus strand of CM050524.1, from coordinate 29,244,888 downwards.
AGCCAGAGCATGAAAGGAAGAACATATGAACCCAGCAGCCCCCTCTCTGCCAATGGTGAAGCTAACTGACCACTTGGGCGCTCCTAGAAATAAATCGCTGGGGAGAGGTTGAATTATTCAGGCAAGTGGACGTCAGAGGCAAGATCAGGAACTTTGGGTTAATGATGTTAGCAAGGTTTCACGTGTAGCCACCGGCTGATATGGTTGCCTGGGGATTCGACCATCATAACAAGTATGAAAACAACTTGCTACTTTGAAATATGTTTTTCCAACTTCCACAACAACCCACACAACATGGAAGATGTTTAGTTCTAGCCCACCACTAGACAAAAGTTCATGACCTTGAGTTTCTCTCTTGTTGGTGTCTCTGCCAAAAATGAGCTTCTTATGACATACACAGACCAACCCAAAGGAAGGATTGCAAACCCCAAACCCTGCCTCCTTCCTTTCTTCCTTCCTCATCTGACTTCTGAGCTGATACCTTTTCTCTGCACCTAAGCTTCTTGCGAAGCCCAGGCTCAGCCCAACATGGTTATGTGGTCTGCTCTGGTTTCCCTTGTGGGTTTTAAATTCAGAATGCTGAGTTCATTTATTAGCAGCTTCTCTGAACAGGCCATCCCATTCATTTGCTCATTCATTTATTTGCTCATTCATTCATTCATTCATTCAATCACTCATCAAACATTTAGTAAGTGCCTTCTGTGTTTTTTTATGTTTTACTCTAGGCCTGATGCATGAAATTTGTGCACAGAGGCAGGGGAGAGGGTGTCCCTCAGCCCAGCCTGCACTCTCTCCAATCTGGGAATTCCAGTAGGATCGGGCCTAAATAGGCAGTCGGATATCCCTCTCACAATCCAGGACTGGCTCCCAACTGCTCGCCTGCTTGCCTTCCTGATTGCCCCTAACTCCTTCTGCCTGTCAGCCTGATCACCCCCCTAATCACTCCCTGGCCAGCCTGATTGATGCCTAACTGCTCCCCTGCCAACCTGATTGCCCCTAACTGCCCTCCCCTGTAGGCCTGATTGCCCATAACTGCCCTCCCTTGCAGGCCTAGAACCTCCCAACTGCCCTCCCCTGCTGGCCATCTTATGGTAGCCACTTTATGTCCACATGGGGGGGCAGCCATCTTTGACCACATGGGGGCAACCCTCTTGTGTGTTGGAGTGATGGTCAACCTGCAAATGAATGGGATGGCCTGTTCAGAGAAGCTGCTAATTACTCTTTTATTAGATAAGATATACCTTAGAAAAGCAAAGACAAAATATTGTCCAGTCTTTGAAAATCTTATAGACCAACAAACAAATAGGAATGGTAAGTGTGTTATGAGGATTCCAGTGAATGTATGCTCAGTGTACTATAGTGGCACAAAGGAAGAAGAGGCCAATTCTACGGGGCAAACCAGGAGGTAAATCTTGGGTATGACACATATTGAAATATTTTCAGTTGAACTTATCATTGAAATATAAGTTGTGTGGTGGTCAGACTTGGCTGCCTACTCTATGGCGATGGGTTTACTTTCTTTCACTGGAGAACACTGGTTTGGCTCAGGCAGCATTGCACTTTTGGAATGAGAGTCCATCTCCAGGTCCAGGAACTATTTTCTCTTGCACGCCCCCTACTGGGGATCAAGCCCGCAACCCAAGCAGGTGAGCTTGATCGGAATCAAGCTCAGGACCCTCCAGGCTACAGGCCCGACATTCTATCCACTGAGTCAAACCAGTGAGGGGAAGATCCAGGAACTATTGGTCAGGCTAAGACAAATTATACATTTGTGATAATTACGAGTGAGATTTAAGGAAAATATACCTGGACAGGGTGGGAAGGAACATGGGGGGAGAGGGAGGTGACTTCCAGAAAACACTATCTGGGAAGGGTTCTCCTCCAAGATATGAGAGAGAGAGAGAGAGAGAGAGAGAGAGAGAGAGAGAGAGAGAGAGAAAATGCTTCTCCTGCCATTGGATGTGAAGATGTTTAGAGCTTCAGCAGTCATCTTTGTGACCATGAGACCAAAGCCAAAAGAATTGCATAGCAGATAACCCAGAACCTTGCCGTCATTGAGTTGAGGAATTAATCATCCCTTGGACTGTGTATCTAAGGACATTTTTTTCACTCAAGTTTTATTATGGGAAAATATACATAACATAAAAGTGACCTTCCGAGCCATTTTTAAGTGTACCATTCAGAGGCATTAACTACTTTCATATTGTTGTGCAACCATTACCACCATCCATTTTCAGAACTCCTTTCATCTTGCAAAACTGAAACTCTGTACCGATCAAACTGTAACTCTTCAGTCCTCTCCTTGCTCAGTCCCTGGCGACTACCATTCTATTTTGTCTCTGGGTTGTGACTACTCTAGGAGCCGCATACAGGTAGAGTCACACACTTGTCTTTTGTGCCTGGAACACATCTGAATCAGGGAAGAGGAGACACTTTTACTGTGAAATAAGAAGGTTTGATTATTATTCTGCAGTGGACACTTTACTGACATGAGTGTCCTGAATACTCTCCACCCAGGGCAGGAGAGAAGTTGAGTCCCAGAGCAGGGGAAAAGGATATCGAGGGGGAAATAAAATGGTTTTTACCCACAGAGTTCTGCTTATGCCATAAAATGACTAGTACAGGAACTGCTGGCTTCTCCTCCTCCTCCAAACGGCCCTGCTGCTCCAGTCCCTTCCCCATGGGTTCCTTTGATCTCTAGGACAGTGGTCGGCAAACTCATTAGTCAACAGAGCCAAATATCAACAGTACAACAATTGAAATTTCTTTTGAGAGCCAAAATTTTTAAACTTAAACTTCTTCTAACGCCACTTCTTCAAAATAGACTCGCCCAGGCTGTGGTATTCTGTGGAAGAGCCACACTCAAGGGGCCAAAGAGCCGCATGTGGCTCTCGAGCTGCAGTTTGCCGACCACGGCTCTAGGAGCAACCTGTGTCCTTCTTGGCTCAAATAAGATTCCCCTATGATTCTCTTCTGGAGCCAACTTTTCCCCTTTGGGACTGACCCCTCCACCAGCCTTTTCACCTTCAAAATGCCATGGAAGCTGCTCAGAAGTTTCCCTCCCCTTCAGGAATGACTTCCTCTAAGAACTGGACTCACCCAAGCCCTCAACACTGGGAAAACTGCCAAGTGGGAGATGGCTCTTCCTAGGATGGCGCTGGAGTAGCGTGACTGGGTGTGTGCGCCCTGCAGCGCGACCACATCAGGGCCAATCCCAGATGTCCTACTTACGCACTGCCTGACTGGGAAGTCTCCTCACCCTTCTGCACTCAGAAACATCATCTCTAAAATAGGAATTGCAACAACAGCAAAAATAACAATAAATAGTCATGATATCAGCCACATACAGGTCCACAGACAGAGTCTGGCACAGAGCACATGGCACTGTTGGTTCATGGCATTATTCGTTCCTGTGCTTTGCCAGAGGGTGGAGATACCCTCAGAGAAGTTCCCCTTGGGCTTGAGTGCAAATAAAGACAAATAAAATATTGTCCAGTTGAAACCGGTTTGGCTCCGTGGATAGAGTTTCTGCTTGTGGACTGAAAGGTCCCAGGTTCGATTCTGGTCAAGGGTATGTTTCTTGGTTGCGGGCACATCTCCAGTAGGGGGTGTGCAAGAGGCAGCGGATCGATGTTTCTCTCTCATCCATGTTTCTGACTTTCTATCCCTCTCCCTTCCTCTCTGTGAAAAATCAATAAAATATATTAAAATACTGGGAAAAAATATTGTCCAGTCTTTGAGAATCTTACATAGCGACAAACAATCTCTCCTTACTGATGTTTTCCCCACCCTGGGTTTTGCTGTAAAAGGGGGCTTTGGGCCAGCTCTGTAGCCAGTTTCTTTCTAGTTCCACTCAAGTCTCCTTTCTCCATCCTTAGGGTTTGGAAAAACACAAGGGCATGACCTACCCAACCACCCTTCCACTGTCCTCCCATGGTGCTGAGAAGAGGACTGAGAGGTGACGCCTCTGTTTCTAACCTACCGTGAGTGCAGCCCGCTGGGCCTCCGGCCCCGCCCTCCTTGGCTGGAGGTGCAAATTCAAATGTGTGTCCACCAGGTGAGTGATAGGGTTCTCCAACTTCCGGAGACCTTGGTTATGTCTTTCCACTATGAAAATGAGCTGGGCCGAGGCCTGGTTCTCAGCAGCTGGATGGAACGTTTCCCGAGGTTTCATGGTGATGGACAAACCTGCCCAGACAGAGAAACTCCTTGAGTTCAGAGCAGCAGGTGAAACAAGGGCGTCTTTGCCCAACTTTTCCATTTTCTCTTCAGAGCCATGGTTTTACCAGTTTAAAATGACTAGCAGAGTGCGGTGGGGGTGGAGTGGATATGCCATCCAGTTCAAAAACCGGGTGGCTGAGAGACAGCTGCAATCAGACTGGCCTTCCATTATCGATTGTCCCCATTCTAACACTCAGGCCTTCAGTGTCTTCCATGGGCAACGAGCAAATCTGAAAAAGTTTTTATTGGAGGAACTGGGAGCTTTAGGATAAAAGCTTGCCATTTTGGGGGGGGGGGCGGGGAGGAGACGCGCCACATTCTTGTTATGGCCAGATTTCCTCTTAAGGTAAAATGTTAGAAGTACATTTTGAATATTCTGCAAAAATATTCTGAGTTTTTAAGTTCTCACCTCACCTTCCACCACTGCAACATGATCAAAACAAAAAATACTGATTGGTTTAGAGGTTGTTTGTACAATGTAATTGAATGACTAATACTTAATATGCAGATGGTACTCTGATGAGGGGATCGGGGAAACTGTGTCATCAGTGACCAAGAAAACTTGCCTTCCCACAGGCCCCTGGGTGGACAGCCCTAGGAGAATGACCTGCATTCAAATACTAGAAAGCAAGCACATTTTTCTTCTCCTGACTCACCAGAAGGAAGGTAATAAATAACTCAGGACCAAGCGATGCCCCATTTATTGCCGTGTGAGAAGTTGAAGGGTGCCAATTCAAAACAATGCTGTGCCACGCCAAGTGCCACGCCAAGTTCTGGGATGAGTTTCTAGCTGTAGGACATCATCTCATTACGGGGAGTGAAGGAGTTTTCCCACCTCAAGCACCATGAAGCAAGCAATGGGTGAAAATGACTGAATGGGTTAAACACCGGTGAAGAAAGAGGAAGGGACATTAAGTAGTGAATGGTTGCTCCTCAGAGCAGAGAGGGTAGAGTGCGGAGAGAGGGCCTTTAAATACATTCATTAATAATTTGAGGAAGGAAGTGAAGTGCAAGTTTGTGCATGATGCAATATTGTTCCAGTTACTAAACATTGTGAAGAAATGAGAGGAACTCTAGACGAGTTTAAAACACAATGCAAGGGCAATAAAGGGAGGGAGGTGTAACAGCCTTCTTGTGATTGTACTGTGAGTAAGTATTATTAGTCTCTATAAAATTTTATTTCCTAAGTATTTTACATGAAGGAAACACTGACTCTGCAAATCAGCCCAGTGTCAGTAGAAGAAGAATAATGTCCTTAAATGTCTATTCAAAGTCAGATTAATTACGAATCATTTTAGATGAAGAAAAATGGGTTCTAGTGAAACAGTATGATAATTCTGAAATGTGCAATAGGAAGGCTGCTCGAGAGGGGAAAAAGTGGAGGATGCACTTCATGTAAAATTGTTTTCATATTTCTAGTGAAAATTTCTTTTTTTCAATATATATTTTATTGATTTTTTACAGAGAGGAAGGGAGAGAGATAGAGAGTTAGAAACATGGATCAGCTGCCTCTTCCACACCCCCTACTGGGGATGTGCCTGCAACCAAGGTACATGCCTTTGACTGGAATCGAACCTGAGACCCTTCAGTCTGCAGGTCAAAACTCTATCCACTGAGCCAAACCGGTTAGGGCGACAATTTCTTAATAGAGCTATGGACTTAGGGTTAAAATAGTGAAAAGGAAGAAAAATTAGGAGAATCTGGCATAGATATTGGTATTTCAAAGAAGGGAACAAAACTTTGAAAACTAGCTTTTAATTTCAAATTACAGAACATTGTTAAAGTTTCCCATTTTAACCATTTGGACAGTTATGGTAATGAATAATAAGTACAAATCAGACTTTTCAAAGCAGGAACACTTCAAGTCTGCCCAGTGGAGGAAGTAGATGAGCAACTACGATTGGATCCATTTATTCAACAGATATTTTTTGAGGGAGTTAAAAACACGAAGCTAGGAGAAGAGATAAACACGTACACAGGTACATAATACCACGTGGAAAGTGCTCAGTGCCACAGGAAGGCACAGAGAAGAACCTCTGTCTAGGAGGGAAGGAGGCAGACGGCTGAGGCAGCCTTTGGCCAGGCAGGAAGAAGGTGGACACCAAGAGTGAGGCCCCGGGAGAAAAGTGACTCAGTGTGGCTGGTGGCAAGAGGAGCAGGGTAGGCTGGGTCCATTTCCGACAGAGGACATTTGCCTGAGGGCTTTTAACTTTCCTCTGCTGTCATTCTTCACGGCCTGCAGTGGAGCTGACTGGCTGGCTGCAGGGATGAATCAAGCCACTGACGTTTTCCTGAGCTGACAAGTGACAAGCTCCAGTTTTTGTTTTAGGAAGATTAACTTAAGTGGTGTGTAGGAGGATGGGAGACCTCTCAGAAAGGAGCATGAGGCAGTGTTGACTGAGCTAATCCTGCTACATGCCCAGCATTCCATCCGATGCTCCACACACACAATCAGTCGTTACTTAACGCTCAGAACATCTCTACGGAGAAGGGAGAGTAAGAGTAGCATTCCCATTTTACTGTTAAAAACCAGGTTCAGAAAGGCCGAGTAACTTGCCCAAATGCTGCACATAAAAAAGTGGTAGAATCAGACTCCAACCCAAGTCGGCCTGTCTCATAAGCTGTCTTTTTAAAAACAACAAAAACAGCCACGGTAACATGTTGGTACTATTCAAATGGCGAGAATTTTAACAAGGACAATGACGGAATGGGAAGGAAGGGAAAGGAGAGAAGAGATTTTGGCAGAGTCAGAAGGATGTGGCAACTGAAAACATATGGTGACAAGGGACTAAAAAAACAAAGTTTTTAGCCCAGATAACAGAATATGGCTGTGAACTCAGCCTTGGAAAGAAAAATAAGAAATCAGGTTTTGGACTCATTGTTTGAAATGACAGCAAAACACCCTCATAAGAGGAGGTAAGTTGACTTTCTCCAAAATGTTTAAAACCTGCATGAGATCCCCAGCAACACACCCAAACCTGGAAGTGTCACTCCTCAGGGAGGCGAGTCTCTCTGGCTGTCCAGCCTCTGCAGAGTGGCTTCTCCCCCTGCCTCTCCTGGCTTGTTTGTCAGTTCACCCCGCAGGGCGTTTCCCAGGAAGGCCCCCCAGTTTCCCCATCTCAGTTCTTTTCTCCCAGTGGCTCTGTCCCTTCCTGTCTCCCCAAAGACTGAGCTGCTGGAAGACGGGTCCCCGCCTCGCCTTGACGGTCGTGCAGCCTATGAGGCTGTCACTAAGTCTGCCTCTCAAAAACATATTTGTTGACAGACTGACTGCTTCCTATTGTTGCCCTGGAAAACAAATACCCTGCCCGGGTAAGTCAGTTTCTTCCTTCTTAGGGCAACGCAGGGCACAACCTCAAGACCAGGAAATCATCTTCCTCATCACATACCAGGGCATTATTCATGCAGTTTACTCACTGTATATAGAGTTCCCTTGAAATAAAGCTAACAATTAGCCAAAGATTGACAAATTTCCTAGTGTCAATCATCAACGTTTTAACAAGCCCACCATCCACTTGTGGGGGAGGTTTTGGAGGTGGGGTGGGGGGGCGGAGAAACCCAACCCTTCTTCGTTCTGTTTCCGAAATACACAAGTGGTGATCAAGGCTTCAGACTTTCTCTGCGGGTGGGTGTCAGGCACTGTACTCCTGTGGCAATTGGGGACTACGGTCCTTTATTTTTGCACCAGCTTTTGCAAAGCAGGAGTTTTACTTAAAAATAAGGATGTGTGTGTAGTGTGTGGCTAGGGGGTGGGGGGTGGGAGATCTACAGATGTTACTGAGGGAATCTCTAATGCACCTCTTGCTCCTTTTGAATATGGGGGTTTTGAGGTCCACGGCTGTCTCATTCCATCTATTCCACAGGCAGTTAGGAGAGGGAAGTCCGCCGGTGCAGAGCGCCCTTCCCAGGAGGACGTGGGGGTTTCGGGGGGGCCGGCGTTCTCTCTGAGTGGGTCTCAAGGCTGCTCACTGCCAGGACTTGGGAGCCGCACTTGGCTAGCGCCTCGGCTTTTTATGGGGCAAAGAGCAGGAAAGCCAGGAGTGCAGTTCCCGCGGGGCGGGCGGCCGGGCTCGGGGAAGGACGGCGGGGTCGGTGCTGACCGGGTGGGGCGGGGCGGGGCCGCGCGGGGCGGGGCGGGGCGAGCGGCCGGGGGCGGGGCCAGGCGCGCGGCGCCCTCACTCGGCCGCTGGGCTCCGCCTCGCCGGCTACGCAGGCGGCGGGGCTGCGGCACGGGCCGGGCAGCACCATGGCGGCGGCGGCGGCGCCTGATGCTGCGGCGGCGGCTTCCGAGGCGCCGGCGGCGACTGCGACGGCAGAGCCCGAGGCCGGGGACGAGGACAATCGCGAGGTCCGAGTGCTGCAGAGTCTGCGGGGCAAGATCTGTAAGCGGGGGCCGGGCTGGGCTGACGGGACCCGCCCAGCGGCGGCGGCGGCGGCGGGGCTAAGGGGGCGGCGGGCGCTCAGAGGTGCTGGCGCCGCGCCGGGGTCGCGGGACCGGGAGGGGAGGCCCGGGCGAGACGCGCGGGTGAGGCTGGAAGGGGGGTGTGTTGGGGGAGGCGGCGCCCGGACGGGGCGGCGTGGGCTAGGCTGCCCTGTCCGGAGGGAGTGGAGCCGGGAATTCGTCCGGGAGGGGGTGCCCGGGCAGCGCCCGCGTGAGGGGCTCGGCCTGGGGGCGCGGCCTGGGCGCCGGGACGCCCCAGCTCGGGGCGCGGCCGGGGGCGCGGGCTGGGGGCGTGAGGCGCTTCCGGCCGCTCGGAGACGCAGGCCCGCGGGCGGTGCGGGCGCCCGGGAGCTGCCCGGAGGTGGGAGCCGGGCGGTAATCACCGGGAGGCGCGGCGGGAGCGGGGGAGGAGGGCGGGGACGTGGGGCTGGCCCGAGGGGAGGGGGCTGCCCGCTTCCTGGGCTCCCGAGCCTGGGCGAGGTTGGAAAAGGCGCCCTGACCTGGCGGAAACGGGCCGCCGCGGGGCTCCGGGGGCCGCCGCCCGGGGGGCCGGGGAGGGGCCCGGCCGGACACCTGTGCCCGCCTCGACTCGCGGCGGCGGGGACCTGAACCGAGAGACGGCGTGACTGACAGTGAGTTGGGGCAGGATGTAGTGGCTTCCTGTGAGCAGGTCTCAAAACACACTCATCCAGCCAGCGCTTAACCCACTTAATTCATTTCCTCCTCGTGCACTTAATTACTTCTCTGAGCGAGCCGCGCGAGGTGACTTAATACAGTTTTTGCTGAGAGGCTCTGAGCATTGCCACGGACAAGACTATGGAGTCCGGTCCTTTGGACGTTTATTTTGGAAATAAAACAACCCTTTGGCGTCAGGTTGCCTTTTTTTTTTTTTTTCCCCCTTCACGGTATTGTTTGCAGAGGAAACACTTTCTTTTCTATTTGTAATTTATATCAATAAAACTTATTTTAGCCTTTGTCAAATGTCACATTTTCTTTATTCCGTATTCTCAAGCGCAGCGTGCTTCATGGGACTAACCCAGAGTTATGAGGAGTACTTGTTACTTTGTGTGGAGGAAATCAAATTGCATTAAAATGGCAAACAGTGCTCTTTCCTACACAGGATTTACATTTCCCCTCTTTCTGAGTGAGGAGTAGTACTAATTGAGCTTGAGTTCTCCCACTTTCCTCTTCTCAAGTTGCTCTATCGTTGCAAGTATTTCTGATTTTATGAAACCTCAGAGGCAGATATGTTAAACTTTTCCACCTTTTTTAATTCTCAGAAGTACAGTTTTTAAAACCTGGAAAATGACACCAGAAAAGTAGATTCTGTCTGTATCTAACTTCTCCAAATTGAAGTTACCTTCTAGGGTATAAACTCTTACAATTTAATATGTGGGGAAACTCTTAAGTGGGCCAGAGTTTCCCCCTCGATCTAATTTTCTGTTTTTTTACTCCTTTACATTTTATTGTCACTTGGTGCTGGGCATTCTCCATTAGAGCCTCACTGACTTCCATGGCTGCAGGGTAAACCATGGGATGGAGCCTTGGGCTCTTTCCAGAACTTCCCTGCCCCGTACTTTCACCTGCTCTGCTCCATGGCAAAGATATCAATCACAGGAAGAGATACCACTGTAAGTGTACTTGGGCCAACAAATAAAACGACAAATTTGTTTCTGTGGTTTAGCAACCCCACTACCCAGAGGTGAAGATTGATCAATCAATTGCTAGGAATATTACTGCTGTAACTGTAGTCAAAGGATTCTGTTATCTCAGTCAGTTTCTTGCTTTTTTAGTTGCTGAGCGTATAGCTCAGATCATAGAGTGTCTGCTTCATAGGAAAAAAAAAAACTGTGTCAGGACACATATATGAAGTCCCCCCCCCCCACCTCCCTCGCCATATCTTGGCCCCCCTTTTAGCTGGTGTAATCCAGAGTTGGTTGACCTTCAGAACACTGTGAAGAGAAGCAGTTTTCTGTTTCCCTGAAACTGACATGTGGGTGTTGCATGGTGGGGGTTGGGGGATGGAAGAGTCACTAGCAGGTGCTAAAGTCACAGAAATGGGATGCGGGTGGTTGTGAAGCTGAAGATAGTAAGCAGCTTGGGGAATCATGTCAGCTTCCCTTCTCATCATGCTGGGGGCTTGGAGGAAACCCCGATAGTGGCCGCTAGCATGGAGATGTGCTGGCAGATTCCAGACTGCTGATTGAGAGTCTGATCTGGAGAATGAGAGGCCCATAGGGCTGAAAGGGGAGCCTGAGAGGAGCTGTCATTTTTCCTAAACTGGGGTAGGACCCTTCAACTCCAAATCATATCAGCAAAAAAGTGAGGATGGGATATATATATATGTATATATATATATATATATTTGAAATTCTAGAACTAACAATCCATAGCCTTTCCTAGGGGTTTCATTCTAGTATTTATTAATTTTTCCATGTACTTGACCAGGTGAAACACTCCGTTGGCAGATGGAAAAACCATTTTGTGGTGTCACTTTCGAATTATCAACATTAGCAAGTCCCGTGTTGCTGACAATATTTTGTCTGACCGGCTGAGCCCGCGTCCCCTGGGGTCCTTTTAGTGCCCTAGGAAACCATGGCCGTTCCAAATGGTCTGCCTGGTTAATATTCAAGAGGCAGGTTTGGTTGTTGGATGTCCTACAGGTGTCATGTGAACCCTGGAGAGAAATTAAGGGTTACTCAGACTCCATCCTTTGGGCTGACCTCCTGTGCAGTGAGTGGCTGGTATGCTAGTGCAGAGGAAGCAGTTTTGCATTGCTCCCCAAAGTTACACAAATCCACACACAGGCAAAAGAAGGGAATTGGGGCTTTCTCCTTTATACTGTCAGGCTTTGTGCTGTTATTTTACGTCGTCCTTCTTTTTCTTTACTGCTTTTTGTTAGGTTTGCTCTTGTCTAATTAAATGGATTGTAAAACTTTCCTTGAAGAGTCCATGTCACCTCACTCCTGGGTTTACCTGCTCAAGAGAGATCAGATTTATAAGGGAGCCAAATCTGAGGGTTTCTGTGAACATCGAGACATGTTGTATGGTATCAAGTTTGGGAACATGACGTGTCCCAGAATTTATTTGGTTTCCCTGACATCATCTTCAGACGAAGAGTGACCTAGTCCTAGGCTGTTTGGCCAAGAAGGATCTGTAGGGTACGCTGGAGGATAGGCAGATACTGGGTCAGGTTAGTCACTTAATTTCCAGCTTCTGTTAATCTCTGTGTGCCTCTCTATTCTCGTGTAAAATGGGATAGTAAAAACACCTCTATCTCCGAGGATTAAACAAATCCTATTCCCCCAGAATCTGTTACATATTCTCGAGAAGGAGTAAAGTAGGAGGTGAAAATTAATCTTTATTTGCTGTTCTTGTCCAACATGCACTGGCATTACTGGTGTGCAAAGCTGATTAAAATCAGAAGAGACCTGTATTCCGTTTCTACATTATTAATTATTATCCACGTGATGACTTCAGGCAGCTCACTTACGTTTGAGCTTATCTTCCACATCTTTAAAATGGGAATAATGCTTCATGTACATGTTGTTCCCTTTGCCTGGGAGTGTTCTCCTTTTCCCACCCCATACATTTATGTCTGAGAACTGCTCTTCCTTCAGAAGCCTGCTCTTGTCACTCCATGTCATGTCTCCTCTTTGGCGTACTGTCAGACTCCCATCCCTGGAGAGAAGGTGTTAAGACTGTATTGCAGAGGAATCAAAATTCCTTGTCCATTTCCTCATTATTTAGCACATTTCATAAAAATTACTTTCTTTGTTAGACTGCGAGCTCTTCCAATGTAGAATTTATTCTTACACATTTAAAAAAAAACAAAACTATCCCAGTGTCAGCATGGTGCCTAGAACAGAATAGGCCTTTAGAAAATGCCCTGCCTCTTACCGCTTTCCTGAGGAGGGTTTGAGACATAGGATAGGAAAGTGTTTTGTAAATTTTGCAACTAAACAAAAAAGAAGTGATGGTATTATTAAGAGAAAACTGCATGATCTGTGACAGAAAGTTCATCCCTTTCAAAATCACAGTGCCAGGTGAGCTTAGGTTTGAACTGTGGCCAAAGTTGCCTCATTAGGAAAAGTTTGATTAAATTTTTCTGAATATTTTGATTGCTCATCATTAGTGGATTTGAATATTGGTACCTGACAATATTCACATCCATGATTATTATTACTAATTGGTCCTGAGTCTAATAAAGAAAAACCTCACAGTCACACCTTACTCGTTAAATATTTTTGTCATGGCAGGTTTGAGAGTTTTTTGGCAATGAAATATCAAAACATTTTATTGACCATACAATACAATTGAGAGGGAGAGATTAGAAAGAGTTTATTCATTCTAAGAATTCATTATTATCAGACATTTGAAATGAGATAAGTTATTGAATAAATTAATAGAGGAAAAGATTTAAGAAGGGTTGGTTCATGCTAAGAATTCATTATTGTCAGAAATTTGAAATGAGATAAGTTGTTTAGAATGAAGGAAGAATCCATCTTTCAGAGGGTTAGAAATGAGAGAAAAGGATTCTTTGTAAAAGTTCACAGAGCAGTCTGCTAATAATTTGCTCTGCGGAAGACAGGAGGTAAACCTCAATGAGTTCATAGATTTTCTTTGTGTGTGTGTGTGTCTGGTTTTTTTTTTTTTTTTTAAGCTTACAACTCTTTGAATAGACTCTAAGAGACTGTGGAACTAACCTAGCTGAAATAAAACTATCATTTTATCCTTTAATCATAGATGCTAATCCTATTTCCTAGTTAACATTCTCTATGAAATTGTTTGACAATAATATCAAATTACATGTTTTATGTATTAATGAAGTTTTATGCTCTAACAGTTTTATTGTATAGCCATTGATTAAGGTAAATTCAGAAACTTTATGTATAGTAAGAAATTCCTATCATATATCTTTAGTTTTAGATATCAAAAATCTCTAAAGTAATATACTTTATAAGGTTATACCAGTACACATCAGTGAATAATAATTGATAAATTTTTATTAAAAGCATGTTTCTAAGAATATCATTAATGACAGAATGACTTTGGAAAAAATCTTTAACTTCACTGAGTCCCTATTTTCTTATAAAATCGGAGGTTTGGGTATGGTCTTTAAGATCCCTTTTAGCACCTAGTCTTTGATTATTTCTTTTAAACTTGATCCATTTACTTTAAGACAGTGCATCAGATGCTTTTACTTTAATGCTTAAATTTATTTAGTATGCCTTTTTGGTATAAGATACACTATTTAAAAAAAAATCTAAGTTTATTAGTTCAGACTGTTTGAATCCTAAAATATTTTTTTTCCCTGTGAGTGTTAATTACTTTATTCAGCAGTTAGTAATACATATTTGAATTTGTAGGGCACTAGCTCATTGGACTGTGAATTGGACCGAGGCTGTGAATAGCATGACAAAGTTCCTTACTGGTTTATCCTGAAGTGTAACTAAGCAGTAGGTGCTTTTTAGACCTCTGTATTAGAGAATTATAGAAGTTTAGGGCTGGAAGATAGAGAATGTCTCTTGTTTTGTCCCCTCATTTTAAAATAAAGTTGACAATCAGAGAGTTCACACAGTTTATGACCTGTAGACACTAGTTCACTGGTATTATCAAAGTTCTTTCTAAAATGCTACATAGGCTGAAACCAGTTTGGCTCAGTGGATAGAGCATCGGCCTGTGAACTGAAGGGTCCCGGGTTCGATTCCGGTCAAGGGCATGTACCTTGGTTGCAGGCACATCCCCAGTGGGGGGTGTGCAGGAGGCACCTGATCTATGTTTCTCTCTCATTGATGTTTCTGGCTTTCTGTCCCTCTCTCTTCCTTTCTGTAAAAAATTAATATATTTAAAAAATGCTACATAGGATGAATTCATTAGTACTAATGTTGCAGATGTACTGCATTTAGTATATGAAGATTGCACTGCCTATCTATTGATATATCCAGTGGTAATAGATTTTCGTGTTATCAACACACTTTAATCTGTTCCTTTTTAAGAATTTTGTGAAGTGGTTAGGATTAGTGAGACAGACTATGATTGTAACTTGAGAGGAGATTGAGCCTGGATGCTTCCCTGTTTGTGTCATGCTCTCACTCAGCCCATCAGCATCACCTGTGAATTTAAATTCTGATGCCCATGCTCTACTCTGGACCTACTGAATCAGAATCTCTGGGGTGGTACCTGGACATCTGTAGATTTAAAACCTTCCACAGAGGGTGCTAATGGGCAGCTAGGATGGCAGACCTCTGCTTTTGCCAGTTGAACAGATTAGCCACAAATTACCTGAGTGACAGCAACCTGCTGTGTGCATGATCGTTTAAAGGGGACCAATAAGTTTGGTGCGATCACAAGGAGGTTTTAATTTATTTTAAAAAATATTTATTTACTTATTTGTTAGATAATACAAATACCTGTTGTAAGATACAAAAGGGTATACACTGATAAGTAAGTTTTCTTATTTCTGTTGTCCCCCTAACCATTCCCTCTTCAGAAACAAGCATTACCAGTTTTTTGTGTGATCCTTACAGAGATTATTTAATATTTACATGCATAAATACATGAGTATCACACCATACAAGTAATAGCAAAATATGCACATTGTTTGCATCTTGCTTCTTTTCTTTATCTTTCTTCCCCCCTCCCCCTTTGGTTAATCCTCATCTGAGGATATTTTCTTCATTGCTTTTCAGAGAGAGTGGCATGAAAGAGAGACATCGACTGGCTGCCTCCCACATGTGCCCTGATGGGGCAGGGAATGAACTGGCAATCCAGGCGTGTGCTCGTGACCAGGAATTGAACCTGTGACTCTTTGGTGTGTGGGCCAATGCACTAACCACTGAGCATACTTGCAAGGGCTTGCTTTTTATACTTAACTATAGTAGTTTGAAGATGTTTTATCTCTTTATTTAGGGAGCCGCCTCATTTTTAACAGCTGCATAATATTCCATCATCTGTATATAGCACAGTTGATTTAACCAGTCCCCTATGATATTCATTTAGGTTGTCTCTATTCTTTGCTATTACAAACATTATTACAATAAATAATCTTGTATGTATGCCATCCTATATAATAAAGAGGTAATATGCAAATTGACCATTCCTCCAACACACAAGATGGCTCCCCCTGTGTGGACACAAGATGGCTGCCACAAGATGGCCAGCAGGGAAGGGCAGTTGGGAGGGACCAGGCCTTCAGGGGAGGGCAGTTGGGGATACCAGGCCAGCAGGAGAGGGTAGTTAGGGGCAATCAGGCCAGCAGGGGAGCAGTTAGGCATCGTCAATCAGGCTGGCAGGGGAGTGGTTAGGGGGTGATCAGGTTGGCAGGCAGAATCAGTTAGGGGCAAGCAGGCAGTCAGGCAGGCGAGCGTTTGGGATCAAGCAGTCCTGGATTGTGAGAGGGATCCCAGATTGGAGAGGGTGCAGGCTGGGCTGAGGGACACACACCCCCCTGCCCCCCATGATTGGACTATGCACACATTTTGTGCACTGGGCCTCTAGTTTTTAGTATGAGTGCATGTGCCTGTCAGTAGGATAAATTCCTAGATTTTATGAATTCATTGATGAATTGAATGGTATGTAAATTTTTATTTGTAAAGACAATACCAAGCTGCTTTTCTTGGAAACTATAGCAATTTATGCTCCTATCAGAAGTGTATGAATGCCTATTTCTTTACACTCACATAATGTGTATTTTAAAACTAATTGATCTTTACTAGTCTGTAAGATGAAAAGAAATGTCTAGTTTGTAGTTTTAATTTGCACTTGTTCTAAATGAGGTCAAGGATTACTTCATTTTTTTTCTTCATATTTTTAAGAACCATTATTCCTTTTTTTTTTTGTGAACTTGTCTGTTTATTTCTTTTGTTCTTTTTTCTACTGGCTTATTTTTACTCGTTGTTGGGGAAGCTTTATGCAATAAGGAAGTTATCTTTTTTTTTTTTTTTAATGGAAAACTTTGATGCGTGCAGTCAGAGAGAACTTGATTGTGAGATCAATGAGGGCAATCAGTTGTTGATTTCATCTACTTATGTAATTTCTGATATTAGAATAGAGATGGAGAAAGAACTGTTTAAGGAAAGGTAAGTGAAACCTTATAAACTGGAGTTAAAAGATAAACAGTAGCGTGGGAGAAAATATTTGCAGCAAATCTTACAGACAAAAAGAAAACATATAACACTTACTCTGTGCCAGCCACTTTTAACACACTTTAAGCATATTAATGTATTTAATCCTCATAGTAATTATAAGTACAATCATTGTCCACATTTTACAGATGAAGAAACTAAGGCTCAGAATAGCTAAACTAAGTAACTTGACCAAGATCAGACAGTTAATGAGTGTTGTAACTGTTATTCAAATTGGGCAGGCTGGCTTTACAGTCCATGCTGTTACTCTGAACCTACTATGCTATACTGCATCTATCTTTGTTAGTGTCCATGATATATAAAAAGTTCATGCAAACTTTAAAAAGGAAAGGCCATTAGAAAAATAAAGAATATAACTAGGCATTTCACAGAAAAGGAGATACAAAGGTTAGGAAAAAAAGGAAAATACTGGTAAGATTTAACAGAATTTAAGGAAATACAAGTTTTAAAAAGTCACTCGTTTGTCAAAACAGCTAATTTCAGTTTTTGGTGAGGATTTAGGGACAAGGTACTTTCCTCACTGTTGCTGTCAATTTAAGTGGTAAAGCAGTGTTGGAGAGCATTTTGACAGTATCTGTTAAAAATTTGAATATATATATACCCTATGCATTTCTATGTCTACATATCTACCTTATAGAAACCCTTGTACATTTGCAGAAGAGGCATATATAGAGATGTTTAATGTTGCCTTATTGGATAAAACAAAGCAATTAGAGACAACTTAAGTGTCCGTCAGTAGGAAATAGCTAATGTATTCACAAATACCTTCTATAGTAGCTAAAAAAAAAAAAAAAAAAAAAAAAAAAAAAAAAAAAAAAGAGGTGTATCCATAGTATGAAAGGAAACAACTTTGACATATTGTTGAGTTAAAAAAAGCAACTTATCAGAATCATATGTATAGTATCATGTGTTTTGTTTTTTTCTATATGTATATGAGCACTGCACAGAAAGAGGTTTTAAAAGATATACAACATTGATTACCTCAGTGGTAGACAAAAGGGAAATTAGCCTTACTTACAATGGTTTAATTTTCTATAGTGTATATTTGTGTATTAGCTGTGTTATAAAAAATGACCATTTGTGTAAATGAATTTGATACAATATTAAGCTGTGAGAGCCTCTCTCGCTCTACTGTTGAAGAATATCCTATCTGCAAAAATAAGGGTAACCAAGTGTTAAGCTTCCTAACAATTTGAGTGCACATAGAAACAGAGTCAACTTTTCTGTCAAGATTTGGGGTAACTTTATTTCCTATATTTTGCCTATTTTCATGATTTGTGTTCAAAAAGTTGACTAAAAAGCCAATGTTTTGTTTCAGAGAAATGGAGTAAAAAGAATAATCTTGATCCTTTAAAATATTAAAACATTTGTGTGAATGCTTTAATTTGGACAGTCTTATTTTAGATAACATTTTCTTAGGATGAGGAAATGAGCTAACATTTATTGGGTGTTTACTCTTTTCTAGGTACTATATTAGGCTACTTTTGCAAATTGTTTCATTTAATCCAATTTTGTGAAAAAGAGTGCTGTTTTTTCTCTTTCAGTGAAGAAGCAGCAGACACAAAGGTTGTTTGTTCAGGATTTATAGCTACAGAGCCAGGTTTTCAGGAGGTCTTTTAAGTTATCAAAAGTCCATATTATTTTCTCTACCAAGTTGCCTATCAGATGGTATATTGTTAAAGAACTGATGAGTACATTTCTCTTGTCAAGAAATTGACAATTATCCCTAACTAAGTTGTTTGTGGTCTAATGTAATGGATAATCAATAAAATTAGAATGTTGGAATGCTATTACTTTAGTACTGTTTTGGGGATTGACATGCACACGAAAATGTTACTTTCTGCTTATTTTCATGTGAATTTGTCTTGCTAGAACACACATATACACACGGAGACACACATACACTTATATACCTTTTTTATATCTAGGTACCACTTCTTCTTCTTTTTTTTTTGAAAAGCACTAGGTCACAATGAGTCCCCATTTGGCTCCCTGGATGCCGTTACCAGAAATAGTGGCCATATTCCATATATGGCCTGTCCATGGAGCCCTCAGTTCTGCCACCACCTGGCTTCTGTTTGCCCTGTGAGGCCTACAGGAACCTTTGGCCTATCCTAGGAGAGATTCTGACCACATGTGCTTCAGAGTTTGGTTTGCTATTTGAGGAGGGGGCTGTAGGAAGCTTAGGGATCAGCACACGTTCAAAACTGAAATAGGAAGTGGGCAAGGCAAACCACAGGAAGATCCTGCCTGCATCTTGGTGACGTGTCTGTGTAACCCATGGACACTTCCTGGCAGTACCTTGTGAAACCTGCCTTTTCATGTACAGTGTTTCCTAACTTCTTGTTCTGTAGTAAGCTTCAGTCAAAGGTGATTAATACAATAGCAATATAGATAACTGTAATTATTATGCACATGACATATATAAAAGAACTGGCCCCTAACTATGTTCTGTAGACTTTCCCACTGAGGAGTTGCATCTTACCTAGTAAGACATTTTTTAAGGAGTTTCTGTAACTTATGCTCTAACTTTGACTTTATGTATTGTCAAGAATTGTACTTATTGTTCAGGTTTTATAGTCATAAAACAGTTCTTTGTTCGCTGAGTTTAGGCCAACCACCTAAATTATGTTGTATTCCTAGAGTTCTTTGCCCACTCAGGTTCTTGCTCTGAGGTATTAACTTTGATTTTAGGCACCTTGATGATTGCATGGTACCTATTTTCACGATGGAATAGGTATTGTTACGATTTAATAAGGGGTGCATATTTGCAGTTTCTACTCAAAACCATGTTGCTGGGTCTTTTATTATTAAATAGAAATCAGAAATAATGAGTGTGTGTGTGTGTGTGTGTGTGTATGCGCGCGTGCACGCGCATGCACGAGTATATTAACTCTCCCAATTTCTAGATGTTGGCTGCATTTTTTTTTTAATACTATGTAGGCCAAGCAAATCTCTGGCTACCTAACCCCCAATTTGAGTCCTTTAAAATAGTTCAAGTCCCTCATTTTAGAGATGTGGAGCCTGAGTTATAGAAAGGCTAGGTGTTTTTCCACATATTTCTTAAAATAGAAATGTATTACTTCTGAAATAATCTGATTTTTAAAAATAAATGAGCTCCTCTGGTGTATCCAGTTATTAAATAACAGACTATCTTTGGTTAGGACTAAATGGCTTGGGTAAAGGAAATTGTGTGCAGATGCTAATTTTTAGGAATCTGTAACTAAGGAAGGGTTCTACTGCTTACTGTTCACTGAGTGCTCACTCTGTTTAGGCATTGTGGTGTTTTATCTCAGTTAATGCTCAGAGCAACCCTATAACATTATAGTGACCCCTTTTTATAGAAGAGTTTGAGATTAAAGACACCCTTCCTTTACAATCTTACTTAATGAAGTACAAAGCTTATATTGAAACTCAAATCTCTGTCTCCAAAATGAATTCATGTAACTTGCTATGCTTTACCAGTACTGAATGTTTTCAGAATTATGTGTCCCTTTTATTGCAGAAATTTCAATTAAACTTCATAAGAAAATTTGAAAGTCCTTATGATGTGTTAACATTACTTAGGATTGTCTTGTTTATGTACACCTAGTAGCCCTACACACGGATCAGTGCTCTAGTAGCTCCCTGCCGCTCTCCTGTGGCTCCCCCCACGCCTCCCTCATAGCTTGCTGCCCTGCGCCCTCCTGTAGTTCTCTCCCCACCCTCCTGCTGATCCATGATCTGGTCGTTATGTGGTTGGTCATAGCGATTCACGGTGTAACGACCATTCGCATATTGCATCTTTATTATATAGGAGTAGAGAGCATAATAGTTATCTGATTTAATTTAGAGAAAAATTTTATTCTAAACTTGTCAACACCAAGACTGTATTATATTTTAAGTATACATTTGCTTCATACTTCACTTCTTTTGTGTGTGTGAATTTAAATAATAAAGTTTATATGTTTTTGTATCTTTTCCCCATCTGAAGTTCCATTTCTCTGTTTAAGTTGATATTCCTGTTATTAGAACATCATTTCCTAAGTCACTTAAGCCAAGTTATTCTATCTCTGTAGCATCTCTTCCATTTTTCGTTTCCTCCCATTGCCCATACATTACTTTAGTTTAACTGTCAGAGAGATTTCCCTGAAGCATAGTACTGACCACACAAACTTTCAGTGACCTTTGTTGCGTACTGAATATAGTTAAAACTCTTTAGATTGGCATTTCAGGACCTGTTTGATTTCACCCTTCCTTTACAATCTTATTCCTTCTCATTTCCCTTTCAGCTCTCTTTATGCTTTAAGCAATTTGTTCTATTCACTGCCTCCTTGAAGGTGCTCCTGCTGTTTCCAGCTCCAGACTGTCCTCTTACTTCCGTAATATTATCCCTCCATCCTCAGTGTCTACACTTTGCGGGGAAGAGGGGGGTGCGGGAGAGAACCAGTTGGAAGAAGTTATAGTGAAAATTAAGTGAAATAACATATATGAAGTCCCTAAAACAAAATCTATGTGTAGTATATGTATTAATTTATTCAGTAAAGGATAGCTATTTTTACGATTTAGCTTTCCTCCCACGTCAGTCTTTGTCTTTAAGGATCTATGTCCAGGATTCTGGCCCTTTGTAATTTCTCTTGGGGTTTAATTTAATCCTACTGAGTTCTGTCTTGGCTCTTATCCCTGTTCTTAAGTTATCTTTTGAATAGACATGGGCATACAGGATCTCTTAGGGTATTTTCAGAAAGGAATAGCTGTCTATGCCTCTCAGCACTTCTCTATTCAGAAAGACATTAAGAGTAATCAAAAGATTTTATTTTTGTCAAATCACCTTACCAGATATGTAAATTAATTTTTATAAATTTATAAGAAGGAATGGTAATACCTCACAAGGTTGTTGTATAGATCTAATGAAATATTTGAGAAAATGTTTAGCACTAATCTTGGAGTATCCAGCTACTTGATAAATATCTTCCTTCCTTACTAATTCCAGTAGTGTTTTTCTCTAGGATACACAGAAACATACATACAAACCTATAGATATAAATGCATGCATATATTTCCCCCCAAACATACACAAAAGCATATACGTGCATACTAGAACACATGTCCAGAAGCATTATACCAGAATCTGTACCCAGTAGCCTCATACTTGAAATTCTAGTCCCAGGTAAAATTTATATGGTAATCTGTATTTACTGTCTGGCGACCTTTACCAAGAATCATTGATCTTGTACACAGAAAGTTGACCATTTTTTCTTTTCTATTAATCTGTTATCAGTTTTGATTCCCAGTGGTGCTTATCTTTTTAGTTTAAATTGTTTACTTTTTTTTGACAGTGACTTAAAGCTACTATTTTCTAGAAAATATTTACTTGTCTCCCCTCTCTTTCTTCAGGTATTTATACAGAAGTTACCTTTCAGTGGAGCCTTCCTTGGTTCCCCCTTCCTCTGCCTTTCATGTGGTGTCCATTCCTGCTTAACCTTTATTAATAACATACCATTCGTACTTGTTTATCTTATTTGTTGTCTGCCCACTTTTGTTAGCTCAATAATGACACAATTTTGTCTTTTTTTCCACTGTTGTATCCCTACCGTATTAGTAGACATCAGTAAATATTTGGATGTGTGGATTTCTGGACTTGCTTGTTTATTTTCAATATAATAACTCTGTCTTAACATTATAAAGAATATTATAGTTAGTGCTTTAGGTAACTGTATACCGAAAACATTTTTTTAACCTTTGGAGCAGTGACATAGATCAACTTACATCAAATGAAAAAAAGAAGCTTATATACAATTTTGTAATTTGTGATATGATAAACTATTTTTTTGCCCATGTTAAAGTTCTAAACACACACTCTCTTATACTTATTTAATAGGTATTTCAATATCTATTATTAGCTAAGCATGGCTCTAAGAATTGATCCTTTCCCTTAAGAAGTTTACTATTCAATGAGGAGACACATAGCAGTTCCTTCTCATCTCTACTATCTCAAAATGATGAAAACCTCTGAGGCTCCATTTTTAAACCTCTTTACTTTTCTATCCATATTTACTCTCCTTGTGATCTTGTATGGTCTTATGGTTTTATAAATATTATGTACTTCCTAATGATTTTCAAATTTTATTTCCATCCAGGACTTCTTTGCCCTATTTTTTTTTTTAATTGCTTGATTTGAGAGAGAGCAGATTGGGGGAAGGAGGAAATGGGGTGGGGGCGGGGGGAGAGAGGAAAAAAACATTGATTTGTTTTTCTACTTCTTTATGTATTCATTAGTTGATTCTTGGATGTGTCCACAACCTTGGCACATCGGGATAATGCTCCAACCAACTTTGCCCTCTTGACATCTCTCTGCCCTTGGATAGCTAATAAGACATCTCAGATTTAATGTGCAAACTCTTCCTGTTTTAAAATATATATCTTATTGATTTTTCACAGAGAGGAAGGAAGGATAAAGAGTTAGAAACATTGATGAGAGAGAAACATCAATCAGTTGCCTCCTGCATACCCCCTACTGGGGATGTTCCCCCAACCAAGGTACATGCCCTTGACTGAAATTGAACCTGTGACCTTTCAGTCTGCAGGCCAACGCTCTATCCACTGAGACAAACCAGTTAGGGCTACTCTTTCTTTTTTTTAAATATTTTTTTACTGATTTCAGAGAGGGAGAGGAAGAAGGGACATAGAAATATCAATGAGAGAAAATCATTGATTGGCTGCTTCCTGCACGCCCTCCTCTGGGAAGCAAGCCTACAACCCAGGTATGTACCCTGACTTGGACCTCCTGTTTCATAGGTCGATGCTCAACCATTGAGCTACACTGGCTGGGTCCCAGTACTAACTCTTGGTCCCTCTCCTCCAACAAGAAGCTCTTCCTTCTGGAAATGGCATCTGTGTTCATCCAGCTGCTCAGGCTGAAACTCCAGGAAGTCATCCTTGACCGCTCTTTGTCTCACACCCACATCTAAAATATCAAAAATCCTGTTGGCTCTGTCTTCAGTATGTATACTCAACTGACCATCTCTTTCCATGTCGGGATGCCCCCCCCAGCTTATCTCTAATCATGATTATTACAATAGCCTATGTAGTCTTCTGCCTCCACCTTTTAGGTTCTATAATGAGTCTTCTAAAACCAAAGTTAGATGGCGCCATTCTTCTGTTAAAAATCCTTCCGTAGCTTTCCATCTCGCTCAAAGGCTTTCTATTGGCCTATAAGACCTATTTAACTTCTTACCCCACCCCTGCCTCATCTCTTACCATTTCCTCCCTCTCTCCATTTGGCTTATTTTATAGTTAAACTGGCTATTCCTTCAATGTGCCAAATTATCCTGTCTCAGAGCCTTTAGATATTTTATTCTTTTTGCCTGTTCGTCCCTTTCCCCAGATATCCCGTGGCTCAATCCTTCATTGACTTCCTTCAGGTATATGCTCAAATGCCTTAATAGGAAGGCCTTCCCTGATTCCCTGAATAAAATAACAGTGCTCCCCTCCCATTCTCTACCCTCTGGGCCGGGTACTCTCTAACCCTCTGACCCGACTTTATTTCTTCCATGGCAATAAATACTATTTATTTACTCGTTTAAGAGTTTGTGATGTTTCTTTCCCCTGTCTAGATTATACAACACTTCCATGGGCAGAGATGTATTTTTATTCATTGTTATATCTCTAGCATTTAGAAAAGTTCCTGGTATGTTGTAGGCACTTAATAAATATTTGCTGAGTGAAATATAACAAGTGCAATACAATATGATTATTATAATAGAAGTACATATGAGGAAATAAGAAAAGAGTGACATGACTACCTAGGAATTGAAGGAAGACTTTATGAGGATGCCCTTAAACATTTTTTTTTTTAGGTGGGGGGGAAACAGGTAAGAGCATTCCATGCAGTGAAAATAACATTGCAGATGTACGGAGGCATGGGAGAATATAGTTGAGTACTGTTAGAGCATAACTTGGAGATGTAAAGATTAAGTAAGTAGACCCCCCTGGCAATGGGCAAGGAGACACCTGATTTGTGGTGTTGCTCTTCTATCAATCGGGCAAATCAGATGTACAGTCTTTAGTTCATCCTAGCTTGATGCCTGTGTCGGTGGCCAGAGCTATTTCATGCCTAAGGCACGTGAAAAAAAAAAAAAAAGATTAAGTAGGAGAGGCCAAATGTATAGTAGATGGTGTCAGATTATGAAGGGTTTTTATGCCAGACTAAGGAATTTTAGATTTCATTCCGCAAAGTGGGTAGTGTGGCACCATTAAGGATTTTTGAGCAAGGGGTGATATATATGTTTACATGTTAAAATGGTAACTGGCAACAGTTTGACAGATGGGGAGCCAAGCTAAACAGGGCATTTTATTTAAGCTATATATGATGTTGCACGCTATGTATGCTGCAGAGAAACAGTTACTATCACATGAGTAGGCAAGAGGCTGTTTCATTTTATGGTTGGACAGAAACCACTGATGTGTAGTGTGAAGTTGTTCTTGGCATACTTGCAATACCTCTATGAGGGAGAAGAAATGCCCTGTGGAGATTAGTTTGCTCATCTCTAAAAATCCATGGTTTAGGATGTTTTTTTTTTAAATTTAGTTAATTACAAGTCATAATGTAGACTAGAAAAGATCTTAAGGAGTACCATTTATGAATCCAACAAGAAAGGATGTTGTTATATAATAAAAGATGTTGAGCTTGAAAGCCAGCTTCCTTTCTTCATAAAGGAACAGTTGTTTTGTCAATAATATACCCCCTGATCTTGATTCACTGTTGAAAGAAATAGTGACATTTGAAAATATAATCAGGTCTATACTATTTGCTGTAGGGTCAGTACGTACATCTACTTTTGTAGACAAATATCTGCCTTTGCATATTGCAGTACTCTGGCATGCACATAATTTTTTAAATGAGGGATAAGGTAAAAACATTTCTTTCATTCAAATGCAAGTAAAAACCACTTCCATTATTTCATTTGTCTTGCTTAAGTGTCCTATCTCAGCAATATATTGAATGTCTGGAATACTTCAATCTTATTACTTTAAAATATGATGTGTATAAACGTAAGGATAAGATAGAGTTACCCATGCCAGATAGCTAATTTGGTCTGAAATGCCAAGGTTTTGGGTTCGATCGCCACTCAGGGCACATACAGGAATCAACTAATGAATGCATAAATAAGTAGAACAACAAATCTCTGTCTCTCTATCCTTTCCCAGATGTTTCTCTCTCTCTCTCTCTCTCTCTCCCCTCCCTGTCCCTCCCTCCCTCCCTCCCTCTCTCTCTCTCTCTTGCTCTCTCAAATCAATCAATACATTAAAAACTTTTAAGTTAGAAAAAAAAGAATATTTTTTAAAAAGATGGAGGTCCCAAAATGTTGCACATGGTTTGAATGTTGAAAAGTTGATACTTCCAGATTCATGGAAACACGGCACTATATTATTGAGCCTATTTTAAAAACCACATCCAAATGGTACAGTAGGAAATGAAGAAATGTTTGCCAGAGACAAATACAACAATACAGAGAATTAAGATCCATCTATCTCTGTTTCCCAGGTTGAAACATTTACCATTCGATCATGCTGTGCTATTCAACTCACTATCTACTGGAACAATAAAAATAGTTTTTAGTGAGATATTGCTTTGTCATTTCTGAGTCCATGTTTGATCCAGATAGCCACATTTAGCTGAAAGATTTCCCAAACTCTGATGACTAGTAATATAGGATGGAGTTTTCTAATTTGTTTAGAAATAAAGGACAAGAAAAGAAACCAGTCTAGGATTTAGTTTACAGAATCAACTCTAGCTAGTTTAAGCAGAAAGAGATTTAGTAAAATATTTTAAGTGGCTTATAGAATTGTTGCAAAGACTGTGGAAACAGATTCTATGTTGAACTTTCAGGAAGGGCATTCTAAAGTCGCATTGCAGTTGGACCACCAAGAGAGTAACTATCTCTTTTAGGATTTAAAAACCACTTGTCTTACAACCTCACCACCTCTACCATGATCAGGAATCTGTCACTGTTAGGAAATAACCATTAGCAAGTAGCCATCTTTATCAGTAATCTGTTGTTGTTGGCTGGCTCTAGAACCAAGCTACACCTGCCACAACCTGTATGACAGAATGGATGCCTTGTGCCTTTCTTCTTGATAGCTCTGAAACCTGTGACTAGACACAGGACTTCTGTAAATGTTGCTGCAGAAAATCTGGACATCTTCATGACAGTGCTTGTCAGTAGAAGCAGCCTTAATGCAACCTCCTTTCTCTTCTGCCCTCCAAATTTCTAATAAGTGCATCTGATTGGTGGAATTTAAGTCACATTCACAAGTTCTAACTATAAGAGAGGCTGGGAAATGTAGTTTTAGCTTTCTAATCTTTGCAGTGCAGAAAGTCATACTCCAAAGGACATTGGGATGGATGAAGAATACTGATCCACCATATGTACCACAGATAGAGTTCCTGATTCTGCTTAAGGATAGCCACCATTAAATGGGCTATGGATAAATTGAGAAAACTTGCAAATAATACTACAAAATGTTGAGAAATGTATAAGTATTTGTTTTATGTAAATATATATTATTTTTATTGACTTCAACGAGGAAGGGAAAGGGAGAAAGATAGAAACATCAATGATGAGAGAGAATAATTCTCTGACAGGTTGTTTGCCTCTATTTCGTTGACTTTTCTGGTGATGCCTGCTTTTCTTTCATATGCAGGCTATTTCCTTGTCTTCCCATGGTTTCTCTTCTTCGGGTGTCTGGTTATGGAGTTCTCTCTCTCCTTTCCGTGGTGGAGTGCAGAGATTCTCTGAATCTGCATGTTCGCGCCAATTGGGGACCAGTGCCCTAGGGTTCGCAGCTATTCAGTGGGTGCTGCAGTTGTAGATTTTCAGTTGAGAGAGAATCATTGGCTGCCTCCTGCCTGCTCCTCACTGGGGACAGCCCGCAACCCAGGCGTGTGCCTTGACCGTGAATCGAACCATGATCTTCTGGTTCATAGGCTGACGCTCCATCACTTAGCCACACTGGCCGGGCTATTTATTTTTTAGTATATACGTGTGTGTGTGTATCCTCCTATATAATAAAAGCCTAATATGCAAATCGACTGAGTGGTAGAACAACCGGTTGGTGGGGTGTGGGGCTAGTAAGCAGGCAGCACCAAGCCAGCCAAGACGGGTGCCAGTGGGCAGAGGGAAGGGCTAGCAATCGGGGGGCGGTGGTGGCAGAGGGACAATTTGGGGGGAGAGGCAGGGATGACCACTCACTGGCCAGCGCTGTCCCTGATTGCCCCACCAGTTGCCTCCCACAGAGGGAGGCCATTGGCAGCAGTGGTGGTGGGCCGATCAGCCACAGGCAGCCTCTCACAGAGGGAGGCTAGATGGGGAGAGGGCCTAAGCCACCAGTCAGACATTCCCTGAGGGCTCCTGGCCTGCAAAAAGGGTGCAGGCCAGGCTGAGTGCACAAAATTTTGGGCCTGTTTTTTTTGTTTTGTTTTGTTTTTTGTTTTTGTTTTTGAGAGGGTGGGAGAGAGAACAGTAATGAGAGAGAATTGTTGATCAGCTGCCTCCTGCACACCTCCACTGGGGGTCAAGCCCGTAACCCAGGCATGTGCTCCTTACCAGAATTGAACCCAGGACCCTTCACTATGAGGCTGATGCTCTATCACTGAGCAAAACCAGATAGGGCTGTTTTTTAGTATATTTTATTTTTTTATAGTGGCATTTTTTAATATACCTAAAAATTGGTGTTCCACCTATATTTAGTGGCATATGGATGCCAAAAGTTGCCTCACATTTAAGGGTGTGGGTAATAGATGAAAAGCCTGAACAAGGGAGTAAAAGAAAATCAGGGTTCCCTAAATGGAGGCTAGATCAGTGCTATCAAATACTGAAGCATGGCTAAATAAGGTAAGAACTGAAAAGCAATCATTTGATTTGGTAGCACTTAGTATTATTAGTGTTCTTGAAGGATCTAGGATCTAGTTAAGAAACACCACAAATTGCAGGTTCAGGCTGTGAGTAGGAGCAGAGTTTAAGTTTTCAAGAAGATTGCCTTTTAAGGAGCAGTAGTTTTGTTTTGATGATTTTTGGTTTAATGCACTTGCTTATGTATATGCTATAATTAACTAGAACTAGGGAAGCTCAAAGCAAATACACATGCAAGTACAATCTTCCAAATTTCCTCAGTTTTCTCTTTTTGTGTAGCTTGATGTATAATGTGTGCTATTAAGATAATCTCTTTTTGCTTAGAGATATGGGTACAATATTAATCTTATTTTTTAACCTTTTGATGATATATTTTTACAAAGTGGCAGTTAATTATTTCAACTTATGTCTTTTATAAAATGCTAATTAAATACCACTATATTTTGGAGTTATAGTTTAAAGTCTTGATAGCTGGCTTAATCAACATATTTATACTAGAGGCCCAGTGTACAAATTCATACATGGGTGGGGTCCCTTGGGGTGGCCTGTGGAGATCAGGCCTCAGCTCATGCTCCCAGCCTCACAACCCCATAACCCCACCCTGGCACCCTGCCTTGGCCTTGTGCCACTCCCTCACCTACTCTACCATCCCGCCTACAGGGTGATCTATTAGGGCTGGGCCCCATGCCTGGCTCCCTCAGTGCCTGGGAGCTGCTCCGCTGCTGCTGCTTGTTGCTGTCTGCAGGGTGATGGGCAGGGTGATCAGGCCCCCGCTTGCACCTGCCTCGGCCTGGCAGTGCTGCTCACCTGCTCCACCATCCTACTGCGGTCCCGCTTTCACTGGGGCCGATTGGGGCCCGTAGTGCCTCCACTGCTGCCAGTGCCACGTTGCCGATGCCCTCCATGTTCTGCAGTGCCTCCTGGTGGTCAGCGCACATCATAGCGAGTGGTTGAACGACTGCCCAAGGGGACAATTTACATATTAGGCTTCTATTATATAGGACTAGAGGCCCGGTGCACAGAATTCATGCCCAGGGGTTCCCCTCAGCCAGCCTGCACCCCTTCCAGTCCGGGACCCTTGGGGGATTGAGCCTAAACCGGCAGTCAGACATCCCTCTCAAAATCCTGGACCGCTGACTCCTAATCGCCCACCTGCCTGCCTGCCTGGTCACCCCTAACAGCCCCCCTTGCCGGCCTGATTGCCTCTCACTGCCTCTGTGTGCTGGCCTGATCACCTCTAACTGCTTCCTCTGCCAGAAGGTCGCCCCCAAATGCCCTCTTCCTGCCGGCCTGGTCACCCCCCAATTGCCCTCCCCCACTGGCCTAGTTGCCCCTCACTGCCCCCCTCCCCTGCCAGCCTAATTTCCCCCAACTGCCCCCCCCTGCCGACCTGGTTGCCCCATGCAGCCTGCTTGTTCAGTCATTTGGTTGTCTCCCCTGCTGACCTAGTTGTAGGCAGCCATCTTGTGAGGGTGTGATGGTCAATTTGCATGTTACTGTTTATTATATAGGATGATGGGTGAGTAAGGCACTGATTAGATGAATTCACTTTCAATGTAATTTTTTGAACATTAGAGCATGAAGAGTATGAAAACTGCTTTTATAGGAAGTGATATGAGTGCATTTTATATATTATATAAAACTTAAGTTTTTATTCTAAGTAAATATCTGTTAGTGTCAAGTTTATTGTTGGATGCTGCAGACAACATAATCTCCTTTTTTTTCTCTTTAAAAGGTGGGCTTTGGAAATGTGTACATTTAATAGTGTAGTTTTTCTTAAACTTCACTTTTATGTGAATGAAACAGGAACATATTCAAGGCTTATGATTTAGTATTACAAGTTTTCTCATTAGATATGAAGCATGCCTATTATGATTCAACTAGTGGCCCGGTGCACGAAATTCGTGCGCAGGGGATTCCTTCAGCCCAGCCTGCATTCTCTCCAATCTGGGACCTCTCAGGCCTCTGGCTCCTAACCACTCACCTGCCTGCCAGCCTGATCCCCCCTGACTGCTCTCTCCTGACAGCCTGTTTGCCCTAACTGCTCTCCTCTGTTGGCCTGGTCCCCCTAACTGCTCTCCCCTGTTTACCTGATTGCCTCTAACCTCCTCTGCCTTGGCCCTGCCAACATGGCTTTGTCTGGAAGGATGTCTAGAAGGACATCTGGAAGGTCGCCAGGAAGATGTTCAGTCTAATTAGCATATTACCCTTTTATTAGCATAGATGCTACCTTGTCCTAAAAATGCAGGTTGTTCCCAGGTTTTCCTATCATGGAAGGAGAGCCCACAGTAGCATCCTGGGTTCTGACCAGGGCTTAAGTGCTTGTGCTTTTATCTCAGCAGCTGTGATTTCTAGAAGAAGACTCTTGGATATACCGTGAACATTTCTATCAAATTTGCCAAGTCATCCTCCAAAAATGTCAAACCACTTTAAATTCCCACCATTAACCATGCGTGTGCCCTCCATCCCACTTTGATGCCAATATCATTGATTTCTCCCTAGAAGCTTCCCTCCTGTCAGCTGGGAACGCTTGATACTTGAGCCAATCTCATTGTTCAGCTGGGGACTTGATTTCCCGAGATAGAATTATGGAGGAAGAAAAATAGTTTTCCTCAACCTTTCTGAGTTCTTAGTGGAGGCCCTTGTAATGAAAGACAGATCGCCAAGAGAAAAACAAAAGTTCATTAACATGTGTACCTCATGTATATGTGGGAGATCTCAGGGGAAAATGAATAAAATAACTCCCCAAGCTGGCTTAGAATGGAGATTTAAATACCTTCTTCCTAGGGAAAGGAAACAGGAGATGTAGGCCTCTTAGAGGAGAGTAAATGATTTTTAGGAAAGATGAATGGGGGTGGAGAGAAATAGTTTGTAACAAAGTTTGGGTGTTATGTCCTATGACAGGAGTCAGTCTTCTCTGCCTGATGACACACTTCTCCCATCAAGGGGACCTATGACATTTAAGCTCCTTTAGGGGGGTCCAATTTTAGACAGATCAGGAGACTTCAGTGAAATCCTCTGCATGCACTTGCAGTTTTTCAAGAATCTGCAGCTCAAGATAATCAATATAACAATAAAGCATATGTTGGGGGGTGGCATGTCCTCTGACCTTCAGAATAAACCCAACAAAAGCTTGTTTCCTCTCTCAGATGATTTGCCACAGTAGGTTATTCCCTGGAGACAGCATTCTGGGAGTGCTCATAACATACCCTGTGTATGTAGAAAGGTGTGGGCCACATCACTAAATAATCCAGGGACAGTTTTCTCATCTTGAGGAAAGGGAGATAAAGTTATAATAGTTTATCTCCCTTTCCACAGGTTTCTTGTGGGTTTGTGTCTCAGCTGCCCCCGCCCACCGCGCCCCCGCCTTCCCCAGCAGCCCCAGCAGCCCCAGCGCCTACACATCGGGCCTTGGGGCTGCTGGCTGCCAGGCCTGCGGGTTTGTATCTCCAGTCCACCCCCCTCCCACCCCCCCAGCCCCAGGTCTGCGGTGGCAGGGCTTGGGGCTGCTGAGTGCTGACCTCCCTGCTGGTTTGTGTCTCAGATCCAGCCCCTCACAGCCCCAGTGCCCCCATGGTAGGGCTTGAAGCTGCTGGGTGCCAGCCTCCCTGCTGGTTTGTATTCTCCAATCTGGGGGCTGCTGGGTGCTGGCCTCCATGCAGGTTTATGTCTTCGATTCGGCCTTTGCAGCTCTAGCACCTGGGTAGCAGAGCTTGTGGGTGCTGGGTACCAGGCCCCCTGTGGGTTTGTGTCTCTGATCCAGGGGCTATTGGGTGCCAGGCTCTCAGCAGGTTTGAACCCCGCATGCTGAGCCCCCCGTGCCCCCCGCCAGCCCCCGCCCCACCCTGCTGCTTCCACGTCCCCCCCCTCCCCCAGTACTTCAAACTCACTCCTACAGTGGGTCTATCAAGATAACTACATTTCCCAGAATTCCTGGCACCCACGATACCCTGTACGAACCAAGAACACCGTGAATTTTCTCCACCCTGTGGTGGCCACCGGAGTCTCTGCACACCCCAGAGACTGGCAGCAGACCCCCACTCCCATCGTGGGTGCTGGGCTGGGCGGTATGCAGGGACCCCGGGCGCTCATTTTGCATGTGATTCAGGCACCATAAGCTTAAGGAGAGCTGGCCCTTAAGTACTTTGTGGGCCACCCTTATAGGGTGGTGGTTGCTTTCACTGCACTGCGGCCATACCCCTGCCAGCCTCTCCCCCTGTGTGCTGGCCATGCCCCTGCCCCGCCCCCTGCTGCGCCCCCTGCCCCACCCCCTGCTCCACCCCCTGCTCCACCCCCTGCTCCGATTGGCTGGTAGCATAGCTAATCAGGAGCCCAGGTACGGTCACATTTGCATATTACTCTTTTATTAGATAGGATTCAAATTTGTTTACATTCCAGGCCCAGAGTGACCTGGTTGGTTTAAAATGAAACACAGATTATACAGAGGGGAGTTATCAAAGAAGGAGAGACTTAAAGGAACAAAAGGTTGAAAATAATGAAAATAGAATTGCTGAGTGCTCTGGAGTGAAAGGGAAGAGATGGGGTAGAGAGAGCACAGGTAGATGGATGAACTCCAGATGAGCCTTATTTGAGAGGAGGGACATCTAGAGGAAGAGAATGGATGAATACAAAATCAAATATATATTCTTTTTCCTGTTAAGAAATAGCCCAACCCATATGATGCAATTTTAGGATCACTTAAAAGATTAGATTCCTTGGTGCTTACTTGAGATGAACATAAGTATTTTTACATATTCTGTATAAGTGGTAAATTGATTTTTTTCTAATTTCCCAATGACAAGTTTAGTAATAATGAGTATCTTAACTGGTACCTCTTCATTGATTTTCTCATTTTAATTTTTTTAAATTTTATTGATTTTTTACAGAATGGAAGGGAGAGGGATAGAAAGTCAGAAACATCAATGAGAGAGAGACATCGATCAGCTGCCTCCTGCATACCCCCTACTGGGGATGTGCTCGCAGCCAAGATACATGCCCTTGCCGGAATCGAATCTGGGACCCTTCAGTCTGCAGTCTGACGCTCTATCCACTGAGCCAAACCGGTCTCGGCTCTCATTTTAATTTTTTAAAAGTATTTGTTTTTTGAGGTTTTCTTCATAGGTGCTCCTTAACTTTCTGATAAGCTTCTTTAAAATATATTGATTTAAATGGCCTTTAGGTTTAAAGTTGATAAACAATAAGAGACTTTAGTTTATCTATTCCAAACTTTCACCTTGGTGATTTGTCTGAAGTCATTTAGCCACTTAGTAGCAGAGGTAAGACAGAACATTGGTTTTGTGATTGTCAGGGCAAAGCTCTTTTCTTTACGCCAACTGTCTTGCTTTTCTAATTTAGTACATTGGTGTTTGATTAGAGCACGCTCTTGTGTGTCCTTGTGGCCCACGCACATCTTACAAGAACTTCAAACTAAACGTATTGGTTTCCTTAATATGCATTCATCAGATTCTCACAAGTGTCTTCCTTCTTGGGTGGCAGTCACTATTTTAGACCTTGGGGATCAACAAAAATTCTCAGGCCTCAAGGATGAGGGAACCAGAAAATAGACACTTAAGTAATGTTAACAGAGTTTCAGATAGTTATAAATGCTATCATGAAAGGAAACAGAGAAATAAAATGTGGTAACAATAGTCAGAGGAGGTTTCTCTGAGGAAGTGACATTTGAGCTGAGACCTGAGTGATAAGAGCCGGCTATGGGTTAGAGCAGACCCCAGGCAGAGGCCTGAAGCTTGAGCCAGCTTGGTGTGGGTGACGAAGAAAGAAGGTGGACACTGGGGAAAGTGGGAGGAGAAGAGGTCAGAGAGGAGAAGACAGTTCGGTAGGGCTGTCTAGACCATGACAGTGGGAATTGAGAAATGGGATTATATTCTAAGTGGAAGGGAATGGTATTGGAGCAGGGGAGTGGCTGACCTGAATGATGTGTTTAAAAGATCACACACATTGCTTGAAGGATAGTAGATTATAGGGTGCAACCAGTGAAGGTGATTGAGGAGTGGTTGGATTTAGGATTTATTTTGGAGGGTCAGTTGGATTTGTTGATGGACTCTATCTGTGGGTGGGAGGTTTGGGGAGGATGGTGAGAAAAAGAGGAAGGTGGTAGTAGACTGGTGGAAGAGTCTGTTTTAAGGGAGGAAGTCAGATGATTTGTCTGGGACTTGTAAAATTTGAGATACCTACAGAACCCAAGGAGGCACTTGGGTTTTCATAGCTAGTATTGACAAGAAGGTAGCAGACCTGGAAATGTAGATTTGGGACACATCAGTAATACCATACACTGAACGAGTTTGCTTGGGAAAGGAAAGAAGGTGTTCCACAACAGAGCCCTGAAGCATTGTAAGATTTAGAGGTGAGGAGGGAGAGATGTCAGGAGAGAGGGCCAGTGATGTAGGAGGAAAGCCAGAGTTGTGGAAGCCAAGAAAAAAGGACAATTTATTGTAAACTAGAGGTCTAGTGCATGAGATTCATACACTCAGGGTGGGAGGGGGAGGGGTCCCTCAGCCTGGCCTCTGTCCTCTCACAGTCCAGGAACCCTTAGTGCTGCCTTGGAGGTGGGAGAGGTTCTTCCACTGCCCTGTGCTCACCAGCTACCAGCTGTAGGCTGTGAGCCTGGCTTCTGCCTGAGTGGTGCTTCCCCTGTGGGAGTGCACTGACCACCAGGGGGAGCTCCTGCACTGAGCGTCTGCCCCCTGGTGGTCAGTGCACACCATAGCAACTGGTCATTTTAGCTATTCACTCTATTTGCATATTATCCTTTTATTAAAATAGGACTAGAGGCCCAGTGCACAAAATTTGTGCACCAGGGTGGGGGGGTATATCCCTCAGCCCAGCCTCCACCCTCTCCAATCTGGGACCCCTTGAGGGATGTCTGAGAGGGACATCCCTCTCACAATACAGGACTGCAGGTTCCCAACTGCTTGCCTGTCTGCCTTCCTGATTGCCCCTAACCACTTCTGCCTGCAAGCCTGATCACCCACTAACCACTCCCCTGACAGCCTGATTGATGCCTAACCACTCCCCTGCCAGCCTGATTCCCCACAACTGCCCCTCCCTCCAGGCCCAGTCACCCCTACCTGCCCTCCCCTGCAGGCCTGGTTACCCCTAACTGTCCTCCCCTGCAGGCTTGATTGCCCCCAACTGCCCTCCCTTGCAGGCCTGGTCCCGCCCAACTACCTTCCCCTGCTGGCCATCTTGTGGTGGCCATCTTGTGTCCACATGGTGGCAGTGATCTGTGTGTTGGAGTGACAGTCAGTTTGCATATTACTCTTTTATTAGATAGGCTAGTGCTGCCAGATTAGGTAAGAGGACAGAGAAATGACTGTTGGTCTTGGGAATGTGTGAGGCAGTTTCAGTGTCATCATGGAGTTAGAAGCTAATTGGAAAGAGTTGAAGAATGAATGGAAGATGAGAAATTAGAGAATGACTGGAGATAATTGCTTTCAAGAAGTTTTGCTGTGAAAGGAACTCTAAAGATGGCATGATACCACAAAGGAGGAGGTGGAATCAAAGGAGATTTTCTTTTTGTGCTTTTTAAAAATTGAGAACTACCAAATTTTTTTATGTGCTGATGGGAACAATTTACTAGAAAGGATAATTACTTACAAGAAAGAAGGACTAATTGTAGAGTCAAGTTCTTGAGTTGGTGCTGGTGGGATGGACAGCACACGTTGGGGGATTGCCCCTTTCTCAGAACAGGGATACAGTGATGCAATATGATCTCACACGCCCCTTAAACACAGCTCCTCCCTCAGTATCCCCAGACTCCTGGACAAGTTGATTATCTTTTTCTAACCACTAATTTTTTTTAGTGTCACATCTTACATGTTCTTTTGGATAAATTAATCCTATATAAGGTTTAGCATGAAGCAGCTAGTGATATTTAACACCAGTTTCAATTTTTTTGCCAACAGGTGAAGCAAAAAATTTATTGCCTTATCTTGGACCCAACAAAATGAGAGATTGTTTCTGCACCATAAATTTGGATCAGGAAGAAGTTTATCGTACTCAAGTTGTTGAAAAATCTTTAAGGTTTGTATAAAATTGGTAAATTATAATTCATATATGTATTTATTAATAAATTGTATATACTTTTCAGACTTCATAAAAATGACTTTCTTCATATGAAACTTCTACCAGGTGGGAGACATGACCTGAGATCCCCTGTCAAGTCCCGCTGGTAGGGGGCATGGCCTTAGGTCCCCCGTCAATCCTCACTGGCACAGGGGCACAGGCTCAGGTCCCCTGTGAAGCCCCTCTGGGTGGGGGGCACAGCCTGAGGTCCCCTGTCAAGCAAAGCCAGGCAGGAGGGGCACAGCCTCAGGACCCCTGGCCTGGTGCTGGGGCAGAGGGTATGGTCTGAGGTCCCCCAGCCTGGTGCCGGGGTGGGAGTGCCGCTTGAGGTTCCCTGTCAAGCCCTGGCAGGTGGAGAGAACAGTCTGAGGTCCCCTAACCCAGCACCAGGATGGGAAGCACACCTTGAGGTCCCCTGTCAAGCCCTGCCGGGTTGGGAGTGTGGCCTGTAGTACCCTGTCAAGCCACACCAGGTGGGAGGCATGGCCTGAGGTCCCCCAGCCTGGAGCTGGGGTGGGGAGAGCAGCCTGAGGTACCCTAGCCCAGCACCAGGGCGGGAAGCACTCCTTGAGGTTTACTGTCAAGCCCTGGGGGGTGGAGGGCGTGGCCTGTGGTCCCCTGTCAAGCCCCTCTGGATTGGGGGAGGGTGTAGGCCTCTCTTCCCTCGTGCTGCAGCCACATGCCCTGCCGGCCTCCCATCCAGCTGCCACGACCACCTCACGCTCTCCGTGAGCAGGTATGCATAGGGAAGGCTGGGCCAGGATAATTGGGAGGAGGTGATGGGGGCCAGCATCCTGGGTGAGCTGGGCCTCACAGCCTCTCTGCTTCAGCTCCCAGCACCCCGGACCTAAGGAGTAGTGCTTTCACAGGGGCCTGACAGGCACTGGATATGGTGATGCCTTAAAAACAGAAGAAGCCCCATTTAACTCTGGCTGAAGTGCGTTGGGAACTTATGGTCGGGGGAAGCAGCCCCACATCAGGGCTGAAATAAGACCTTGGGTAGCCTCCGGAGGGGGCAAATCAACAGTAAAAGGCATCTTTGAAACAAAGGCATTTGAACGTACAGTGGATATTAGGTGATATTAAGGAATTACCTTAACTTTTCAAGGTGTGACAATGGCTGAACATTTACTTCTTTTTTAAAGATACTCAGCAGAGGATATTTAAGTGCGAAACAACTTTCTTTGAAAGTATGGTGGTGTCCTGGCCCAGCCCTCCCCGTACCACAGGCACCTTAAGGACCAAGCCTCTCCCACTGGCTCACTAGGCCCTGGAAAACACCCTGTGCAGAGGTGTGGTCCCTGCTTCGTTCCCTGCCTGTGCTGGTGTGAAGCGAAGTGTTTCCCACAGGTGTGAGCACTTGAGGCGCCTGGCATGGTGAAGGAAGTGTTTACTCCCGTCCAGGCAAGCCATGGCCACGCCCCCACCGTGCCCCCTGCTCCTGATTGGCTATGTTACCAGCCAAAGTAGGTCACATTTGCATGTTACTCTTTTATTAGATAGGATTACTAAGAATATTACTGACAAACAGGGAGCTTAGCTAATAACAGGTCAGAAAAAGGTATTTCCTCTGTAGTTCACACCAAATGCCTCTGATCTGTGGCTCTACCCCTGCCAAGGCCTAAAGCTTCCTGGCCTGGGCAAGGGCCCTCCAGCTCCCTCTTATTGCCCGGCTCCACCCCTCTCCAGGCCCCAAGCCTCTGGCCGGGGCTTGGGGCATGGATAGAGGACCCCCCAGCTCTCTCTGAGCACTGGGCTCCACTCCTGCCTAGGTCCCAAGCCCAGACAGGGGACTGCCAGCTCCCTCTGATTGCCTGGCTCCACCCCTGCCCAGGTCCCAAGCCTCTGGTCAGGGCTTGGGGCCTGGACAGGGGACCCTCAACACCCTCAGATCGCCCGATCACCTGGCTCCACCCCTACCCAGGAGCCCCCTGGCTCAGGCCCTTCACAGGTTGCTCAGGACCAACGGGGCCTACCTTGGAATTACCTGGGTACTAAGAAAATTCCCAGGACCCAGGCAATGTATACAAATTCACCTCCATCCTTTTTGGATTAATTTGCATATTCTGATTTGCTGTGGGGGTAGCAGAGGTACGGTCAATTTACATGTTTGTCTATTATTAGGTATGATATATACTAGAAGCCTGGTGCATGAAAATTAGTGCACTGGGGGGGTCCTTCAGCAAATTCATGCAGTGGGTGGGGTGGGGGGTGCCTCAGCCCTGCCTGCCCCCTCTCACAGTCTGGGAGCCTTCAGGGGACGTCCTACTATGGCTGAGGCCCATAAGTCGCAGTCTGGCCTCTCTCTGAGGCAGGCAACTGGGCGGTCATGGGAAGGCACCATCCCAATACCCGTTGCTGCTGTCACTGCTGGCCACCATGGCCTTCATTTCTTAGTGCTGGCCCTGCCCACTGGAAGGCGGGGAGGCGCGCAATCTAGGCCAGGCTGCCTGGGGAAGGGGCTGTGGGAGGTTAAGGCACAGCAGTCTACCCATTCAGACTCTGGAGGCGTGGCATTGGGACCGGTCAGCGCTGCTGCCTCTGTGGCTGCCTCTGTGGAAGAGGCAGCACTGGGACCCGGATCGCACGGCTGGCTCTCCCCCTCACCTCTGCGAAAGGGGCCGCAGTGCTGGACTGGCCTGCGCCGCGGTCTCTTCTGTGCTGCCTCTGCAAAAGGGTGGGAGTGTTGGCAGGTGCCTCTCCATGGTCTCTGGCGAAAGGGGCCATGCTGCCCTGCCTCTTCCGCACCCCTCGGCCCTTGCAGCTGCTGTGGTTTTGCCTGGAAGACGTCCCGTCTAATTAGTATATTACCCTTTTACCCTTTCTTTAGTGTGTGTGTGAGAGTGTGTGTGTGTGTGTACTAATTGATTTCAGAGCGGAAGGGAGAGGGAGAAATAGAAACATCAGTGATAACAGAGAATCATTGATTGGGTGTCTCCTGCATGCTCCCTTACTGGGG
Source organism: Antrozous pallidus (assembly GCA_027563665.1). Taxonomy (NCBI): domain Eukaryota; kingdom Metazoa; phylum Chordata; class Mammalia; order Chiroptera; family Vespertilionidae; genus Antrozous; species Antrozous pallidus. The sequence goes on along the minus strand of CM050524.1, from coordinate 29,205,141 downwards.
ATTAAATCTGAAACCTAGGCATGTGCTCCTGACTGGAATCGAACCCAGGACCCTTCAGTCCTCAGGCTGAGGCTCTATCCACTGAGCCAAACCAGCTAGGGCCAATCAGTGGACTAAAAGATCCCAGATTCAATTCCGATCAAGAGCATTACCTTGGTTGCCGGCAAATCTCCAGTAGCGGGTGTGCAAGAGGCAGCTGATCTATGTTTCTCGTCAATGTTTCTGACTTTCTATCCCTCTCCCTTCCTCTCTGTAAAAAATCAATAAAATATATTAAAAATAAATAAATATGCTACTATATTTAAAGAAATAAATTAAAAAAACAAAAGTAGGTGATATATAAACAAACTGGGGACCAACAGTACCGCTTGTGCCTGGGGCTCCTCTTCTCCACACCAGTAATTTCCTTAGGACAGTCATATGCATGATCTAGTCATTACTCTTATGAACCTTGTTGAAAACTTTTTTCCAAATGGTTTGATTTGATTAATTAATTTATTTATAAAATGAAGATGTGGCCAACCAAATATAGGTATTGTTGAGATTGGGATGATACAGTGACACAAATTACTTGGTAAATAAATCTCATGTTATTCTTATTTGGCTTTAGAATGTGTTTTAAAAATAATATTCAAGTAGGGATGAATGATATATAAAAGAAATTCTCCATTTTATAATTGTTCATAAAATGATACAAAGGAGAAAAATATCTGAACATGCCATGCCTTTGCCTAATAGTTGTTTTTATATCAAATTAGAAGACTCATTATTTTGACAGACCAACTTTTAAGAGTTTAGTTTGGTTACAGTTTATGTGAAACAACTATTGACAAAAGTTGATGAGACATTATAACAGCTGAAAAACGGAGTCAACTGTTTTCTGGACACATTTGGAAATGACTTCTCAAAGAGCATTCTACTTTGCATTTCAGCTTCTCTTTAAGTTGTGACATCCTAAAGAAATTGCATTTAATGGTGACATTTTCAGAGTATCTTTGAACATTCTCAGGAAAGAGGAATGCTTGATAAGATGTTCACTAACATTTCAGTAATTTCTGTCTTCACAGAATAATTTAAATATCAAAATATCATTCTTCAAATACACTTGTGGAAATAAACTATTTCATAGGAGAAACTCTTAGAAACTTGGGGCAGGAAAAGATAATTACTTAGGATGCAAAAAATACTCATCATAAAAGAAAAATTGATAAACTGGATTTCATAAAAAACTCAGCCTTTTGTTCTACAACAGACAGTATCAAGAAAATGAAATTGCAAGCCCCAACTGGGAGAAAATATTCTGACAAAAGACTTATATCCAGAATTTATTTTTAAAATAAAGGACAACCCATTTAAAAAAGAAAGAAAACCAAAATAGATTTTTCCAAAAGAAGATAGACAAGCACATGAAAAAATACTCAGCATCATTAGTTATAAGGGAAATGCTATTTTTAAATCATTTCTGTCACTATCGTTTCTTGAACATAATGTGTCAATATAAAAATCAGATCACTGGTTCCCGTGACAGTGTGGAGGGGAACTTTTTGGGAAGATAGAAATGTTCTGTATCTTGATTCGAGTAGAGATTATATAGGTGTATAAATTTATCATATCACATTCACTAGAAGAGCTAATTTTTAAAAAGACTTTCAGTAGCAAAAGTTGAAGATGATTTAGAGCAACCAGAAGCTCTCACACATTTCTGGTGGGAATGTAAAAAGGTTGGGAATCATGTTGGAAAACAGTTTGACCTTTTTTTATAACTAAAGTTTCACCTACCCTTTAACCCAACAATTCCATTCTTAGTTACATGCCCCAAAGAACTTAAAGCATATATCCAAGAAAAGCCTTGTATAAAAATATTAATAGCAGCTTAATTTTTAATACCCCAAACTGGGAATAACTCAAATGATATCACTAGGAGAATGGCTTGTGGGGTATTCACAAATGAAATATTACTCAGTAAATGAACTGCTGATATACACAGAAAATGGAAAAAAATCTTGGAGACGTTAGCTGAGTGAAAGAAGCCGGATGCAAGAGTACATACTATTTGATTTCATTTGTATGAAATTCTACACCAGGTCTAGCTATAGTGATAGAAATCAGAGCACTTGTTGCCTGTGGCAGGTATGGTAAGGTAACTGCAGAAGAGCATAAGGAAACTACGGGGATATAATTACTGTATCTTAATTGAGATGGAGGCTACACAGTTTATAAACTTATCAAAAATCATTAATCTTTATACTTTGAATTTTATTATATGTAATTTATACTTCATTAAGGTTGATTGTTTTTTATGTGAAAATACATTTTGAAGTAGCATGTTACATAACACCCATTTTAGGTGTTACATATTATTGTAATTAATGTAGCTTTACTATTTCTGAGATGATGGTGACACTGTCCTCTGCTCTCATTTGTGTCCACTTTAGGTGAGTATGACCCTAGGCAGTTACTGAGGCTTCTGTTCACATGACTTCTGAAATGCTGTGTGTTCAGAGTTCAACCTTGCAATTGAGGTCCTTTCAGAGTTCAACTTGGTTTGTAAAGTATTTGGTTGAAATTTAGCATAGAGAATTATTTTGGAGGTTTTAAAGCTTTTCTTATTTTTTTTAGTATGTAATTTAATTTTATTGAAGCTATTATTTGAGGGCACTGTTAAATTTATAACGATGAACTTTCTTTCCCCTTTTTCTCTCTAGCCCATTTTTCAGTGAAGAATTTTACTTTGATATTCCAAGAACTTTCCAGTATTTGTCTTTCTATGTTTATGATAAGAATGTTTTACAAAGAGACCTTCGTATAGGTAAGTACTATTCATAACTATCTTTAATCACAACAATTTGTCTTTCTATGTTTATGATAAGAATATTTTACAAAGAGACCTTCGTATAGGTAAGTACTACTCATAACTATCTTTAATCATAACAAATGTTCATTCTTTCTCTAAGTATAAATGTTGTAAACAACAGATAGCTAGATTCTCTAGTTGAATATGATTTTTGTGGAGCAGAGGCTATCGCTCAGAAAGTGTCTTACATTTAATAAATGATCAATATGTATTATGTTAAATGGTTCAAGAATGTTTTATACAAAGATCACAGTATTTGATACCCCCAAAGAACTTTTGTTTTTAAAGTTTTTCTAATAGAACTAATTAATTCACTCTAATATGATAATATGTTTTCTGTCTGTTTATATTGGTGACCAGTAACTATATTTCTTAATAATTGTCTGAGCCTCAGTGGAGTACATATGTGTTACATTCATGTTCTTTGTACCCAGTATATTTGTATTTTAGTAACAAGTAGAGGTCTATAATTTACATGTATTATTCTCTCCCCTTTTAGTATCTTGAATTTCATCATAGGCATCTCTCCTTTCTGATTTGAAATATCTTCAAGTCACCTACAGCTTAAATGATTACGCTTTATTTGACTTAATCCTATTTACCACATTTTGTTTCTGCTTTGCTATTGAACTCTTTTTAACAAATGGTCTACATTCTTCCTTTAAGTTTACAAAAATTTTAGTGAAAATCAGGTAACCTTAAAACAACATAGTCTTTCTTAATTTTAAAACTCTTATCTTAGTGACTAATAATGACTCTGCACAGGAATAACTATAGTTAAGAATTTGTATGTTTCTTCCCATTCTGTAATCCACCCTAAGTTCAGTTTTTTCCTTTTTCATTTAATATCAAGCTATGATATTATGTTTTAAAAATATTTGTTATGTAATAACTTTTGTGTAGAAATGTATTATTGTAACTGCTTCTTTGTTGGTAGACATTTATGATTCCAGACTTTTGGTGCTCTAAATGGTGCTGCTGTGACCATCCTTGTGCATACATTTTGCATGTCCATGTTTTTAGTATAAATTTTTAGAAGTGGAAATACTGAGGCAAAGGGTATGAATATTTTTAGGATTTCTTCTATATGTGTTTTTACATTGGTACCAGAAATGTTGCACTAATTTACATTACTCTCAGATATGCATGGGCATAACCATTTCATGTCCTTATCTTTCTGGATATTGTCATTGAAAAAAATTTACAATTTGATAGGTGAAAAAATAATATTTAATTTTTTAACTTATATTTTTCTGATGGTGAATTTGAGGAATTTTTTATGTCTTTCATTTTTTATGAATTAGTTGTTCATTTTTACCCTTTGTTTGCTGAAGTCATATCTTTTAGTTGTTGTTATGTATCTTTATTTGTTAAAAACGTTAACTTTTGTCAGTTATATTCATAGCAATACTTCTGACACAAAAGGCAGTTTTTTAATCCTCATCTGTCTCCTCACATTTGACTCTTTAGATTGCTGAGGGAAAAATCAGTTTAATGACATTGTGTTTTCCTAGTTGTCTTTTTTCTGACTTATTTTTCCTATATGCATATTCTCCTCTCTCTAGCAAACCCTTCATTATAGATTACCCCTGAGGCTTCATTAAATAAACATTGATACACACTTACGTGTGGCATACAGTGGATGGGAATGTTAAGACGAATAAGACTCAGGCTATCAGAGGCAGACTTGTACTCTAATACTAATATATTATGATAGGTGCTAGAGGTATGAACAAAGTATTTGGGGGCTTAGAGGGAAGAACAGTTCATTTTGTTTGGTGGAAGATTAACAGACTACTTAGGTAGGAAGATGTTTCAAGATAGTAGGGATTGACAGAAGCAGAGGAGAAAAGTTGAATCACGTTTGTGGTGTATCTGCCGGAGTATATACATTACTAAGAGGAGGATGGTCGAAGGTGAAGTTGGGAATAATAATTGGGGTAAAGATGTGATGGACCCTAAAAGCTGTGTGCTAAGGAATTTGGACCTTATTCTAGAGACAGTAGTGCTGAGCCTCTTAAAAATGAGGAACCTTTAGAAATTACATACTAGTATAGCTGTATATACATATATACTTCTATAGTTTTACAACTTCCTACAATAGTAAATTGCAAACTATAAACTCAGTGTCTATTGATTACGTATTTAAAGTATTATATGTAATTATATATAGCTATATATACACACATGTTTTAAATATATATGATATGTATATACATACATAAATTATATAGTTTATAGTTTAGAATAGAGAGAGATTAGAGGCAGAGAGACCAACCAGAAGGCTGTTACCAAATGAGATGAATAGGGTGATGGCAGTGGAAATGCACATGAGGAAATGTACTTAATAGAAGTAGCTTCAAATAGGATTTAGGGACTAGGGCCAAAGAAGATGTGAGAAGAGAGAGAGTTGAAAATTCCTTGTTAGTATGTTTGCAGTTAACTGATATAAGGAACCCAGTAGGAGCATTCAGTTTTTGTTTTTTTGTTTGTTAGTCCTCACCGGAAGATATTTTTTCCATTGATTTTGAGAGTGGAAGGGGGGAGGGAGAGGGGAAGAAAAAGAAAAAGAGAGGGAGGAGAAAGATAAGCATCAGTGTGAGACACAGGATTTGGTTGCCTCCCAAACAAAGATCAGGGATTGAACCTGCAATTTCCTTGACGGAATTAAACCCGTTGACTCTTTGATGCCTAGGCAACTGCTCTAACCACTGCCCTAACACTGGCCAGAGCGGGAGCACTCTGTTTTGAGTGGGGGATGGGAGGGGGGGAGGTGCTTTTGGTTTAAAGCAAGTTAAATTTGTATTACCTGGGGAACATCTTGGTGGAACATCTTTGGTTGACTGGAATGCAGATCTGAAGCTTAGAGAAAAGAGCTGGATATGTGGATTTAAGAGTCATTAGTATTAAGTAACACTTGAAGCCTCTGCTGGCATGAATGAAATTTCTTCAGGAGAAGATAGGGAGTGTGTTTCGGGGAAAATGACGTTTCAGTAAAGATTGATAAGGTGTATTAGGAAGGTAGAAAGAGATAAGAGACTAATATAAGTGGAAGCAAGGAGATTTAATATCAGCAATTAGAGAGAGGTAGAATAGGATGAGGCTGTTGATGATTATTAGAGACTATGTCTTAAGAAAATAATTTGTAATTTTCATTGTCTGTTTATACATAACATAGTTATCATACAGTGTTTCTTGCAAAGGCCTTTAGTTGAAGTTTATGATTTTCAAAGTTGCCTTTTTGTGTGTTTCAAAGTAAAAATTAATTTTATTTTAAGGAAAAATCAATTCTTTGTGGGTTGGTATCAGAAAACCATAAACTTGGTATGAGAACTTTTTTCAAGTAAGTTTATTCTTATTAATAGATAACATTTATATATTTAATGGGAATTTTTTTCCTTTTACATATAGGAATTATTATTAAACACAGTACATATGTATACTGTTTTAAATCCTCACCTGAGGATATGTTTATTAATTTTTAGAGAAAGAGAGAAACATTGATCAGTTGCCTCCTGTATGCTCCCTGACATAGAATTGAAACTGCAGCCTAGGTTTGTATGTGCCTGACCTGGAATTGAACCCTCAGTTCTTTAGTGTATAGGGACAGCGCTCCGGCCAGATGAGCCACCCGGCCAGGGCCATCTGTACACTGTTAACGTTGGAAAATGGTCTTGCTATTTTCATTTACAAATATTTACATTTTTGTAGTTCGACATATTTTCTTTTGTCATTAGCTCATAAAATTGGGTGATTTCTTTTTATTTTGAGTTACTGGAAATTGAGTTTCTTCAATTATTTTATGACTGAGTTGTCTAATTATAGATTAAACAGTGCCATAGTGTTTTCTGGAAATGAAATTTGACTAGAGATTAGAGAATGTGTACTGTCACATATAATTAAGAGCTTGTTTGTTTTTTGTTTTTAATTATATAAGTAATGGATATTTTTCTTTAATTATAGTATTAGAGATAATCCTAATTAATTTTGACCACTGACCACCCCCCTCTAATCCCTTTGCCAGAAGTAATAACTGTTATACATATGGGGCATACATTTTCATATTAGACATTTTATATTCCAGGAACAGTTAAAAGATTGATTAAGAATTAATTAAAAACTTGAGACTTAGGAACCATTTTACACAAAGAAAGGAAATTGTAAAATCGAGGCTTTATAAGTATGACATATTGTCTTAAGGTATAGTGTCTTCTCTTAAAAACTGAGAAAAAGACAAAAAAAAACTTTATGCAAGAATATTATGCAACTGTAAAAAAGAAGGAACTCTTACCATTTTGCAACAGCATGGATGGACTTGAAGAGTAATAATGCTAAGTGAAATAAGCCAGCCAGAGAAAGACAAGCATCACATGATCTCACTTACATGTGGACTCTAATAAACCAAATAAACTGATGAACAAAATGGATAAATTTAAAAAGAAAGCAAGAGTGTATTTCCAGTTCCAATGAAGATCCTAATAACATTTAAATTAAAACATATTTTACTTCCTAATGTGAATTTTTGAATTATTTTCATTTTCAAAGGATTTTAGGCTTAAACAAGTGAACTGCAGTTATCTTTGTAGACTCTGGTGACTTATTTTTCTTTCCCTTGGATTTGGGATGATACTTGATAAGAGAATTTTACTAGGATATTGGAGATGTGAATTCCAGGCATGACTATCAACTAATTAGTTGTATGACCTTAAGCCACTTTACCTTCTCAGGCATAATTCATAAAATAAGGCTGAGATTAAGATAGTTCTTTTCCAGCTCTTTATATTGTAATATCTGCTGGCATTTAGCTCCCAAGTCAAGAGTGTAATAAGCCCAAATGCACAGGTACTTATTAAGCCTCTGTTTTATCACATTTGCTGATGTCCTTTTGGCAAAAGCAAGTGACATGGTCAAACCCAGAGTTTGTACTGGAGAGGGGTACACAATGGCATACACCATGGAGACCATTAACATAAAAGTCTACCATGGAGACCAAAGTGTACCAACCTAAACCCTATACACCAGTGCATTTGGGCTTATTAACCTGTTGGAACCCACACGATGTATAGAGGAAGGCCCAGATAATAGCAGAACTAGCCATGAGTCATATGAGTCAGATGGTTCAGCCCAGTCAATCTGCACATTATGACCCCAGGTGAGACCAGCAGAAGAAGCACCCAGTTCAGTATTAAAGGGTCGCGGCATTAGAAAGGTTGAGAACCACTGGTATACACTGAGGCATCATTATGTTGCCATTGACTGAATTGCTGCTGTTGACTATCTGCCAGAATTTATTCAGTCTTCTGGTCCTATTTCATCTTGTATAGGCAGTCACACTTGTCATTACTTTTATACACTACTAGAGGCCCAGTGCGTGAAAATTCATGCACTGGAGAGGGGAATCCCTCAGCCCAGCCTGCCCCCTCTCACAGTCCGGGAGTCCTCGGGTGGGAGACGATCTGGCAATCACACCTCTGCTGCTGCCACTGCTGGCAGCACAAGCCTCGGCCGGCCCTAGTTACCTGAGCCTTGGGCCTGGTTCCCCCAACCCCTCACCCTTCCCCCCCCTCCCCCCCCTGGGGCTGAAAGTACTGGGGGACTCCAGCGAGGATGAGGGGACTGGGTGCTGCCATCTTTGTGATGGTCAATTTGCATATTCTCTCTTTATTAGATAGGACTTTAGCCATTTCTCTTGGTGTCCAAATAAGAATGGGACTGTCGAGATTTTGCCAGTTGGTGATCTGTTTCAGGATGAAATTTCTAAGAATATGCTTTGTCTCAAAAAAAAAAAAAAGAAAAGAAATAAGAATATGCTTTGTCTAAAAATGGGGCCCAAATATAACACGGTATTTGCAGATGGCAAGAAAGTGCTCCAGAGAAGTGGTGCTAGAAAGCTAAGAATGCTTTTTTTTTTAACTTAGAGACCAAAAAAGATGGTTTCTTTGCCCACTGTTCCTTCATTTCTTTTTTGTTTCCTCTCCTTGTCTTATTTTAAGGAACTAATATAGTATCTACTGTGTGGGTGTATGTGTGGGTGGGTGTTGGGTTGTGTGGTCTAAACTCTTTCTGTCTAGGAGCTTGTTAGGACAGTGAGGAAATGCAATATTACCTATAAATAATTTGTTGGTAGTTGCTCCTGGGTGATCATTATTATTATGTTTGAGGTTGGTGGTTTAATGACCAGTGAAGTAATGAGTTAACTTTGTTTAAAACAGTGAACTGTAAACTAAAACAATCTTTGGGACCATTAGAGGCACAGAACAGGTTTTTAACGTCATTAGAGCTAAAAGTTGCTTCTAATACAGAGGAGGTAAATAAGGGGTAACATTTAAATAAATAACCCAAGAGCACATAGCTAGCAAGTAACAGAACTGACACTATGCTACAGAATGGATGTCTGTGTTGGAAGGATCATGGACAGAGGTACCTTGGTTTTGAAATCTGGCTTAGCACTTGTTAGAAGGCAGGTTTTTAAATATCATTAAGCTTTCCTCATCTGTAAGATGATGATTATACCCTCTACACACAGGATTGTTATGAAGAATAACCAGAAAATATGAAAGAATGTCTACTATCTGGTGAATGTTCAGTGCTCTTTCAACTGTATCAGGCTGCCTGCCTTTTACAATTCCTACTTGCCATTTAGCCAGTTTAACTAAGGGTAGCTCCAAACAAGCAAGAAAGATGAGGAGTTTTTGGGCCTTATTTGTATTTCAATTTCTCCTTCCCATATCTCTCCCTCTTCCACATTCCCTTGCCTTTTACCCTACCTTCTGCCCTCTCTCCGCCTTTCTCTCTTCCTCTTCCTCTTCCTCTTCCTCTTCCTCTTCCTCTTCCTCTTCCCCTTCCCCTTCCCCTCCCCCTTCCCCTTCCCTTCCCTTTCCTCTCTGTATGTACCCTGTTTGATTCCCTAGAACTAATGACTTTTTCATGTTATATTGCCTAAGAAAGTGCTGAATATATTGCAGGTATCCTAATACCTAATGACTTCAGGTATTTCCTTTATTTCCCTCTGTCATGTACTTGTGATCATGTACTTGTCACTGCTAGTGTTTGTGCAACTAAATCTTTGCACTTCAGAAATTGACATCTCTTTGGAAAGGAATTTTTTTGGCTCAGAGGATAGAGCGCCAGCCCGGGAATGAAGGGTCCCAGGTCCGATTCCGGGCAAGGGCATGTACCTTAGTTGCAGGCACATCCCCAGTGGGGAGTGTGCAGGAGGCAGCTGATCGATGTTTCTCTGTGATGTTTCTGGCTCTCTGTCCCTCTTCCTTCCTCTCTCTGAAAATTCAAATATATATACACATATATATACATATATATATACATATATACATACAGATATATATATATATATATATATATATATATATATATATATATATGTATATATATGAGAGAGAGAGCTGGCAATAAAATTGCAGGTTTTTCTCAATTTTTGAATGGCTTATTATGCGGCTTATCAGAGAAGGGTTTCTCTCTCAGAACACAAGAACCATTCAACTCTTTCATGACAGTGAGTAACTTGGATACCTAAGATATTAAATAGGAGAAAGAGGACACTTGCTTCTGGGATTTTTTTATTTTTATTTTTTACTTCTGAACTAAGAAGATTCTCTTTTGGGAAGGCACTTGTTAAGTAAAAATGTATTTCCAGTGATCTGGAATTGTGAGTCATAAATAGATCAGGTAGATTTCTACTATAGTTTTTATATGCATTATTGGTTAATAATTATACATTGGTTAGTAATCATTGTTAATAATATAACAGTATTATATTTGTATAGTATGTAAAAGTATTAACTATAACAGTGCTAAGAATTACAATAAGGTTTTGGTTAGGAGAGTCTGGAAATCAAATCACCATTTAAAACACAGTGCCACTGTGATTATTTGTTGAATGTATACATCAATCAACCAGTAAATTTCTAAATAAACATTTTTAAAAGCCCTATTTTTAAGTTTGGGGCTTGCTTTAGTGATGTTTGCATATATTACTTGTGTACACATGGTACACCTACATACATATTCATAAATTAACAATGAAATTAAAAATCCTGGAAAGTATAAAGTAGGAAGTTTTAAAAATATTTTTATTTATTTTAGGGAGAGGGAGAGAGAGAAATATCCACCTGAGAGAGAAACATCAATCAGTTGCCTGCTGCACATACCCTGTCTGGGGATTGAACCCACAACCTGGGTATGTGCCTTGACCTGGAATCGAACCTGTGAACTTTCAGAGCACAGGACATTACTCAACCAACTGGTCCACACTGGCCAGGGCAGGAATAGGGATCTTAACCAAGACTGGACCAATGAGTTTCTGGATGGTGGGTAAACCCTCTTAAAATTCTATGTCAGTTAATACCTGTGCATTTTTCTGGGAAGAGGACACAAAATATTCATAGTTACTAAGATTCTTAAAGATGGAGGTGAGTGGTCCTCAAAATAAATGAACTTCAGCTCTAGGTCATATAAGATCTATGTCTGTATATGTGTGTATATTTACATATATATGTATTCAGCTGTTATATACTGCCTTAATGTTTATATCTGGTGTGAACAATGGTAAGTGATCCACTTGATAGAACTGTGATCAACTTGGGCATATGTGATGAAACAATATTGAATACTTTGTCATAATTCTGTATCCTAAGCCATTCTTGGTATTACATTGATTTACCAGGAATTTGATAGAATCTATAGGTAAAACATACCAAGAGATTTATATGTTTTGGCTCTTAACCTAAACTTTTTCAGCAGCATGAAGAATATTTGGGTGTTCCAGTTAGTGCTTGAATTCTGTACTTGGCTTGTAATCTGTATATTTAGTACTGGAAGGATTTCCTTTTTTCCCCATTAATTTGTATCTTAAATAAAACCCACCCAAAAGGCTGAAATATATTATTTTCCTAGTATCAATTCCTACAATGAGTTACGCTATATATTTACATGAAGATTTTGGCCTTCACATTAGATTTCATCTAACATATTTAAAAGAAAGTTGGAAAGAGTTATACTTGTTGTGAGGGCTAATTTATTAATTTCTAAATTTTAAAAGTGTTAATAAATATAGCTACTGAATTTTCAATAGCTCTCTTTTGGGTTGTATAAAATAATACAGTTGCCACTCTCGTGAAAGTATATGTGGCTGTGTACTTTAATATTTTTCTTAAAATTATACATACATATACAGGTAGTCTTTGTGGTTTGAGTTCCAGTCATGACTAGGAAGCTAAGCTTATCAAAGTTTTTAATACAGTTAAATTTTTTAATAACATTTTTATTGAGGTGTAATTCACATACCATAACTCATTGGCTTTTAATATATTAGCAGTGTATATATATTTAATATATAAGAAAAAGTGAATTTTTTTTACTTTTAGTGCATATACTTAGTTGAAGTTTTGTGTAGAATCTTCGAATAAGTTGTCAGTAATATGCAAAACTATGTCTACTTCTTAAAACTTGAATTGAGGAAGGAAATGCTTTGCCACCAACATGGCAAATACTTCATTATAATAAGAACATTTCTGTTTCTTCCTCTTCGTAATACTTTATTCATTGTACTCTGAGAGGTAGAAACTCTTTAAGGAGCTGCCTTGATTTTTTTTAATATGCATTTAAGCAGTATAAGCAGTGTTTGCAATATTTTGATAAAAGCAAAATTTTAATATGACTTTAATCTTCCGTAATTTACAATATTGTCAGTGATGTATGTTTATCTTTTTTCTCTTAGTTTGGGCTTATAAACTCTTATTAATTGTAAATATAAAACATATGGTTTATTCATAGCATTAAAGAATTGGAAGTATTAGTTTGTACTATGATTGTATGTTGCTTTTTGCAATGATTGTATTTTGGGTGAAAACATTAGTGTAGTAAGTACTAAAAAAATGCAGTTGCACGTACTAGCAAATACAACTGAGTTTTTTCTAATCCCCTAATTTAAAAGAAGGGCCTGCCAAGGGGCAAGGAAAAATTAGCACTTTTCAATCTTTAAAATATAGAAAAATACTTTACAAAAATGTATTTTTAATATTAATAGGTATGAATTATTTTAAATTTTTTGAACAGTATTAAATATAACAGTTCTAAGAATTACACAAAATGTTTCCTCATTGTTTTGCTTATTTCCTGTAGGAAAAGTAGCCATCAAAAAAGAAGACTTGTGTAACCACAGTGGTAAAGAAACTTGGTTTTCACTGCAGCCTATTGACTCCAATTCAGAGGTTCAGGTAAATATTAAGACTTAAGTGGTATAAGAGATTAATTATCACAAAAAGGAAATGAATGAAAAACAAATTATACTAGTTCATATATGTAGAGCTTATTATACCTTATTTTAAATTCTGGCACCAAATATTATAAACCTTTGGGTAATACATAGTTAGAAGAAAATTCTTTACCACATGAATTCAAGAATAATACATATGCGTGTGCATATATGAGTTTGGGAAGGTTATATTAGGGGGACATTTTCCCCTTTCCTTAGTTCTTTTGTTTCAGTCACAGTAACAAATTATTAAAGCTTGTTCAGATGGGGAAAAGTTTTAAAAGAAGAACATATTTTATTGACTTTGACTTTGAGGAGAATCCCTAGATGTCTATGATTTCATCTGTTCTGACCTGGATGCTTTACTTTATTCTCTAGTTAACTAGGCTTAGGAAAATGCTATTAATTCAAACCATGCTTGAGCTCACCATACAGTACCTTTATTCTCACACCCATCCTTCCTATTGTTCACCTTTTATTTTTTAATTTGAAAGGGCATCATTACTCTTTTTAAAGCTCTTCTTTCCTCTTGCCAAAATAGGAGGACTTACAGGTTCTATATGTGAGTAAAGATGGATACTTAGCCATGTATCTTATTTTTTTTAATCCTCACACAGGATATGTTGCTGTTGATTTGAGAGAGAGAGAAAGGGAGAGGGAGCAAGAGAGAGAAACATCAATGTGAGAGAGAAACATAGATCAGTTGTCTCCTGTACACACCCAACCAGCGATTGAACCCTCACCTTTTCAGTGTATAAGAGAGCGCTTCAACCAACTGAACCAGTCTGGCCAGGGTAGGCCATGTATCTTAACTTTCTATTTGTTCTGAAAAATCTGAGTTTCTCTTAGAAATTGTTATTTCTAGCTAAAAGGCATCCTTTTTTATATAACCTTACTTATTTGTAAAATATGGTAAGGATTGTGAAATCATTTCCTGAAGCATAATTGCAAGCAGAATTCTTCCTCTCAAGAAGAAGCTATTATTTGCTACTGTGACTCAAACAGATGTTTAAGACAAGAAAAAGTGCTGCGCACACATTCACAGATACTTTCAAATAAAGTGTCTGTGTCTATTTCCTCATAACCTCTCAAGCATTCTCTTTGGTTAAATTCTCAAAAATTAAGTATGGGGATACCAAAACCCCTTCTCAAGTACAAAATATAATTAAAACTTTTCCTGTTTTATCCACTGTACCCCATTTTAATGTTCTTTTTATTTTCCTCTTGACAATAACTGTTACTCAGATCCCAATTATACAGTATGGTAAACGATCCAAGTGAGAGGCAAAGTAATGAAGTGGGAAAGGTTTTAAATTAGAAGTCAGAAAATTTCTAGTTGGTTACCTTACTACCCTTGAATTTTATTTTTATAAAATGGAAATAAAACCTAACATGTTGACTCATCTGATGTAAGAATTAAGTGAAATAACGCTAAGAATATTTTGAAAGCTATTACATATTATCCAGATATAAAGTATCTGTTTACCAGCATTTTGATCCAATGGCCATTTCCTTCTGTACACCTCTATGAACAGGTAGATATGAAAGTTTTAAATTAAAGTACCAGTTTTTAAAAATAATTTTAACAAAAAGCAAAATAATAGTCTTTGAGAATTTGATCTAAAATGAATTCTGAGTTATTTTAAGATGCAATTTTTAAAAATCCATTCTTAAGACCAATGTAAATTTTCTAAAGATTTAAGAGCTCTAGCTCTCAAAAAGTAGAAATGTCAGCAACTTTTATTTGCTATGAGTTATTTTCATGAACATAAGTTAAAATCTTTACAGCTCTTTTTCCTTAAATGAAACTTAGTAGGAGCTCACTATTTAAAATAAATTTGGAAAGAAGACTTTAGGGGGTGGGAAGAATGTCTAACACTTTTAAAGTTAATATGGCACCATTGGGAATATTGTTATTTGGCCTCAAAACTGATTTAGGAATAATTAACTTTGTGAGTCTAGAAAACATAGAAAAGCAGTCTGTGATTCATACAAATCCTATTTGTTAGTAAATTTGTTAATTTGCATAAATTTTATAAAAGTATGGAAATGAGAGCTATTAATGGAGCCATAAGAAAAAGTTATAAGACAGATTGAATTCAGCAAGAATTCTATCTAACCAAGATGGCGGCATAGATAAACACCTATACAACTTCCCTGTATTACAATTTCAAAACTACAACTAAGTCAATTTCTTTCACCAGGTGTGGGAAGTTTTCGGTCACTATTTCTTCAATTAGGTTTTCATTGTCTTGTTCTCTCTCTTTTTCCGGCAAACCTATAATTTGGATGTTGGTATGCTTAAGGTTGTCCCAGAGGCCCCTTACACTGTCTTC
Source organism: Antrozous pallidus (assembly GCA_027563665.1). Classification (NCBI taxonomy): domain Eukaryota; kingdom Metazoa; phylum Chordata; class Mammalia; order Chiroptera; family Vespertilionidae; genus Antrozous; species Antrozous pallidus. Next base: position 29,189,678 of record CM050524.1, on the reverse strand, counting down.
AATTTTTTGGATTCTTTTGGTTTCTTGCTTTTTCAGCTGAGTGGATTTTCCCTCTTTGTATTTCAAATCTTTAACTTGGTTCTTGGGGTGCTCCAGAGCACTTTTAGGTCTTTGTATAATGTTTTTTATTTCAGTCAGTGTATGCTTAATTTCTGGTTGGTCCTTTTTCATATCCTTGAGAGTCTCCTTTATATCCTTGAGGGTCTCCTTCATTTCCACATTGGTCTTGATCATTTCCTTGCAGGTCTCGTTCATATCCTTGTAGGACTCATTCATTTCCTTTGCGGTTTCGCTTATTTCCTTATAGGCCTCGACCTTTTGTTGGAGTCTCTTGAGAAGCCCTATAACCGTGGTTTTGAATTCCATGTCCAGCCGTTTTTTTCCCTCCATTTCTTTCATATCTGATTTCTTTCCATGTCTCTGCATGGTGGCTGCTTCCCTGAGTTGGTCAATTAGCTTTTCACACCTGGTGAAAGAAAATGACTTAGGAGTCCAAGAAGCCCACTGAACCCCAATATATAGGTACCCTAAGAGGACCACACCAAGGCACATCATAATTAAAATGCCAAGAGCAAAAGACAAAGAGAGAATATTACAAGCAGCAAGAGAGAAAGAGTTGGTTACCTATAAGGGAGCACCCATACGATTGTCAGCTGATTTCTCAACAGAAACGATGCAGGCCAGACGGGAGTGGCAAGAAATATTCAAGGTGATGAACAGAAGAATCTACAACCAAGATTACTCTATCCAGCAAAGCTATCATTCAGAATTGAAGGCCAGATAAAGTGCTTCGCAGATAAGAAAAAGCTAAAGGAGTTCATCATCACCAAACCAATATTATATGAAATGCTGAAAGATATTCTATAAGAAGAGGAAGAAGAAAAAGATAAAAGTGTAAATTAGGAACAACAAATACACATCTATCAACAAATGAATCTAAAAATCAAGTGAATTAATAAGCTGATGAACAGGATAAACTGGTGAATGTAACAGAAACACGGACATAGAGAGGGAATGGACTGACAACTCTTGGGGAGAAAGGGGGTGTGGGAAGTGCAGCAAGAGACTGGACAAAAACCATGCAACTATGGGAGAGGACAGTGGAGGGAGGTGAGGTTGGAGGGTGGGTTGGGTACCCGGTGGAGGGGAACTATAGGGGAAAAAAAAGGGAACAATGTAATTAATAAACTGAACAATAAAGATTAAAAAAAAAAACTACAACTAAGAGACAGACGGACAGTATCCAGAACCACCAGGAAGCTGGCTGAGTGGAAATTTCACAAATAGAAGGAAAGATAAAGGGACACTGTGACTCAGAGGAGCCTTGGAAGGCAGAGTTGCTGAGACCTGCAGAGAAAGAGGTTTGGAGCTTCGCGCACACGGGAACAGAAGGGGCCGGCGGCTGGAGACCCGGCTGGTTTTCACGAACTGGGAGGGAGACAGAGGCATCCCACTGTACTGACCTCCAGTTCTGGGCGAGTCTCAGGGAATCCAGACTCATACGGGATGAAACTGGACCTGAAGGAGGAAGCACACTGAGATTTCACGCCTATGGCAGAGGTGTGCAAGCTGGCTGAGAGGACGCATGGCTGGTTCTCTTGTTCAGGAGGAAAAAAACAACAAAAAAAAACCATCAGACTGCATTGCTTTCCAGTTCTGGGTGAGAATTTGGTTGTATACAATCATTTGGAGAGAAACTGAACTGTCTGGCAGTGGTGAGAGCTGAGGGTAGCTTTCTCCATTGCACAGAGACCGGGAGGCAGGAAACTAAGGCTGTTTGCTCAGCCTGGAGACTCCGCCCCATCCAAGCTGAGCAAAGCCACTCTACCAGCATAAACACAGCTGATTCTCACAGCCAGTTGGCCTGGAGGTCAACACCTCCCAGTGAAACCAACAACAATCTAGGCTTGGCTACAACAAGACTGTGCAACCCATAAAGCGGTGCACCAAGAGTATCCACCTCAGGTAACTGGGGAGGCTGAGCCACTGTGAGGCCACCTACCACATAAAGCTAAGCGACCAACTTAGGGAAGTAGCCAAAATGCAGAGAAAAGGTAACAAATCACATTTGAAAGAAATGGAAGGGGAAAAAAAGACTGGACATAAAGTTCAAAACCATGATTATAAGGTTTTTCAAGAGGCTCCTAGAAAAGGCTGATTAAGTTAATGAGACCCTCGGGGGAGAACCAAGATGGCGGCATAGGTAAAACACCTATCTTGCCGTCATACACAGCAATTTTAAAACTACAACTTAACAAAAGAACAAACACCATCCAGAATCACCGGAAAGCTCGCTGAGTGAAAATTCCACAAATAAAAGTGAAGATAAGACACTGTGACTCGGAGGAGCGGCGGCGGACAGTGTTGAAGATACGCGTAGAGAGAGGTTTGGAGCGCGTACCAGTGGATAGGGCGGGCGGCTGAAAACCAGCCAGTTGTCTCAAACAAGGGAGACAAAGACGTCCCACTGGACTGATTCTCCAGCTCTAGGCGAATTCCAGGGAACCCACTATCATACGGGGTAAAACTGGACAGTGGGTGGGCACACCGAAGCTTGGGTGCTGCAGGAGTCTGCTGGCTTGTGGAGAAGGCGAGCTTGTGTGGAGTGCGCATGAACTTGGGAACAGCGCAGCTGCCTGACCGCGCAGAGAGCACTCGTGACTTGCTCTTTCATTCGGGAAACCGTCAGACTGCTTTGTTTTACGACCCTGGGTGAGACCTTGGGTGTGCAGACTCATTTGGGGAGAGTCTGAATTCTCCAGCAGCCGGTGGAGCTCATTTGGGGAGAGTCTGAATTCTCCAGCAGCTGGTGGAGCTCGGCAGTGGCTCTCTCTCAGAGGTGCTGGCAGCCATTGCCCCCAGCACAGAGTCACTGGGGCCGACAGGGCAGAGCTAACACTGTGTGCTTGGTCCGGAGACTCCGCCCATCCAACCTGAGCACAGCTGAGCTTCACAGACAATTGGCCTGGAGGTCAACCCCTCTAGTGCTAACAACGATTAACCTGAGCTTAACTTCAGCAAGACTGTGCAATCCATATCCACCTCAGGTAACTGGGGAGGCTGAGCCACTGTCCCTTGTAGGACGTCTACCACACAAAGCTAATTGACCAACGCAGGGAAGCAGCCACCATGCAGAGACATGGAAAGAAATCAGATGTGAAAGAAATGGAGGGGAAAAAATGACTGGACATGAAATTCAAAACCACGGTTATAGGGCTTCTCAAGAGGCTCCTACAAAAGGTCGAGACCTATAAGGAAATAAGCAATACCTACAAGGAAATGAACGAGACCTGCAAGGAAATGAACAAGACCCTCAAGGATATGAATGAGACCTGCAAGGAAATGACCAAGACCAACGTGGAAATGAATGAGTCCTACAAGGAAATGAATGAGACCCTCAAGGATATGAAGGAGACTCTCAAAGATATGAAAAAGGACCAACCAGAAATTAAGCATACACTGACTGAAATAAAAAATATTATACAAAGACCTAAAAGTGCTCTGGAGCACCCCAAGAACCAAGTTAAAGATTTGAAATACAAAGAGGTAAAATCCGCTCAGCTGAAAAAGCAAGAAACCAAAAGCATCCAAAAAATTGAAGATAGTGTAAGGGGCCTCTGGGACAACCTCAAGCATACCAACATCCGAATTATAGGGTTGCCAGAAAAAGAGAGAGAGCAAGACAATGAAAACCTATTTGAAGAAATAGTGACTGAAAACTTACCACACCTGGTGAAAGAAATTGACTTAGGAGTCCAAGAAGCGCACCAAACCCCAATATATAGGAACCCTAAGAGGACCACACCAAGTCACATCATAATTAAAATGCCAAGAGCAAAAGACAAAGAGAGAATATTAAAAGCAGCAAGAGAAAAACGGTTAGCACCCATATAATTGTCAGCTGATTTTTCAACAGAAACTATGTAGACCAGAAGGGAGTGGCAAGAAATATTCAAAGTGATGAATAACAAGAACCTACAACCAAGATTACTCTACCCAGCAAAGCTGTCCTATCTAAAAAAAGAGTAATATGCAAATTTGATCTTACCTTTGCTACACTACCAGCCAATCAGGAGCGGGGGACGGGCCTGAGTGCTGCGCAGGGGCGGGGCTGAGTGTGGTGCATGGGAGGCTGAAAGAGCAATCGGCAGGGACCTGAGGCTACACCCTCCCCCAATCTAGAGGGGCTTGACGAGACCTCAGGCCTTGACCCCTGCACCAGGCCAGGGGACTTTAGGCCATCCCCTCCACCCAGTGGGGCTTGACGGCGGACCTCAACATGTACTTCCCGTCCTGGTGCTGGGCTAGGGGACCTCTGGATGCTCCCCCTGCACAGCAGGGCCTGACTGGAGATCACAGGCCACGCCCCCCCCCACCCGGCAGGGCTTGACAGGGAACCTCAAGGTGTACTTCCCGCCCTGGTGCTGGGCTAGAGGACCTCAGGCCGTGCCTCCCACCTGGTGCAGCTTGACAGGGGACTGCAGGCCACACTCCCAACCCAGCAGGGCTTGACAGGAGACCTCAAGGTGCACTTCCCATCCTGGTGCTGGGTTAGGGGACCTCAGACTGTTCTCTCCACCCGGCAGGGCTTCATAGGGGACCTCAAGCCCCGGCACCAGGTTGGGGGACCTAAGACCATACCCTCCGCTCTAGCACCAGGCCAGGGGACCTGAGGCTGTGCCCCTCCTGCCTGGCTGGGCTTGACAGGGGACCTCAGGCTGTGCCCCCCCACCCAGCGAGGCTTCACAGGGGACCTGAGCCTGTGCCCCCATGTCAGAAGGGATTGACGGGGGACCTGAGGCTGCACCTCCCTCCTGGTGCTGGGCTCGGGGGCCTGAGGCTGTGCTCCTCTGCCTGGTGGGGCTTGATGGGGGACCTCAGGCCATGTGTCCTACCCAGCGGGGCTTGACAGGGGATCTCAGGTCATGTCTCCCACCTGTGGGACTTGATGGGAGACCTCAGGCCATGCCCCCCATCCTGGTGCTAGGCCAGGGGACCCAAGGATGCCTCCTGCCCTGTGGGGCTTGACATGGGTCGGACTGGCCAGGTCTGGATCTTATCCCCATGTGGGGGGCAGCTGGGTCTGGGTCTCATGTGATTTTGAGGCACAGGTGAGTGAGTGGGGACTTGACTCTGGGCCCCGTGGTGCACCCCAGTCTCTGACAGGAAGAAGGTTTTCATATACATTTTACTAATTTTCTTTAGTTTCTGATACTTCTATTATAGAGAAAGAGCAAATAGCAATATTAAATTATTTCCTCTAATTAATACCATTTTAATGTGCACGAATTTTGTGCACCGGGCCACTAGTCATTCAGAATTGAAGATCAGATAAAGTGCTTCACAGATAAGAAAAAGCTAAAGGAGTTCATCACCACAAAACCGGTATTATATGAAATGCTGAAAGGTATTCTTTAAGAAGAAGAAGAAGAAGAAAAAGGTAAAAATAAAAATTATGAACAATAAATACACATTTATCAACAAGTGAATCTAAAAGTCAAGTGAATTAAAAATCTGATGAATAGAATAAGCTGGTGAATATAATAGAATCAGGGGCATAGAAAGGGAATGGACTGATAATTCTTGGGGAGAAAAGGAGGTGGGAGGTGCAGGAAGAGACTGGACAGAAATCATACACCAATGGATGAGGACAGTGCGGGGGAGGTAAGGCAGAGGGTGGGATGGGTACCGAGTGGAGGGGAACTATGGGAGGGGGGAAGAGGAACATTGTAATTAATAATCTGAGCAATAAAGATTTATTAAAAATTTTTTTAAAAAAGAAAAAAATTAAAACTAGAACTACAAAAAGAAAAAGAAAAAAAATTCCATTTAATTATTGGTAATTATGTCAGTTTATACCAACCAGGTACTTACTATACATTATCTCATTTAATCTTCAGAATGGGATTATGAGGTATAGTTAGCATTACCTCCATTTTACAAATAAAGAAATGGATTCTTAAAGGTAGAATAATGTTTCTAGTCACAGCACTATTAAGTGATGGAGCCATGATTATAATGGAGATCTTGTGTGATTCTAAAACTCTAACCACAGTGCTTTACTGTCTTTTACTGTTCTGCAAACAGTAGGAGGATCCCTTACGGGAACATCTGAGTATAAGGAACACAAGTCTACCCAAAAAGATCAAAGGAGAAGAAAGGGACATTGGAAAGTTCGTAGGGAACTTCTTGGAGTATCATTACAGGAACTTCAGTTTGGCCAGTAAGAGCTAGAAAATTGTTAGGCATTTATAGAGGAGATGTATCTTAAGTGGAGGTCAGGTTCTTACAATAATAGACTAGATACAGTTCAAATAGTCATTTTTTAAATACTTTAACTTCTCATAAAATATTGGATAGTTTGTTTGCTTTTGGTTGGCCACTATATAAGACAACTGGCTTGCATTTGGGGCCATGGTATAGGTAAAATATACATATTGTATCTGTAAGCTTCCACTCAGTGAGCAGCAGATATTACAGGAGGTACATGGGAACTGATTTCTCACTGATTCATTGCTCCCTACTCTTATACTCACTGTGCTCATTGAGTGTAAGTGTTCACTGTTTAAGTAGTGTTTTTCTTTTCCTTTTCATTTTGTAAAGTGAGTAGTTAATTTTTTTCTCTCATTTTATTAACTACTCACTTTGCAAAATGAAAGGGAACGGGAAAATTACGTGATGAGATTCTGTTGTATTCTTTCACAATTTTCATTTATTGATTGACTTGAGAAAGAGAGGGAGAGAGAAACATTGATTTGTTATTCTACTTATTTATGTTTTCATTGGTTGAATCTTACATGTTCCCTGAACCAGGTTTGAGCCCACAGCCTTGATATATCAAATGACACTTGAACCAACTGAGTTACTTGACCAAGGCTATATTATTTTTGTATGTCTAATGAGACTACATGTTTCTCCCTAGGCTTCTCTTCATAAATACAGTCTTAATTTCTTGTTAAGAGCTTTATAAAACACACACACACACACACACACACACACACACACACACACAACCACCTTTGAGTCTGCATGACCTTAAAGCCCCTTCACTCTCTAAGATCTGACTCATTTCTCTGCCACAATTTAGAGAGAATCTGGCCAAACTTGGGTCAGATATCCACTGCAGTCTGATTTTAAATGACTATAGGTAAAGTCACTATAGAAAAGTCTGTTTTGGCGGCTTTGGGTAGGCATGCTCCCCAGGAAAGGGTTTTGGGTAGAGGAAGTGATTATCTCTACTTTAGAGGTTAAGATGTTTGATTTCCTAGTTTTACCACTAATAGTCATTTGTATCCAAAATAGTTGCTAACCTACAATTAGTTGTCTGAGGATCTTCATCTGTGGAATGAGAACTTCGGTATATAGAATTCCCCAGGATTCCCTTCAGTTTCAGTAACAAGAGAAAATGTAAGTTAGCCCTGAAATGAAAAGATCCCAGTAGTAGTAAGATGGGTTTTATACCAAAACAGTTGAAAAATTGCTAAGAACTCTAACCTCTTACCTGGACTTGTTTCCCAGATGCTTTATTATTGCTTTTAATAATGTTAATTATTTTAACTCTAAAATCACTCTAATTTGCCTTCAGACCCCACAGTGGGTCAGAGACAGAGCACAACAGCTCTCACTAGTATTGCCCATGACATTGTGTCACTGAGTCTAATGGACTTGGTCCTTCTCGTATATGGCTTTTCAGCAGCTTTTTTATATTGTTGACCACTCTCTCCTTTTTGAAGCATTCTCTTCTTTAGTTTCTAGTCATCCTCCTACTCCACTTGGAATTATTTCTTCACTAGAGGCCTGGTGCATGGATTTGTGCACTGGTGGGGTCCCTTAACCTGGCCTGTGATGATCGGGCTGAAATGGGCTTTCTGACATCCCCTGAGGGGTCCCAGGTTGCAAGAGGGCAGTTCTCGAGTGATGCACGCAGGGATCAGGCTCCCTCCACTGGTTCCTGGTGCGTCACCCGAGAACTGCAGCTGCCAAATCACAGCAGCTTGGCAGCTTCTGCTAGTGGTCAGTGCGCATCATAGCTATCAGTCAGTCGCTTAGACTTTTATATATATACTAGTGGCCCGGTGCACGAAATTCGTGCACGGACGGGGGTTCCCTCAGCCCAGCCTGCACTCACTCCAATCAGGGACCCCTTCGGGGATGTGTGACCCCTAACCACCTCTGCCTACCTGCCTGATTGCCCCTAAGTGCTCCCCTGCTGATCTGATTGCTCCTAACCACCTCTGCCTTGCCCCACACCTGGGACCCAGGCTTCCCTCCCTCTGGCCAGCTATAGGCATCCAGGACCTGGGCCAACTTCACTCAGGCCGGCCACAGCCACAGGCACCCACAGGCACCCACAGGTACCCAGGACCACAGGGCATGCTGCCTAACCCCAGGGCCGGAAAGGGCCCTAGCCCCTCTATGTGCCTGCCTGGCCGAGTCCCACTGCTCTGATTGCCGTGGCTTAAAGAACTTTGCATATATGTTCTCCCCAGCTTACTGGGGAGAGGGCATGAGCTGAGAAACTGGAGATGCTGAAGCCCTGCTTAGGGTGCACTTTACTCAGCATCTCCAGAAGCCAGAGCACCTGGTAGGAAGGCTCCCGGCTCCGATCCTGGCCTGAGGAGGCAGGGAGCCATGGAGTGTGCATGGTGCTTGGGGAAAGGGTGACTTTACTGGACTCGCACACACTGCCACTGACAACGGCATGAGGTCATGGAGACTGAAGGAGCAGAGAAATGCATCCAGAACTGGGGTGGGTCCTGCGCCAACCCAGCAGGTGGGCACCTCTTCGACAGCACACCTCGCAGACAACGTGCCCCGCAGCCCCAGGCGGGGTTCCCACAGCCGTCCCGCCCCTCCTCAGGGCCCCCACCTGGGGAGCACACGCACACTGTGCCGCTGCCACAGCCGCCTCCTCCTGGCCTGCGGTGCCTGCCCAGTCCCGCCTCCACAGGGCCCCCAACCTGGGGAGTGCACACTGTACCACAGCCACGCCCCCGCATGCCTCGCCAGCCTTGCCTCCTGTCCTGCTGGCCATCCCCCCTGCTCCTGATTGGCTGGTAGCATAGCCATTCAGGAGCCAAGGTACGGTCACATTTGCATGTTACTCTTTTATTAGATAGGACTAAGTGACGAAATTCGTGCACTGGGGGTGGGTGATCCCTCAACCCAACCTGCTCCCTCACACATACTGGGAGCCCTCAGGGGATGTCCTACTGACCGCTCACCCCCATCCTGCCCAAGGTCTAAAGCCTCTTGCCCAGGCTTTAGGCCTTGGGCACCCAGCCATCGACCTCTTCTGCTCAGCTCCGGCCTTAGCCCCGACCACCCAGGGGCCATGCAGTTGCCGCTGGGTGCCTCAACTCCAGTCCAGGCCGTAGTCCTGGCTGCCTGCAACTGCCCGGCCTCAGAGCCTGCGCAGTCGCCACCACCACCTTGGCTCCGCTTCTGGGGGCCACACACTCACTGTTGCCACCTTGACTCAACCCCCGAGAGCTGTGCAGTCGGGGATAAGATCTGTACTGGAGCTGAGGCGCCCAGCAGTGAGTGTAGAGCTCCAGGGGTGGAGCCAAGATGGCAGCTGCCACTTTGGCTCTGCCCCCAGAGCCCTGTGGTCACCGCCGCCACTTTGGCTAAGCCCCCAGGGGCCAAGCGCTCACCATCGCCACCTTGACTCCACTCCTAGGAACTGAAGCGGCCAGCGGTGACCGTGTGGCCCCTGGGGCCAAGCGGTCGCAGGCAGATGGGGCTAAGGTCTGGACCGGAGCTGAGGCGCCTGGCAGCGAGTACACAGCTTCTGGGGGTGGAGCCAAGATGGCGGCTGCCACCATGGGTCCCTCAACCTGACCTGCACCCTCTCTCATCTGGGAACCCTCAGGGGACCCCCTCCAATCTGGGAGTTTCTATCTGTCTTTGCAATCACATGAGCGAATTGCCTGAGACCCCAACCTTTGCTTTATCTCCATCCCCCACCTGCAACAGTAACTTCTTCCACACTCACTCTGATATAGTGTATAGGAGATCCAGTAGTGTGTATGCCACCAGAACTACATTTCCCAGCATTCCTGGTGCTCCGCTGCTTGGGGGCAGAGCACTTTGCGCCTAGCACTCGTTACCCAAGGTGCCTCTGGCACTCATTTGCATGTCCCACACGACAGGTAAACCCCACATCTGAGTCTCAGCCTAACAGAGCAGCCTACATGTGAGCCTCATGAGGGGATATCATGGCATCAAATTCCCCTAACTGTCCCAAGGCCACCACGAAAGGTTGAGAATCAACAGTAAGTGTAAGGAGAGAGGGATCTCGTGGACCCTTAAATACCATGTGAGCAGAGCTTATAACATGGTGCTTGATTACTCACCACTGTGGTCACACCCCTATCTGCTGGCCATGCCCCCTGCTCCTGGTTGGCTGGTAGCATAACAGAGGTATAGTCAATTTGCATGTTACTCTTTTATTAGATAGTATATTTTTTGCTGCATAAGTGAAGTTAAATTGGATTGAGTTGGTGTCTCTTCCTATAAATCCTCTTTTGTAGGATCTACAGCCATGCTATTAGCTGTTTGGGCCTGGAATTCAAAACAAACTAAATATTTTTTTCTTTATTTCTTAGATGCTATGGTAAAGAGCATGCTTTTACATAAGACTGATTAAAGCAACTCTCTCTTATGTAGACGTTGGTACTCTCATTAATTAAGGGTGGTTGTCTCACACAACTTGTACAAGCAGTAAATCCAGATATACTGTCAATCACATCCTTTTGATGTAATTGTTTAGTTAATAAGTCTTTACCAACAAGCTGATTTTGAATTTCTGGGTCATACTATAAGTTATTGTTTTTGTAGTTTTTCTTTTGGCTTCCATCCTCCCTCTTTAAATAAGCATTTAAAAAAGAAATGGCTTGATTATGACTAATAAAATAAATTGGGATTTTTTTATATGCCCATTAAGACAAATTGAGTATTGCAGGTTGATTTAAAAAAATTTAGCCCTGGCCAGATGGCTCAGTTGATTGGAGTGTCATTCTATGTACTAAACTGTTCTGGGATCCATTCCCAGCCAAAGCGCATATCTAGGTTGCGGGTTCGATTCTCAGTCTGGAAGAGTACAGAAAGTAGCCAATCGATGTTTCTCTCTCCCCCTGTCTTCCTTGCTATCTAAAATCAATAAAAGCATATTGCCCTGGCCAGTGTATTCAGTGGTTAGAGCACTGGCCTGGGCAACAAAGGGTCTCAGATTCGATTTCCAGTCAAGGGCACATACCTAGTTATGGGTTCGTTCCCTGCCCCTGGTCAGGGTGTGTGGGGGAGGCAACCAACCGATGTGTCTCTCATGTGGACGTTTCTCTCTTCCTTTGTCCATCCCTTCCTTCCACTCTCTCTGAAAAAGCAATGGAAAATATATCTTCAGGTAAGGATTAATAAAACAGAATAAAACAAAATAAAAATAATAATTAAAACATATTGGGTAAGGATTAATTAATTTAAAAACTAAAATTTAAATTTGTAAACATGAAATAGCAAAGGAATTAACCTTCTATATCACAACAAATACTTTTTTAAGGAGAAAATCTATCCATACATAAATAAGAGGTAGTAAATAAAACCTTTATTTTGCATCTGACAGGTAGTTGTATCCAAAATGGTTTCTAGATTTAATTACTGTATATGATAACATCTGTCAGAATTCTAGAGGTTGAGATATTTTCCCCTCGTATGTTAAAGAAATCTTTATCAGTTGAAATATTCTGAGTTCTTTTATGTAGAATATTGTTAAAATTTAATATTTTGTTATAAAAACTAAAGAATTGTTTAGACTCAAGCGATTTTAAGAGCGTGCATTATATTTTGCACAAATATCTATATTCATCTGAGTTTCCCAAACCGTATGCAGAAATTCATGTATCTTCTATAGAGTACCAAGATATAAAATTAACATAACAGATTTTTCTATTGGAATTTTTTGTTAAACTAATTGAAATAAAGTTAGCATATAAAATATTAAACTTTCAGACAGTACCAGAATAATGCAAGTTCCTAAATATGCTAATACAGATTAAAGTGATAGAGTTGCATATATCAACCTAACATACTCAATGCTATGGAATAAAGAATAATACCTTCCAGTTTTCAATTAAAAATAGAGAATATAGTGCCAGATATCTGACCACTGCAGGGTTTTCTGACATATATAAAAGGTATATTATTATGTTATTGAATCTCCCTTGAATATTGGATGAAAAAAGTAGTTGTGGAGCACATCACATTGCATGTTTCTGATCAAACATAATCCTTGTCAGTCTTATAGTTTCCTCTTTGTAGGCAGTGGCTCTATTTTTCTGGTTGCTTTTAAGATTTTTCTCTTTATCTTATAGTTTCATCAGTTTTTACTGTGCTCTGTCTACTTGTGGTTTTCTTTATATTTATTTATCTTACTTGGGTGTTCCTGGGGGCACTTGAATCTTTGCCTTAATGTCATTCTTCAGTTTTCGAAAGTTCCAGGCAATTATCTCTTCTTCTTGTTTTTTTTGTTGTTGTTTGTTTGTTTTGTTTTTTCCTTTCCTATTCTTTCTCCTTTCTTCTGGGACTACAATTACATGAATAATAGACAATTTGCGTGCTCTCTTGCTCGCGCGCTCTCTCTCTCTCTCTCTCTCTTCATTTGTGGGTGACTACTGACTAATCTACCTCCTGTTTTACTAATCCTTTTTTTTTAGCTGTGGATAATTTGCTGTTAAATACATTCTCATTTTGATTATTTTATTGCTCAATTCTAAATTTTCATTTGATGCATTTAATAATTTCCACTTATTTGCTAGATCTTTTTTTAAAATATAAATCTTAAACATTCTTTTCCTGTCATTTTTTTAAAAATTGAATTTTTGGGGGTGATACTGGATTAGTATAAATTAAACAGCTATTTTAACCTCAGTTACTCCAACATCTGCATCTTCTATAAATCTGCTTTCTTTTGTCAGCTTTTTGTTTTTGTTTTTGGTGTTTGTCTTGTATTCTGGCATGCTCAGTAATTTTTTATGGAATGCTAGATATTGAAATATGAAATACTTTAGAAATAATTTGAAGCTCTGGATTTTTTTTTCTTCCTCTAGAGATTTATTTTTGCTTTTGGCGTGTGGGTAGATTAGAAGTAGTTTATCTTAATCCAGTTAGGGCTTTGGCTGATTCTATGCTAGGTTTCAGTCTGTAAGGGCTGGTCTGTGTTCATTCTTATTCCTCAGGCATAGTCCCTCAGAGATTCTAATAGAAAGCCTAGGTGGTTACTTTCTCCAATTTAAAAAAATAATAATTTTTATTGTTTTAGAGAGGAAGAAAGAGGGAGAGAGAGAAACATCAATAATGAGAGAGAACCATCGATTGGTTGCCTTCTGCATGTCCCACACCGGGGACTGATCCCGTAGCCCAGGCATATGCCCCTGACTGGAATTGAACCGGAATCCTTCAGTCTGCAGGCCAATGCTCTATCCAGGGAGCTGAACCAGCTAGAGCACTATCTCCAATTTTTATCTGCCCAGAACCATGAGGCTGTGGAATGCTTTGATTAAGCTTGGCATATCTGGCCACTGGGAAGTTAGGAAGTCCCATTCAATAAGTTTCTTCAGATACCCCACCAGCAGCTTCTGAATTTTGTGTGTGTTTGGAGGGGAGGAGGAGAGGGTTGGTTAATTCTCACCAGAGGGTATTTTTTGTCCATTGATTTTTAGAGAAAGTGGAAGAGAGGGAGAGAGAGACATTGATGTGAGACTAACACACAGATTGGTTGACTCCCATACATGCTCCAACCAGGTTGGGGGTCAAAGGTATGTGATGTTGACTGGAAATTGAACCCTCAACCTTTCAGTACGCAGGCTGATGCTTTAGCCATTTAATAGCACTAAGATAGCAGCTTCTATTTTACATCTCATTGGCCAGAACTGTATCATAATGGCTATTATTAGCCATTATCCCTGGCTTCAAGAGAGACTAGAAAATATTTTGCTGAAGTCATAACTGCCCTCTCAGAAAACGACTTGTTTTGGAACTAAGATGGCGGCAAAGGCAAAACACCTATCTTGCCGTCATAATCAGCAATTTTAATACTACAACTTAACGAAAGAACAAACACCTTCCAGAATCACCAGAAAGCTCGCCGAGTGAAAATTCCACAAATAAAAGTGAAGATAAGACACTGTGACCCGGAGGAGCGGCGGCGGATGGCGTTGAAAGATTCGCCCGGAGAGAGGTTTGGAGCGCGCACCCGCGGAGAGGGCGGACGGCTGAAAACCGATCAGTTTTCTCGAACGGGGAGACAAAGGCGTCCCACTGACTGATTCTCCAGCTCTGGGCGAAGTCCAGAGAACCCACTATCACACGGGGTGAAAACTGGACAGTGGGAGGGCACGCCGAAGCTCGGGTGCTGCCGGGTCTCCTGGCTTGTGGAGAAGGCAGCTTGCGCGAACAGCTCGGCTGCGTTACGGCGCAGAGAGCGCACCGCGACTTGCCTCTCATTCGGAAAACCGTCAGACTGCTTTGTTTTACGATCCTGGGTGAGACATTGCGCATGCAGACTCATTTTGGGAAAGTCTGAATTCCCTGGCAACCGGCAGCCGGTGGAGCTCCGTAGCGGCTCTCTCTCAGAGGTGCTGGCGGCCATTGCCCCTGGCACAGAGTCCCTGGGGCCGCATAGGGCGGAGCTAACGCTGTCTGCTTGGCCAGGAGACTCTGCCCACCCAACCTGAGCACAGCTGAGCTTCACAGACAATTGGCCTGGAGGTCAACCCTCCAAGTGCTAACAACGATTAACCTGAGCTTAACTTCAGCAAGACTGTGCAGCCCATATCCACCTCAGGTAACTGGGGAGGCTGAGCCACTGTCCCTTGTAGCACGTCTACCACACAAAGCTAATTGACCAACTCAGGGAAGCAGCCACCATGCAGCAACATGGAAAGAAATCAGATGTGAAAGAAATGGAGGGAAAAAAACGACTAGACATGGAATTCAGAACCACGGTTATAGGGTTTTTTAAGAGGTTCCAACAAAAGATCGAGGCCTATAAGGAAATAAGCAAGACCACAAAGGAAATGAGTGAGTTCTACAAGAAAATGAACAACACCCTCCAGGATATAAACGAGAGCTGCAAAGAAATTATTAAGACCAACGTGGAAATGAATGAGTCCTACAAGGAAATGAAAGAAACCCTCAAGGATATAAAGCAGACTCTCAAGGATATGAAAAAGGACCAACCAGAAATTAAGCATACACTGACTGAAACAAAAAATATTATACAAAGACCTGAAAGTGCCCTGGAGCACCCCAAGAACCAAGTTAAAGATTTGAAATACAAAGAGGTAAAATCCACTCAGCTGAAAAAGCAAGAAACCAAAAGAATCCAAAAAATTGAAGATAGTGTAAGGGGCCTCTGGGACAACCTCAAGCATACCAACATCCGAATTATAGGGGTGCCAGAAAAAGAGAGAGGCCAAGACAATGAAAACCTATTTGAAGAAATAGTGACTGAAAACTTCCCACACCTGGTGAAAGAAATTGACTTAGGAGTCCAAGAAGTGCACCGAACCCCAATATATAGGAACCCTAAGAGGACCACACCAAGGCACATCATAATTAAAATGCCAAGAGCAAAAGACAAAGAGAGAATATTAAAAGCAGCAAGAGAGAAACAGTTGGTTACCTGTAAGGGAGCACCCATACGACTGTCAGCGGATTTCTCAACAGAAACGATGCAGGCCAGACGGGAGTGGCAAGAAATATTCAAAGTGATGAACAGCAAGAATCTGCAACCAAGATTACTCTATCCAGCAAAGCTATCATTCAGAATTGAAGGTCAGATGAAGTGCTTCGCAGGTAAGAAAAAGCTAAAGGAGTTCATCACCACCAAACCAACATTATATGAAATGCTGAAAGATATTCTTTAAGAAGAGGAAGAAGAAAAAGGTAAAAGTGCAAACTAGCAACAACAAATACACATCTATCAACAAATGAACATAAAAATCAAGTGAATTGATAGGCTGTTGAACAGGATAGACTGGTGATTATAACAGAGACATGGACATAGACAGAGAATGAACTGACAATTCTTGGGGAGAAAAGGGTTGTGGGAAGTGCAGCAAGAGACTGGACAAAAATCTAGCAACAATGGGAGAGGACAGTGGGGAGGGGGAGGTGAGGGTGGAGGGTGGGATAGGTACAGGGTGGAGGGAAGCTATAGGGGGATAAAAAGGGGAAACAATGTAATTAATAAACTGAACAATAAAGATTTAAAAAATTAAAAAAAAATAAAAAAATAAAAAAATAAAAAAAAAAGAAAACGACTTGTTTTGCTACAATCCAGATATACAAAATGATGACAGATGTAAGTAAAAGTGAACTTTTGTGTGACTATTAAAGAATACCAAATTTTCTAAAATGTTCAGAGATCTAGGTTTCTGACACTAAAAGTAGCTTCATGTATTTTTTTAAACTTTTTTCATTTTTATTTACTAAACAAAAGCAATACACGTTAAAAAATCTAAATGAGCAAAAAGAAAAAATCTGAAATCATACTGACAAAAGTTAACTTCTATCAAGTTTTAGTAGAGTTATAGTAATTTTTAGTGATTTATGCATAAGTCTATTTTATTTTTACAAATTAACATTATATTATACACCCTATCTTGTAACTTGTTTCTTTTATTAAGAATCATGTACATATTTCCATATTAAAGTATACATTGAGGGTAGTATTTTACATTTTAGAAATTACAATTTCCTTAATTCATAATGCTTTTTAATTTTAGTGTTCCGCACTAACTGTGTCCTGTGCCTGTACCAACTCTTTTCTTGACCAGGTTAATACACAATTACATTATTGTTGGCTAATACCAAAGGAATGTTATGTTTAACAGCCAGTGGGAGTAACGAACGTGTTAAGTAGGCTATGACTCAATGACAATGATTCCTGATAGAATCCCTTTGAATATCTTATTTCTAGGCTTGACTTGATACAGTGCAATGATGTTTACTTATGAATGAAATTATTATACTTTTTCTCCACTCCACTTTAAAGGCTTTTTATTGGCTTAGAAATAGAGATTCTAGACATTCCTTGGAGACAGTAGGGAGTGCCTGTCAGCATACAATTTCTACACATGTTAAAATAGTAAAGCTGCTTTGAGATGCAAATGTTGGTATAGTTGGCTAGGCTCACTAAGTGATACACACATGTTGACAGGACAGCAGATATGATTTAAAATTCTACTTGAGTATTATTACAGATTAATATAGATCATGGGCCTCTTTAAGGTCATGCTTCAGTAGCAGGGGTTGTGAATATTAAATGCAGTACTAACAAAAGGTGTATTTTATGAATTACATATGGCTTTATAAATATTTGTGCCTAGATTTTTAGTGGAAGATTTGCTTAATTTAGTTCTAAATCCACCTAACTGCTAATTTTACTACCACTGGTGCCTTTCTTTAGAGCTCGGCTTTTTCATACAGTTTTTGTGTTGAGACCCATCAATATTTATTGCTTATCACTAACTATCAATCTAACCCTGAGCTTTGTATTTAGTGAACCTCAGATCCACTCTTGTATAACAAATTCTCATAAAATAGTGAAGCTGATTCAGGTTAGATTTCTGCGAAAGAATATCTGAAAAGGGTTTGTTTCAAAAAGGAACAGAGCGTAGATAATGAACTTTATTACCTCTAATGAAATTACTTATGTCATCAGCCCCTGAACATCTCACCCCTGAAATCTCCGCACCATGGGAATCTGTCTTGTCAGCTGGGTGGAGGTAATCCAGCACCAGATTCTTAACCAGAGCAGAATTGCTCATAAACCAGTTTAGAATTGCTCATCACAGTGGCAGAGTAGAAATATTAAGTTCTAGATTATATTGTTGCTAAGCTTTAGTTTCTTTAGAAGTTGATAATTGGATTTAAATTTATACTACTGAATTTTTAAAAATCCATTTATTAATGGCTGTTTATGAAAGTGCTCCATTGTTTTTAGTATTCCATTTTTCCATCAGTGCTCTTGGCCATATATTACTATCTTTTGTTTGTTGTTTCCTCAATTAGATTGTGAGCTTCTTATAAGTAGTAACTATGTATTATATACATCTGTGCATACCTATGCACTTCCACAGTGCCTTTTAAAATATAATAGATATTCCATAAATCTATTATTTAAATATTGACAAAATTACATTACTAATTTTAACCTAGTTTTTTCTTTAAGATTTGTATTATTTCTCTGTCTTTAAATGATACTTCCTCCGCCCTTAATGATGGCTTGTCTTTTCTGGGAAAAGCATTCTACATTTTATAATTAGCTTTTATTTCAAAATGTCCTAAAACATAAGGGTTACCTGTCTTTGTAATCCATGATATTTGAGATACATAAATATTTGTTGAGCTGGGCATAAAGTTCTTAGAATTGGAAACCTAAGCATTCATATGTTGGATATAAGCATTTGACTGCTTCTTATCTTTCAGATTTTGATCTACATTGTTGGGTATTAGTCATTTAACAGGTACTTAATGTGGACAAAGCCATGTGCTAAGGATCACTAATATTTAGTACATAACTAAATATAGTGAGTTTCATTTGACAAAATATGCACCTTTAATATTTTGTCAATAAAATAGATTGCTCAATTTATAATTTTTGTTGTCATTATAGGGTAAAGTTCACCTTGAATTAAAGCTGAATGAGCTGATAACAGAGAATGGAACTGTGTGCCAGCAGCTTGTTGTACAGTAAGCATATTTCTTTCACTTAAAATCAACTAGAAATAATTCTCCACTTTGTATTCTTTGAATCTTAAGCCAACTAGCTATCCTATATAATAAAAGGGTAATATGCAAATTGACCCTCATGGCAGAATGACTGGGAACGACCGGGAATGATGGGGGAGGGGGATGGAGATGGGGCCTAAGCCTTTAGTCAGAGATCCCCCAATGGCTCCTGGACTGCCAGAGGAATGTCTGACTGCCAGCTTAGGCCTGATCCCAGGGGAGCAGCCTAAGCCAGTAGGTGGACAATCTCCCAAGGGGTCCTGGACTGCAAGAGGATGCAGGCCAGGCTAAGGGACCCCCCACCCCAAATGCACAAATTTTCATGCACTGGGCCTTTAATTTTAAATACTTCAGAAACTTTTTTCAGAAATGAAACTATGCCATTTCTTTATTAAGTTGATTTCCAATTTGTATTCTTATATCTAATCTCAGGTTATTATAAGCCATCAATTAATTTATCAGTATTTATTATTGCACATGAGTTAAATGATAAATATAGGCAACAGGGTGTTAGAGTATCACAGGTAAGTGTGTCTAACTACCTGGCAGGAGGGAAGTGGAAAGGCTTCCTAGTGGAGGGTCTCTAGGAACTCTGATACCACAGAGCAGAGCATTAGGGATCTTGGTACTAAAACTAAGTGCCTATCTTGAGATTACCAGTATTAATTTTCACCTACTTTGAATTCCTATCCTCCTATTTTGCCTTTGAGTCATTTTTTTTTTAATCAGCAAGACTCTAATCTTCTAATTGTTCTGGCAGCCCAACCCCCAACCTTTTCCCTCCTTTTCACTCAGATTCTTCCTTTATGTTATTAACAAACTACACAACATCCCTGACTTCTCTGAATGTTCTCTCTCTTTGTCTTAACTGGTATCTGACTATCCCCTGAGATACTGTTTCCTCACCTGCTTTCATAATCAGAGGCTGTTTTTCTGTTTTTACCATACCCACATACTTTGGAGTCAGGAAGTAGGATAAATGTTACTCTCCTATTGCTGCTCCAGACTATAATTTATTCTGTTAATTGTCAATACCCCAACTCCTTAGAAGCATCCTCTTTCCATATAAATAAATATATTTTTAACTAAAGGCCTGGTGCACAAAATTTGTGCCCGAGTATGGCCGCTAGACCTGGCCGGTGATCAGAATGCAAGCATCTGGCATGGAAGGGCCTCCCAGCTGACCTCTGGGCCCTGGGCAGCACCTAGGCCCATGCACCCCTCTTTGCCTGAGTCACTAGGCCCTGCCCAGCTCCCTTAGCACCTGGGAGCCGAGTGGCAGCCCCGCCTCCTGCCACCACCACTGGTCACTGTCTGTGAGGCAATCGGGCTCCTGCTTGCACCTGCCTTGACCTGGCACTGCCCACTCACCTGCTCCACCATTCTGCCCCAGGCCCATTCTCGTCGGGGCCCATTAGGGCCCGCAGCACCTCCACTGCCACCCACTGCCAGCGCTGTGTCACTGATGCCCACCATGTTCCACACCGCCCCCTGGTGTTCCATGCACATCATAGCAAGCGATCCAACTCTCAGCAGAACTCCCAGTCGAGGCAACAATTTGCATATTAGATTTTTATTATATAGGATTATATAGGATATTAATATATTTTTCAAGCACATTAATTACTATATATCTTTAATTTTTTCGTTAATTTTATTTTCTGAACTCTTTCAAAAGAAGGTTACATATTTTGTGACCTTTAAGTATATTAGTATTTGTTTCCTAAGAATAAAGATACTCTCTTAAAATAACTAGTTATCAACTCAGGAAATTTAACATTGTTCAAGTAAACGTATAATCTATAGTTATTATACTTAATACCTTAATCTACAGTTATTAAATTTCACTTTCATTAACTTTTCCAATAATGTCCTTTAGGATATTCTGTTTCTCTCCATGAAAGAATTTAGTCCAAGAGCATGTATTGCTCTTAGTTATTATGTCTCCTTAATCTACTTAACCTATACTGGCTTTTAGCTTTTCTTTGTCATGCTATTAAGATTTTGAAGCATACAGACCAGTTACTTTTTAATTTAGATTTATCTATAAAAATAGCTGAAGATTTATTTGCAGGTTGTTCCACCTAGACTGACAGCATATAGTGAAATGTACTCCTATGTTATACATTTGAAACACAATTAGTTGGTTTGGTTGGGTTTGTTTGCATTCAGTTTAATGTTGTTTCCCTCCATCCTTGTTGGTTTACTTTTATTTTTTGAATATGTAGAATATTATTAGCATGACTTCAAAAGTCAGAACTATACCAAAAAGCATTTTTCAGAAATGTATTCAGTCCCTATATACCCTGATTTCTACGGCTGTAAGTGTTGGTTTTTAATCCTTACCCAAGTATAAGGATTAATTTTTATTAATTTTTAGAGAGCAAGGAAGGGGGAGAGAGAAACTTTGATCATTGATGTGAGAGAAACATTGATCAGCTGCCTTTCGCATGAACCCTGACTGGAGATTAAACCTGCAACAATTGGTGTACAGGACAGCTCATCTGGCCAGTGCTCTTTCCCTTTAGTTTTTCTTTTCCAAAATGTCATCCTATATAATAAAAGAATAATATGCAAATTGACTGTCACTCCAACATAAGATGGCTGCCCCCATGTGGTCAAGATGACTGCCCCCATGTGTCCACAAGATGGCTGGTACAGATGGCCAGCAGGGGAAGGCAATTGGGAGGGACCAGGTCTACAAGGCAGGGAAGTTGGAGGTGATCAAGCCTGCAGAGGAGGGCAGTTGTGGGTGACCAGGCCAGCAGAGGAGGGAAGTTGGGGGTGACTGGGATTACAGGGAAGGGCAGTCAAGGGGGGGACTAGGCCTGCAGATGAGGGCAATTAGGGGTGACCAGGTCTGCAGGGGAGGGCAGTTAGGGGTGACCAGGCTTGCAGGGGAGGGTAGTTATAGGCAAACAGGTTGGCAGGGGAGCAGTTAGGCATCAATCAGGCTGCCAGGGAAGTGGTTAGGGGGTGATCAGGCTGGCAGGCAGAAGCAGTTAAGGGCAATCAGGAAGGCAGGCAGGTGAGCAGTTGGGAGCCAGGAGTCCTGGATTGTGAGAGGGATGTCCCAGATTAGAGAGGGTGCAGGCCGGGCTGAGGGACCCCCCCTTCCATACATCCCCCCTCGTACACAAATTTTGTGCACCAGGCCTCTAGTATTTATAGATTAATATACTTAATAGTCTTATGTGTTGAGTTTCTTTTACTTACTTGGCATACTGCTTTTGAGATTTATCTACATGGTTGCATATATCAATAGTTATCCTCTTTCAGGTTTTCTTTTCTTGTCATTACTTGATAGATACCGTTTTCCTCATTTTACAGATGATAAAATGATGCACAGATTGGTTAAATATGCCCAACTTTATCCAGGGAGTGGTAGAGTCTGGATTTGAACTCTGGCAGTTTGGTTTAAAAACAGCACATTTTTCTTTCTAGATAATTATTGATTTATAGGAAATTGTAAATTACAGAGAGGTCCTGTGTACTCTGCACTAAGTTTTCCTCAGTGGTTACATCTTACATAATTATAATACAATATAGAAACCAGGAAATGGACATTGTACACTGTGTGGTGTATTATATATCATTTCATCACATATATAGTTCCGTGTAACCACCACCACAATTGAGATATAGAACTATTCTATCATCATAAAGATCTCCCTCATATGATTCCTTTATAGTCAAATTTGAGGCCTGGTGCATGGATTTGTACACTGGTGTGGGGCTTAGCCTGAAGAGAGTGGCCACTCATCCCAGTGGGCCACTCATCCCAGTCAGCCGAGCAGTGTTCCCACTGTGGGAGCTCACTGACCACCAGCAGGCAGCTAACGCATTGAGTGCCTGTCCCCAGGTGGTCAGTGCAGCTGGTCAACCGATCATTCTGGTCATTCTGCCATTCGGTCATGGGGCTTGTATGTATATAGATCTATTTCTTTCCCCATCACCATCTCTGACCTTTGATTACCAGAGTTTCTTGTGAATAGAATGTAACTGGGTCACTTTTTATATCTACTCTCTTAAGCTCTTTTATTTATGAGTTTATCATTTATTTTTAATGGAATTATTGATATATTAGGCTTAAAGCTGTCATCTTATTTTTGTTGTGTTTTCTGTTCCCTCTTTGTCTTCTTTTTCCTGTGGGTTACTTGAACATTTTTTAGAATTTAATTTTGATTTATCTATATTGTTTTTCAATCTACAGTGCATTTCTTTATATAGTTTTTTTTATTGGTTGCTTTAGATATTACATTGTACCTTTTTAAAAAAAATCCCTTTAATACCCACCATTTGTAATATAATTGTCTTAAATGTTTCCTCCAGGTACCTTCAAAACCACATCAAACTGTTAAAATTTTTGTTTCAACCCTTTAAAGTTAAAAAAAAAAATTTAAAGTTAGAAAATTGTATTTACCCATATTTTGCTCTTTCTATATATATTTTTTTCCTGTTGTTTTAAGATTCCTCCTTTTGTCACTATCTTTATGTTTAGAGAATTTCCTCTTTTTCTTTAGGGTAAGTCTATCTATTGGTGATTCAGTCTCTTAATTTTTTTTCATCTAAGGAAATCTTACACAACTTGCTGAGGCTCTACTCTTCTCCCTCGCCCCCAACTCTATTTTCCTTCTGTTTTTCATTTTGGGTAATTTCTATTCTGTCTTTAAGCTCACTTATTCCTTCATCTGTCCTCTTCATTCTGATGTTGAGCCCACTTATTTAATTTTTAATTTTAGGTATTATATTTTTAATTTCTAAAATTTCCATTTTGTTCTCTATATCTTTTATTTCTTTGGTGAGAATTTCTCTTTTTTGCTAAAACTTATAATTTTTTCTTTTATTTCAAACAAGTTCAGAATTTCTCAATGAATCATGTTTATAATGGCTGCTTTCACATTCTTGCCAAATAATTTCAACATCTATACGTTATCTCAGTGTTGACATCTGCTGAGTGTCTTTTCTCATTGAAGTTGAAGAGTGTCCGGTTTTTTTTGGTATGAGTCACTTTCGGTTCTATCCTGGACATTTTTGGTATTGTGTTATGAGACTCTAGATCTCACTTAAATCTTCTATTTTAACCAAATTCCTCTGACATTCTTCTGGTGGAGGAAGAGGGGTACTGTCAGGTAGAGGTAGAAGTTCAGGTTTCTGACTTAACATCTGTTGATACCCCTTGAGAAAGATTCCTTGTTACTGCAGATTGGAGTGACAGTAGCGCCCCTTATCAGTGGTTTCACTTTCTGTAGTTGCACTTACCCACAACCAATCACAATCCAAAAATATTAAAGAGAAAATTTCAGAAATAAACAATTATACTTTTAAATTGTACACAGACCTGAGTAGCATGGTGTAATTTCACCGCCCTGCCCCATCTAGCTCAGGATATGAATCATACCTTTGTTCGATGTAGCCACACTATACTACCTACCATTAGTCACTTTGTAGCTGTCTCGGTTATCAGATTGACTGTCATTTCGCAGTGCTTATGTTCAAGTAATCCTTATTTGACTTAATGACCCTCAAAGCACAAGAGTAGTAAAAGTTCTCAATAAGAAAGAAAATAATTAATATGCTGAGGTTGCTAAGATCCACAGTAAGAATGATTCTTACGTGAAATTATAAGGAAGGAAAAATTCATGCTAGCTTAACGAAAGAGAGACCACATTTATATAACTTTTATTAGAGTATTTAGTTATAATTATTTTATTAGTTATTATTGCTAATCTCTTACTATGCCTAATTTATAAATTAAACTTGTCATAGGTATGTACGTATAATGAAAAACAGTATATATAGGGATCAGTACTATCCATGGCTTCAGGCATCCACTGGGGGTCTTGGAATGTATCCCCCATGGACTACTATTTAAAGAAAGCCCAGGGAACTCATTGCTGTATTTTTCCTTGGGTCCCAAGATTTCTACTTGGTTGTCTTCTCTTCACCTTTAAGATTTTTCTTATGTTTTATATATAGTGTCCATGGTTCTTAGTTATATTGTTAGAAGGAATAGAGGGGCATGCATCTACTCCATCTTGTCATGGAACTGGAAATGAGTTGTTATTTTTGTTTTGTTTTTTGTTAATCCTTATCCGAGGATTTTTTTTATTGCTTTTTAGAGAGATTGGAGAGGAGGAAGGGAAGGAGACAGCAGGGAGTGGGGGAGAGAGAAAGGAAAAGATGGATGTGAGAGAGAGACATCAGTTGACTGCCTCCCATACATGCCCCTCAACAGGAGGATTGGGATGGAACCTGCAACCCAGGTACCTGCCCTTGATCAGGAATCGAACCTGACACCCTTCTGTGCAAGGGCTGATGCTCTAACCACTGAGCAACACCCATGAGGACTATTGGGATTTTTTCTTTTCATTTGTTTTTGTGTTTGGAGTTCTTTTTGTTAATTTTTACTTGAGGATATTTTTTTGCATTAATTCTTAGAGTGGAAGTGGGGAGAGAGAGAAATATTAATGTGAGAAACACACATCAATTGGTGGCCCCCCCTCCCCCATGTGTCCTGATGGTGCCTGGAAATGAACCCCCAGGTACATGCCATGCCCCAAATTGAACCTGCAACCCTTTGGTGTGTGGGCCTATGCTTTTACCACTGAGTAACACCGGCCAGGGCACAGTTTTGTTTTTTTGTATGTTTATGAGTAGTATTCCATTTATGAAGTTTGTTTATTCACTCACCAGTTCATGGATATTTGCATTGTTTTCAGTTTGAGACTGTTATAAAGAAAGCTGCTATAAATATTCACAAGCTGGTTTTTATGTGGACATACACCTGTCTGTACTCTTTTCTCTCTTTTCTCCTCTTCAGTTTGAGACTGTTATAAAGAAAGCTGCTATAAATATTCACAAGCTGGTTTTTATGTGGACATACACCTGTCTGTACTCTTTTCTCTCTTTTCTCCTCTTTTTCACTTAAGCCTCCGTTGTCTATACTCACTGACTTACAGCAACAGAATACCAGTAATAGCCTTATAGAATTCATTGTCACTTTCTCAACTTGAGAGGTATTTTGAAGTTTGTGGTATTCTATGTTTCAATAATGTTGAAGGTATGATTTTCTGTGTGCTCCTTGGCTTTGAGGGGTTATGTGGGGAAAGATTCATATCTTAACAGTAGCTATTTTTTTTTTCAGACATAAAAGTTCCTCACTGGAATATTTCTTATACGTCAGTAAGACCATTTTCCACTGGTCTTTACCACATTCTTTTTACCTACTCTTATTTCACTTCCCTTTATGTCTTTTATTATTTTCTTACAAGTTGCCTAAATCCTAATGCTCTTCTCTTCATCACTTTTTAATATTAATTAAACTCCTCCTCTGTGTTCAATCTGCACCTGAATATTGCTGGAGAAAAGGCACACAGTTAGATTGATTGTACTTTAAATTCATGAACACAAACCTTACATGTGTACTACAACTGTCCTGGAGTTTTATTGTGCTACTTAAATGC
The DNA here is from genome assembly GCA_027563665.1 of Antrozous pallidus. NCBI lineage: Eukaryota > Metazoa > Chordata > Mammalia > Chiroptera > Vespertilionidae > Antrozous > Antrozous pallidus. Next base: position 29,163,417 of record CM050524.1, on the reverse strand, counting down.
ACCAATGAGATTTTCCATCACTACAGATTCTGTATTGGTCACATCTTCCTGAATATAAATTAAATCTGCACCCATATTGGCACCCATATTTTTGTCCTTACGTGTAATAGTGGAGGACGTGCCCCTTTTCTTATTGGGAGTGAATTTTTCCATCTGAGTTCTGAATTCTTTCTATTTCCCCTACCCAGAGACTTTCTTTGCTCCTTCAGATATTCCTTCTTCTGTTTCATCCACTTTCCCTCTTTTTGAGATTGTTCTCATCATCATGTAAACATGTTCTAGGGTCTCCTATCCTAAAAGACATACCTTTGAAGACCTCATCTCCACCACTCTCATTCCTATTTCTCTATTCTCCTTCAAAGACAGATTTCTCAAAGTATAGTCCTATATAATAAAAGTCTAATATGCAAATCATCTGAATGGTGGAACTACTGGTTGCTGTGATGCACACTGACCAGCAGGGGGCAGATGCTCAATTCAAGAGCTGCCCCCAGACTGCAGGCCCCAGGCCAGCCAAGGCAAGTGCCATCAGGGAGCCCCCTATCGCCCCATCAGTCGCCCCACAGATAGCTCCTGATTGCCGGCCATGCCTAGGAACCCTACCCATGCACAGATTTTGTGCACTGGGCCTTTAGTTGTCTAATAAATGTAAGTGTGTGTACACACTAGCTCAGTTTACTGAGAAGGCTTAGAAACAGTGTCACCACAGTTAGCAGTGAATATATTTAGCACCCATATTTTGGTTTATAAATAGCATTCTCCAATCGGTACTGTCTGGTAGATCTTTCTGTGATGATGAAAATGTTTTGTATCTTAACTGACAGTACAGTAGCCACTGGCTATGTGTGTGGCTATTAAAACTTGAAATATGGGTAGTGCTACTAAAAATTATTTTTTTTGTCTGACTTTAACTAAATTTAAGTAACTACAAGTGGCTAATGGTTACAGTATTAGCCAGAGCTGCATCAATAAAAAGAACTTGGACTTCTTTTTAGCAATGGCTAATTTCAAGACATGGGCAGAGAAAATAAAAGATGAGCCCAGAGCATCTGTGGAGTCAAAGTATGAAAGAGCTTAAAAAATAATGAGAGCACATAAAAAGGACATTGAAGCCAACTTGAAGGAGCTCCAGATAACCAAATCTGAGATGATTTGAGATCAATATAAGAAACTATGATGATGGTTTATTCTGTAAAACCTGCAGAGTAAAATAAATATTTATGAATCAGTGCTGGTATAAATAAATAAATACCTGGAGGAGAAAGGACTGCTTTTCCTTATAATGGAATTCTAATTACTAAATATTGGGCAAATGATAGAAATAAGTATCACTATTGGCAAACACTATAATAATTAGTGCAGGGACAAATCTAGTTGCTAAAAAAGTGGGCATAAATTTGATGACAAATAGCATATCTGCATAGTCTCAATATCCACATAGCCACCTTAACTGAGTGATCAAAATTATTGTCATCTGTAATGAGATACCCGGTATCTCCTTGTATGTCCACTTGCCTTTTTGGCACCTTCACTTTGATATCTCACAACATTGTAATTTAACACATTTAAAACTGAAGTACTGATTCTCATATCTATCCAGCTCTTCCCCACAGCCTTAGCAAATGGTATCACTTCCACCTGATTGCTCAAGGCATAATTCTGGGAGGCATTTAAAATCTCCTCACACATTGGACCCATTTTTTATTGATTCTATCCAACATTTCATGAATTTTCTAATTGTGAATAATATCTACTGACATGTCCTTATTTCAGGCTACCAGTCATTTCTTATCTTGAATATTACAGTAGTTTCTTAGTTAGTCTTCCACTATGCAATGCATTCTCTTTATAGCAACCCAAAGTAATCTTTTAAAACATAAATTAGATTATGTCATTCCCCTGCTCAAACAGATAGTGATTCCCCATCCCATTTAGAATAAAGTGCAAATCCCTTATCTTGGCCTGCAAGATCCAGCACGTTCTGACTGTGCCTGCCTCTTTGATTTCATCTTGCAGCATGCTTCGTCTAGTCCCTGTGCTTGCTGGCCTTCTCTCAATTCCTCAAATGTGACATAGTCTTCCAGTTTAGAGTTCTACAGAAATCTGTTCTTTTTACCTAGAATGCCCTTTGACCATTTTTTTTTAAAAGCTGGTTCCTTCTCACCCTTCAGATTTCAGCTTAAATACCACTTACTCTAAAATAGGGCATTCTATTCTTTTTTCTTCATAACACTTACCACTATTTGTCATTTCTATTTTTTTCTTGCTTGCTTATCATTTACTTTTTCAAGTGGACTCTAAGATCCATGAGGTCAGGGAGCATGCTTGTCTTGTTCATCTCATCACCCCATTGCCTGACACTTAATAGGCACTAAATTAACCTTTGAAACAACTAAATGAAGAAAGAAGGTAGCATTTGTCTTGAAGGATGAATAGAAAATAACCTAGAAAAAGTGAGAATTGTTTTCCCCAGAAAGAAAGAACAATAGAGGCAAAAGTATGGAGGCAAGAATCAGCTTGATGAGTGTGTGTGTATCATTAAAAGCAGTTTGATACACTTAGTATATGTAGCTTGAATCAAGATTGGTCTGAAGTTGGTGAAGTGTAGGCTAGAGTTAATCTTGAGGCACTTATATACCGTATGAACTTACGATGGAGGCTGAGACAAGTGATTGGAAACCTTTCTGCTTTCCTAATGTAAGTATTTAGGGCTATCGTGTGTTCTCGGGTTACATCAAAGATCCATTCCTACGGCACAACTTACGATTTCGCCGTAAGTTGGAACCCACCTACAGAAGCACCTGTATCCCTCACATGGAGCACATACACAGCACATACCTTTGCTTGTGGTAAATAAATAATAAAAAACATAAAGCACATATGTACATACGTTGAAATGATGGAACTTTTTTTTCATAAATAAATGGGAGATGGCGACATAACTGCGAAATGATGTGTGTTGAGTCCAACAACCTGAGGTCTGCCTGTATTCATTTTCTTCTAAGTACTACTTTAGCTACCTCTCACAAATTTTAATACAGATTTTCATTTTTATTCATTTAAAAATACTTCATAATTTATTTTTATTTTTCAGTCTATGGATTATTTAGAGGTGAATTACTTCATTTTCAAATATTTGAGGATTTTTCAGATATCTTTTTGTTGTTGAATTCTAATTTAATTCTGCTGTTGTCAACATACTTTGTATTATGTGAATACTTTTAAATTCACCAAGACTTATTTTTTACCTCTAAAGACTATCCTATATAATAAAAGAGAAACATGCAAATTTGACCATACCTTCGCTCCTGATTGGCTATGCTACCAGCCAATCAGGAGCGGGGGCTGGGCCAAGTGATGCGAGCCCTGAGCCCCAGGGGTGGAGATGAAACAGTGGTGGCAGCGAGCACCCAGCCCCCGGGTGTTGTGAGGGGAAGCAGTGGCAGCAGCAGCGGTGGTGGTGGTGGCAGCAGGGAGCACCCGGCCCCCGGGTGCTGTGAGCGGAAGTGATGGTGAGCGAGCGCCCAGCCCCCGGGGCCGGGTGGTCGCAGGCAGCTGGGACTGAGATGAGCAGGGCTTTAGGCCTTGGGCAGGCTGGGGGTGAGCCATCAGCTGGACATCCCTTTAGGGTTCCCAGTATGTGGGAGGGGGCAGGTTGGGTTGAGGGACCACCCACCCCGAGTGCACGAATTTCGTGCACAGGGCCCCTAGTTTTTTTATAAATGTTAATTATATCAGGTCTGTTTCTCCCTGAAGTTCTACCAGTTTGTACTTCATTTGTTTTGTAGCTCTGATGTTAGGAGGTTAACATTTAGGATTGTTATGTCCCCTTGATAAGTTGAACTCTTCATCATTATAAAATGACCCTCTAACTCTTTGTTGTGAAATCTACTTTGTCTGATGTTAATATAGCCATTTTGACTGGCTGGCCGTCTTCTTTTTTTAATGTTTCTAATTCAAATTCTAAATATAACTTTATATTTGTATCTCTTTCCTCTTAATAAAAATCTTAATTTCTAATAACATTAACATAATTACTTATTTTCTATATCTTGTGAGACCTAAAAAAATGAGTTTAAAGTAATATTGCCAATTACCACTGACAGGTCAGTCACTGAATGAAGTGTAAGACGTCTTCCTGTTATTTGTTCTAAGAGTATATGTCACTAGGGATGGATGTAGTCAGATACTGTGTTCTAGTCCCTTAAATTCTTTTCTTCGTCAGTAGTTTCTCAGGTTTTTATTTGTAAGGATTGCTTCGTAAGTTTAATTTTACTTTTGAAATGTAAAAATTTTTATGTTTCCAAAGTCAGAACTTATATAAGGCATATTTGAGGAGATATCACATCTCTTCCCAACTCCATAGCCTCTTTACTCCTGAATTTAAAAGTTTTGGATTTTCTTTCCATTATTTTTGAAAATATAAGCAAATATACATACATATATAAATAAAAATATATTTACATTTCCTGCTCAATTCTTACACAAAGTGTAGTGTTCTATAACTTCCTCTTTTTTATTTGATAATATAACCTGAATCATTCCATGTCAGAGTAATTAGAGAATATTTACACTTATTTTTTTTTTGACAACTGCATAGATTCCAATATAAAGATTTACTATAGCTCATTCGATCAGAGCCCTACTGGTGGACATTTGGGTTGTTATTACCTATATACATATTGAGCGTGCTTTTGATTAAGTATTAGCATAGTATGTATTTTTCCATTCTTTTACTTTTAACCAAATTTTTATATTTAAAGTGAGTTTCTTATAGGTAGCATATAATTTTCTCTTTTTGTTCAATCTGAAAATCTCTGCTTTTTAATTGGCATGTTTAGACCATTTACACATCTTTTTAATATGTTTATCGCTCTTTGTGTCTACTAATCTTTTCTTCTGCCATATCGAATCTTCTGTTTTCCCATTTAGTGTGTTTTTCTCGTGAGGCCTGTGTTGTTCATCTCTAGACTTACATTTTTAATTAAGTTTTTACTGTCGTCTGTGTCTATACCAAACATATGAAACACAGTTATAATAACTGATTTTTAATATCCTTACCTATTAAGTTTTATCATCAATGTCATTTTTGGTCCTGTTACTATTGATTTGTTTTTCTTTTTCATTGTGGGTCATATTTTTTTTATTCTTTCTGTTTCTGCTTATTTTCTATTGGAACTATACATTGTAAAGTTGCTGGATATTATTATATATATTCATTCCCATGAATATACTTAAGGACTCCATTAAGTTACCTGGAAATAGTTTGATTCTTTTGTGTTTTGCTTTTAAGCTTTATTAGATGGAATAAGAGTTGGCCTTTTGTCTAGCTTATATTCTCCCACTATTGAGGCAGAACCCAGGAATTACCAGGTTTTCTGTGTCCGACTAACTTCTTTCCAGCCATTTGTGGGCTTCAGGAATTGTTCCCTTTCCCCTTTTCAAATGGTTCTTTCCCAAGCCCCAGGTAGTTTCCTCATAGGTGTATGCTTATCAGCACTCAGCATTCTTGTACCTTTCTGGAGGTCTGGGTACAGTTTTCTTTTCTTCAGCACTCTGCTCTGGAAACTCAAGTCACTTTGGCCTTTCCCAACTGACAGTTCTCCCTCTTCTTCCCAGGAAATCTATATAACTGTAAGCTGCGACGTTTGGAGGGCTCACCTTGTTTATTCCTTCCTCAGAAATGACTATCCTGTGCTACTGATTTTGTCCTTTTTTTAATAAAGTTGTGGGGTTTTTTTTTATGGTGGGAGGGTAAATCTATTCCCTAAACTTGGCTATATGTAGAAGTTAACATTTGTCTTTTAGTTAAAAAAAAAAATCCAAGGGCCCTAGCTAGTTTGGCTCAGTGGATAGTGTCAGCCTGTGGACTAAGGGGTCCTAGGTTCGGTCCCAGTCAGAGATATGTACCTTGGTTGTGGGCGAATCCCCAATGGAGGTTGTGCAGGAGACAGCTGATCGATGTTTCTGGCTCTCTATTCCTCTCCCTTCTTCTCTATAAAATATATATATATATATATATATCTCCAAGGAGAAGATTCAAATCACTCTATATTATAAACTAGTTTGGACTAAATGTCTTTTCCTTTGTAATTTCTAAAAATATTAATAGCCAATCTTTATATGTGATGTGTAAACAAGATATAAGATTATATATAGTATACTACGGTGGTTATTTTCAACATTTTCTGCTCATCTATGTATGGTTTATGATATGAAACTGCTTGGTTTACCAATTAGAAGGATAGTTGTATCCTATGTATTAGAAACATAGTATTTCATAATATAGGTAGCAAATAAAATAACATATTTATAATATTACTTGTTTTTTCACAAAACTCTTACATTTAAAAGTTGAGTATTCTGATGATTTTTATAGACTTGTAAGTATCATTGTTTTGGGGTATTATTATAGAAGTCTTTGTACTGTTTTTCTCATTTTTTTATACTTTATAAAATTATAGTAAACTTCTACTATTAAGATTTCTCATAATGTTTACATGAGACACATTTTGTATTACAAAGAGAGTAATGCAATATATTCAGGCACTGGGAAAAGGTAGAAGTATGCTAGACTTTAGACACAATTAGGAAAGTAGAAGTTGAGTCTTGGCCCACTTTTTACAAATTTTGTATTACCTTGTTAGCCTTATTTTGTTACTTTCTCACATAACCTTTTGGGTCTTCTTTAAAATAGCATGATAGTACTCTTTGATGCTCTTCTCAAAGGCAGTTGTGAGAATTTAGTGCGTTTTGTGAAAATGCATAGTGAATTGCAAATGCTATATAAAAATCAGATATTCTGAGGTTTAGCCTGAGAAATGTAAGTTTCACACAGTATGTACAGTGGGAAAGTTTGACTGTACCTAAGCCTAACATTAATAACCAGAATCATTATCTTGGTCTGTGCTTTCTTTGGTTAGTTTCAGAAATTTTTAAAATTTGTTTTTGATACCCAATTTAATAGAAATGAGTCATATTATCATTTCTTTCTTTACTCTGCAGTACACCATTTGCACTTCACCGCATATATGATCTGTGGGTTGTGGAGATAAATAAGGATGTGGCTCAGTAGCCCACATCTTTCAATGAAGAATACTTTTCAGCAGCACTGATGAGTTTTTTAAATGCAGATAGACATTAAACTAAATTCATGAACTCAATAATAATTCATGAGTAAATTTGAGGAGCAGGTCATTGAGTCAGATTTTGTGATCTCTGTAAATACCAATTGCTGTTACGCATGAAATGGATTCGATGTCTTCGGTTTTTATGGTTTAAAACATTTTCAACAGAATGATACAGGAGCTGTTGTGAGAATCAGAATGTAAGATATATACAGCATCATCTAAGGCTTGCCCTTCATATGTGAATCAGATTATTTGTTGTTATTTTGAGTTTTTTTAATTTTCTGTATCTATTTCCATGTTTATTTGTATAACACTAGAGGCTCAGTACATGAAATTCGTGCACGGGGGTAGGGTTGTCCCTCAGCCTAGCCTGCATCCTCTCTAATCAGGGACCCCTCAAGGGATGTCTGACTGCCCATTTAGTCCTGATCTTGGTAGGATTGGGCCTAAATGGGTAGTGGGACATCCTTCTCACAATCCAGGACTGCTAGCTCCAAACTGCTTACCTGCCTGCTTCCTTGATTGCCCCTAACTGCTTCTGCCTGCCAACCTGATCACCCCATAACCACTACCCTGCCAGCCTAATTGATGTCTAACTGCTTCCCTGTCAGCCTGTTTGCCCCCAACTTCCCTCCTCTGCCGGCCTGGTCACCCCTAACTGCCCTCTCCTGCAGGCTTGATTGCCCCCATCTGCCCTCCCTTGCAGGCCTGGTCCCTTCCAAGTGCCCTTCCCTGCTGGCCTGATCACCCACAACTGCCCTCTCTTGCAGGCCTGGAACCTCCCATTGTCCTCCCCTGCTGGCCATCTTGTAGTGACCATCTTATCTCCACATGGGGGCAGGATCTTTGACCACATGGGGGCAGCCCTCTTGTGTGATGGAGTGATGGTCAATCTGTGTATTACTCTTTTATTAGATAGGATAGAGGCCTGGTGCATGGGTGGGGGCCAGCTGGCTTGCCCTGAGGGGTGTCCTGGATCAGGGTGGGGGTTCCCTTGGGGTGTGGGGTGGCCTGGGTGAGGGGCCTATGGTGGTTTGCAGGCTGGCCACACACCCCAATGACCCAAGCAGAGGCCCTGGGATTAATTTATGTTCTACAATTGAAACTTTGTAGCATGGAGCAGAGCCAAACCTTTTGCTCGTTCTGTGGTGACAGCCATTTTTGTTTGAAACTTTGTAGCCTAGAGTGGAGGCCTAGGTTAAGGCTGCAGAAGTTTGGCTTTCTCCATTGCCCTGGCAACTCTAGCCTCTGTTCTCTCTCCAGCTCTGTGGCTGCTGCCATTTCTGTTGGGATTATGTATCTTCTGTAATTGAAACTTTGTAGCATTGAGTGGAAGCCTAGGCCGGCAATGGCAGGCTGAAAGCTTGGCTTCCTCTGTTGCCATGGAAACCCAAGCCTCCCTCCTGCTCTCAATGGTTTTAGCCATCTTGATTGGGGTTTATTTGCATAATTTGCTCCTGATTGGCTGGTGGGCATGGCTGTGGGTGTGGATTGATCGGAGGTACAGTCAATTTGCATATTACTGTTTTATTAGTGTGATTGTTGAATAACATGCAATTAAATAGAGCTTTCTGCTTCACAGCCTAGCGTTTTTAAATTTTATTTATTTATTTGTTTATTTATTTATTTATTTATTTATTTATTTATTTATTTTTAGCCTAGCATTTTTTTAAATGCTAAATTTTTAAAATGGTAGTCCCAGCACTGATTTATAATCCTGTTTTGGAATTCTAGCATAAATAAATGAATGCATACATACATATATTTGAGGTAGGTGTTGTATGTAGGCATACAACACCAAGCATGTGGAAAACAATTTTCACTCTTTAAATATGTTAATTTGCATTTAAAAATAATGTTTTATATTCCCTAACCTGAATATTATATATTAATTTTCTTTTCTTTTCTTTTTCCTTAGTATCAAGGCATGCCATGGGTTGCCTCTCATAAATGGACAAAGCTGTGACCCTTATGCAACAGTTTCTCTAGTGGGGCCTTCTAGGTAATATTTATTAAATTATGAGATTTTTAAGTTTTAAAGTTTGATGTAAGAATTACAAAATTAAGGTTCTAAAAGCAAATACTAAGTAGCTCTTTATTATACAAAGTAATGCGTTGAAAGAAAAATCTTGAGTGAGTTCTATTATACACTTGTAAACAACCAAGTCCTATTTTTATAGAAAGTAAATGGATATCATTTCAAATCTGCCGGAGTCTTAGGCTGTGGGGAAGGAACATCAGTTTTATAGTAGTTAAAATGTACTTGAAAACATAAACTTCACTTTCTTTATTCACCATCAGCTTTCCTACTGGCAAATGTCCTAGGTTTTGTGCAGGTAAAAACCAGCTCAGAATAAAGCAGTTTCTATATTGTTACCTGGAAAGCAGCTCAAGGCCAAAACTGCCTTATCTACTCACGGCCTCTGTGCTGAGAGAATCCAACTAGTAGACAAAAGCACTTAAATACCAGGACATGGAGCGCATCCACCCAATCATGGGTTTAACTTAATCAGGCTAATTTAAGGTTAAACCTGTAGCACTTAGAACTGTTTTGTAGTTTATAACTTTATTATGGTTTTTTTCAGAGCCTGACTAGTGTGAAATTTATCTACAACTAGAAGGTTTAGAATCAGGAAACAGAGCACAATATTCCCTCTACACAAACACAACATTCAGACACACATTCCTTCTTCCCATCCCAAGCTCTCTAGGTATTCTTATTTTTTAGAAAATCACCAGTGAATCACTTGAAAAAATGTGTGTGTGTGTGTGTGTGTGTGTGTGTGTGTGTGTGTGTGTGTGTTTGTGTGTGTGTTTGTGTGTGTGTGTGTGTGTGTGTATAAAATACCTAGCATCATGCCTGGTATTTATTGGGTACTCAAACAGTGGTATGCTATTAACATACATGGTTTTAAATTTAAAAGGAGATACCCAATCCTATTAACATTCATGTTGTCAGAGAAATTTAATTTTGTATGTTAAAAATATTTAACCTGGTTGAGCTGTTTTTGTTTTTTGTCTTTGTAATCTATACCTGACAAGCAAATTCTTTAGTGTAATTGTTTAGTGACATACAGGTAGAAACTATTTGGCATATTAATTTTTTTATAAAAAAATCAATATTGGTTTTGCTATTGTAATTTAATTGTATATGATGTTAACTTTGGAGGAGGCTGGGGAAAGGCTGTGTGGGACTTCCTTATTTTTTTGTAACCTCCTCTGAATCTATAATTACTTCAAAATAAAAAGTTGTTTTTTAATAAAGCCACATCGTAGCTGAAGCCCAGGAAATAAATTGAATTCAGAATGCTTTTCATGTTTCTCAGCTATTTTTCAACATAGGTAAAGGCACTCTGAATCTCATTGTCTTCCTTCTGCCATTTATTCTAAGTTGCTTATATATTAGAATGTGTTATTAAACCCTCTGCATAAGCTTGGCAGTCAATCTGATATAGCCACAGAGAAAATCATACAATTTTGCTATATATCAGATACACAAAACTTGTGTATTATTTTATTTGAAATTTTGGATACCTCATTTGTCACCACCCCCCTTCCCCTAAGTAATATTTACAACTGCAGTCTTTCCTGAGGCATCTTAACAGCTAAACAGAGGTCAGGCTCCCTGGTTGGAAATAGCATGTTTTATAATTGTGTACTGTTAAGTTCTACAAGGTAAAACTCTACCACATTGGAACAGGAATGACCAAAAGAAGACTAAAGTAAAGAAGAAAACAAGCAATCCACAGTTTAATGAAATCTTTTATTTTGAGGTAACTTTCTGTTTTATATAAATTTTACTATTTAATACTGAATATTGATTTACTTCTTTTTTCAAATTACTGCCACAGAAATCATTTCACCACCTAATAAACTAAACAGTTCTCTTCTGAAAGCGGGAGAGCCATGGTGCAATGCAGTTGAGGCTCAATGTGTGAAACAAATGAGGGCAGAGCCCTGATTGATTTGGGGATGGGGAGTTCAGGGGCACACCTACTTCCCAGTCATCCTCAATGTCACACCCTTCTCTGTGCACCCCCCAGCTCACCCAACCCTCTCACACACCCTGACAGACAGTGACCACAGGACTCTTCTGCAGAGTACTGTTGGAATACCACGGCGAAGTCAGAACAACTTAGTGCTGTTGCTGTACATTCATTAATGGTTGTTACATCCAGCCTGGAGAAAAGGAAGGGGAACTTGGAGCAAGCAGGTGGCCCTCTGAAAGTCAAGACCTGACCTGCTTGTTATATCCAAGCATACCTATCTATTAGGCCTGAAACATTCATTCAAAGGGCACTTTGTTGAGCTGATTATAAAGATAAGACTCGATGTCTGCTAGTGGATCAAGAGACACAAAACACACATGCACGTGTACCCGCAGCAGTAAACTGAGGTAGATATTGGGAACCAGGTGAGCTCTGCTCCAGCTGAGTTAATGCAGTCAGAGGAAAGAGAGGATTACAGAGAAGGAGCATTTTGAGGTAAACAGAAGTTGTGTCCAAAGATAGCAAGTAGTAATTTGACTGCAAGGTTTATGTAAGGGAATGATGGGAACTAAGCTTAAAAAGATAGAGTAAGACCTTACCCAGTTTGGCTCAGTGAATAGGGCGTCCACCTACAGACTAGAGGGTCTTTGGTTGGATTCCGGTCAAGTGCATGTGCCTTGGTGCAAGCTCTATCCCTGGCCTTGGTTGGGGCACATGTGGGAGGCAACTAATCGGTGTGTCTCTTTCGTATTGAGGTTTCTCTTTCTCTGTCTTCCCCCCTCCATTTCACTCTCTCAAAAAAAAAAAAAAAAAAGGAAAGATATCCTCGAGTGTTGATTAACCAAAAAAAAAAAAAAAAGTAAGACCACCTATCTGTGTTTTCCAATGGTCTTAGGCTCTACGGGTTGAGATCCTCTAGCAGGGTCGCTAAGACCATCGGAAAACACAGATATTTACATTACAATTCATAACAGTAGCAAAATTACAGTTATGAAGTAGCAACGAAATAATTTTATGGTTGGAGATCACCACAACATGAGGAACTGTATTAAAGGGTCGTAGCATTAAAATGGTTGAGAACCACTGACCTAATCAAAGGCCTGAGTGCCTGCCTGAGGCTCTTCAATGCTAGCCATTAAATGTTTTTGAGCCTGGAAACTGTAAGAGTAATGCAGTATTTGGGGAAGAATTAACCATGATCTGTGGACCAGATGGTTGAGGGAGAGGGAAAGAGAGCAGAGATCAAGAGACTGATTTAAAAAGGTGGGGGAGGGGGGGAACAAGTGGATCTGATCCAAGGGAGCAATATGGACATAGGGAAGGGACAGATGAGAAAGAAATGACCAAAGCAAGATAGTGGATTAGTTATAGAACAAAAGACAAAGGGAGGAGTCAGCTGTTGTCTTCCTGATTTCATGTCTGGAGAAAGGAAAATCAAGAGAAGGAAAAAAGACATGGTTCATTTGGGGGCATAATTAGCTTGAGGTCTGGGATGTAAAATCCTCCAATAAGCAGTTTATGACTGAAACTTAAGATGGGGGATAGGTGCAAATAAAGACTCCAGACTTGCTTACAGAGAGGCAAGAAAGGCAAAGGATAGAGGCAGGTACACAGTAAAGGAGGAAAGTGAAGACAGGCAGTTCTGCACTCATTCGGTATTCAACTTGGAGCACGTCTCTTCGTTTCTGTACTTCAGCTTCCTCATTTTTGAGATGAGGATAATCTAGCTGCCTGCTTCATAGTGGTGATCTGAAGAACAGAGGAGGTAATGGATCTGAAAGCACTTTGTCAAGTCTGCAGCATTTGCAGCTCTTAGGACAGAATAAGAAACAAAACCGTAGAGAAAACCCACACTTCTAGGTTCTGTGGAAAGAGGCACTAGAGGAAGAAGGGAAGAGAACAGAAGGTTGACAGGATAGTTAGTACCTGGGCACCACAAAGAAAAGAATGTTTCTGGAAAAGGAGATACAGTCATGTGATTGCTCCTTCAGATAGAGGGGTCATTGGAGGTGAGAACTAAGAATCCATCGTCCGACTTGGTGATTAAGAGCAGTGTTTTGGGCGGGTGGCCTGTGAGGAAGTCAGATATGGAGCGTTACTGTAGTGAGTGGGTGGTGAGGAAGTGGAGGCTGTGAAGATGGTTTATAGTTTTCAGATATTTGTCTGAGAAAGGAAGGCGATAAAGGGACCATAGTTTAAGGGGAGAATTTTTTTTTAGCCTTGAGTGACATGAACAAACTGGTAAAGAAAGCTGTAATTAAATCAATTGGTGGAGGCCACGACCCTAAAAGGACATACCTGGAAATCTGCTGAATATTCTATTAGGATCTTTCTCTCCCAATCCCCCCCAGAATCTCCCCTGAAATCTCAACCCTTAAAATTCTTAGGAAAGGACCCAGTGTACACTCCTTCCTGGGAGCATGCCAGACCCTTTCCCTTCCCCTTCTCCTTCCCCTTCCTCCCCACTTCCCAGGGGTCTTGTCTTTCGCTTCCTGACTCCCAGACTCCCTGGGCCCTTCCTTTACTCTATAACAGGGATGGGGAACCTCCTGCCTGTGGGATTTGGCCTGGCCCTGCCAAGGCAACCACAGGCTGGACTTGAAATTCAATAAATCTAGGAGCTTTTTCATAGCAACATACATTTATATTAAGTAAATGGTATTGACAATCCTATATAATAAAGAGCTAATATGCTAATTAGACTGAACAACAGAATGACAAAGTCGGGGATCGAGGGTTGAGCCCCTTGCACAAATTTCATGCGTCGAGCCTCTAGTTATAAGTAACCAAATGGCTTTTAGCAGAAAAAAGGTTCCCCACCCCTGCTCTGTAATTTGTTTCCAAAGCCCGTTTCTTCTAGGAATTACTTTTTCTCCCTCTGTGATTTACCAAATATTCTCTTTTTTTAAAAAGTGAATGCTTACTGTGCATTTCATGAGTGGAGTAGTTTAAGGAAAGAGGATCATATTATCTTACTGAGAAGAGGATGGAGAAAACTCATCAAGTAGAAAGGACTTCATGGGAATGGACATGTTCAGGTGTATAGTAGTTGAGGAAGTTCCTGCCAATGGCCTTGATATTTTCAGTAAAAATGTGAGAAGTATAAGGATGGTATAGGGATCTTGAGAAAATATGGGACAATGCCGCTTCACTGAAATACAACACTGAGTCACCAATAATTACAGATGAGCCAGAAAACCCGATGTCTTTATAGTTAGTTGATAAGGAAGGGTATGGAGGCAAGGTTGCTTTTGGTAATTTTTTTAATCCTCATATACTTACTGATTTCAGAGAGAGAGAAGGAGGGAGAGAGGGAGGGAGCGAAGGAGAGGGAGGGGTCATCCATCAGTTGCCTCCTGTATGTGCCCAATGGGATCAAGCCCGCAGCCTTTTGGTATATGGGATGATGCTCCAACCAATTGAGCCACCCTGTCAGAGCTGCTTTTGATATTTTTACACAACCTTATTCTTCCATGGCTATTTTTATATTTAGTTTTTGGGTAAAATATTAATAGGCATTTTCCTCTGTTTATAATAAAATTAAAGATTTTAAAGGTGATGACCTTTAAGTTCATGAAGGAAAAAGATATTTCAAAAAAATTGTTTTACTATAATATTCTGTTTACAGGTAACCAGATCCAGTAGTTACACCAGAAAATCCCAGTTCCAGGTAGAAGAGGAGGACATTGAAAAGCTAGAAATTAGGTATGTGTCTTGGAGTTTTACACGATTTATTTTTTCTGTGCCAAAAAATTATTCTAAATTTAATTGGAAAAGGTGAGCCAATCTTAATGGAATTCTCTTTTGTAGCAAAGTTGGTTGATGAAACTTAGAGGAACATGCATCTAACTTAAATCCAAATTATCTGATTCTTGTCAGAACAGTCTTTTTAATAGAAATAGTCTTTATAAACAAAGATGAACTAATTTTCACCTATTTTATTATATTTTTTAAATTTTCTCAAATTTAATTGCTTCTTAAGTTTGAGTCATAGCATAATGGATGCAAAAAAATTTATAGAAAAGTAATTACATATTAGCCTTACACATTAGAAATAATGTTTTTATTCTTCTTAACATATCTGCTGTCTAACAGAAATTTCAGTGAGGTAAGAAGTCTTGTAAGATAACTCAACAGGTGCATGTGTTTGAAGTTTGTGCCATTTCCTAGATCTTAATTTAAATACCTGTGCTGTTTGGAAGGGGAAAGTTTTTGTAAATGCATGTATAGGTGTGGTGTTAACAGCGTGTTCATCTAAAGGATATGTTAATCACATGTTTGGAATGATCAGGGTAGTATATTTTTCTAAATTGTCTATCTTTACACATTAACTGATTCTAATTGAGAAACTATAGTTTCTTTTCTCCAATTCAACAAAGTAACTCTGTAGTCCTTATTGTTACAGGTTAAAATGTTAAAATAAAACCTAGACTTTGAAACTAAGAAACTTTTTTTAAAAATATATTTTATTGATTTTTTACAGAGTGGAAGGGAGAGGGATAGAAAGTCAGAAACATCGATGAGAGAGAAACATCGATCAGCTGCCTCTTGCACGCCCCCTACTGGGGATGTGCCCGCAACCAAGGTACCTACCCTTGACCGGAATCGAACCTGGTACCCTTCAGTCCGCAGTCCGACGCTCTATCCACTGAGCCAAACCGGTTTCAGTGAAACGAAGAAACTTAAGTGCTTTCTTTTATACTATTTAAAATGATTACTTTCTGTGCTTATAAATAAAAGCTACTGCGATATTTTGCTTTCTTAGTTTAGGTAGTGAGGTATATGAAGATCCTAACATCTCTTTTAAGCATGTAAAATTAATGCTATAATTTAAATCAAAGTAATTTGAAGCTATTTGGTGGTATGAGTTCTCTTCAGCATTGTTTGCAAACAAATAAAGCCAGTTTTAAATTTTCAGGATTGACTTGTGGAACAATGGAAACCTGGTCCAAGATATCTTCCTAGGGGAGATTAAGGTTCCTGTGAACGTGTTAAGAAATGATACCTCTCATCAAGCCTGGTAAGAAGACAAACATTCTGGTGAACTCTCTGTATTATACTGTACATGCAAATAAATGCTTACAATAATCATAATGAAATAAGCCAAAATCATTAACAGTAATTGATTTGGTAATTAATTTATTGTTGCAGAAATACACTGAGTGCCAGATTATTATGGTCTCTGAACGCATAATAATATGGCCACTCAGTTATATATATTAGAGGCCTGGTGCATGAATTCGTGCATGGGTGGGGTCCAGCCAGCCTGGTCAGGGAGAGGACATGGGCGGTTGGCCAGCCTGCCTTCTGGTCGAATTCCTGGTCGAGGGGACAATTTGCATATTAGCCTTTTATTATATTGGATATACACTGAGTGGCCAGATTATTATGTGTTCAGAGATCACAATAATCTGGCCACTCAGTGTGTAAGTACATTGATAGTTTTGGGACTTGACCTCGGTGCTGAGACAAAAGTACTGAATTGTCTAAATTCAAAAACTGAGGTAGATATTGGGGACCAGAGGAGCTCTGCTCCAGCTGAGTTAGTGAAGTCAGAGGAAAGGATTACAGAGAAGGAGCATTTTGAGGTAGAACAGAAAGTTGTGTCCAAAGATTGCAAGTAGTAATGACAAAGGTTTATGTAAGGGAATGATGGGAACTAAGCTTAAAAAGATAGAGTAAGACTCTGTTCAAAAACTAAATCCTATCTCTAAGGGGAAATGGAAAACATTTTAAACATCACATAAGAGTTGCCCATGTAAGACAGGCTGGTCACAAATTAACATCTGCAGTTGAGAAGTTTCATTAATGGTCATGAAAACTATGTATATTTGAAGGCAAGGGTTTATTGCAGGGAATCATCTGTTTATGGGATCTAACCAGTGGTTCTTCACCATACCCCATTGAAACGCACTATAGATGGCCCTGGTGTTATTTCTAAATGTCCAGGGTCTGGGTATTGTTGAGCTGATTGAGTTTATATACTTTTCAGGACTCTGGTGGTCGGCAGTGGTCACAACATTATTTTACCTTTTATGACTCTAATAGTGACGTTAAACTGGTGTTAAACTAAACTTAATGCTTAGGCCTTAAATTGATGTTCGCAGAATTGGTGCGCAGCTATTGTTTGTTTTGTTTATGGTACTTAGAAGCTCTATATCCTGTCCTTTCCAATGGGTGCCCTGCAGCCCTCATGCTAGTCTTGGGTTTCAGCTGAGTGTGAAAGAACATGCTTTTCTATAAACTTTTAAGGCCCACTTTTTAGAACTTGGTTTCAGTTGCCTGGAAGAGGAGTTGAAAATGAGTGTTTAGATGTTTCTTACCATGTGCACCAATCTCGATTGTCCTTAGAAGAGCCTGCCTCTCCTGATTGGCCATCAAACATTCTTCACTTTGGACTCTGTTGTCCTCAAGGAGTTATCCCTTGAAGACTGATTTTTAGACTCTTAAAATTTTTATTTTTAGCTCTTGCTAATACAGATCTAAGATTTATTGGCCTTTATGGTGGCGTTTTGTATGTTATAATTTCTAAACTACATTCACAGAAGAGAGAGAAATTAAACTTAGTCACTGTGAAAAATTTATAATAAACATTTGTTACCTTCCCACCCACCCCCAACCCCATGTTTTCTTTCACCTTCCACAAAGTACTGTTCATGTTAAAATGAAAATTTAGAACTCAGTTTTTTTAGTCTTTAAAATAATATGCCAAACTACTCATTACAAAATAAAAAATAAGCTGTGCCTCCTAGAGCCCTTCAAAGCAAAATTGAAATGTGCCACTTAGCCTGTATATTAAGTAAGGCTGTCCCCAGGCAGGCCCTCCAAATGTGGCAAAACTTTGTCCAGCTAGCTTGGCAGGATGGAAGAACACTAACAAACAGAAATTAAATTCATTCCTTTAGATTTTTTTTTTGCCAATAGTATTTTAAAATAACTTTTCAAAGTATATGTGCTAAAATTTATCTAGTATGAAATAGGGACATCTGCTAACTTATTTGTGCTCCCATAGGTACAAAATAGAAATTAAATTCCTTTTAAGTAGAAATTACTAAACTCTTAGCCTCCTTTGTCAGTTGTAGAGCTATAGCATCCCCTTGTGGGATTGATGGTAACTCCAGGAACATTCAAGAAAAGCTTTACTTAGTTTACAAGATCAGGCATGTTCTTTCTACTCTTGATATTAAGAAAGATATAGGATAATAATCAGTAAAGTTTTAAAAGCATCAATTTGATTTTTCATAGAATTTCTACTTTGTATTTACCTATTATAATCCTTGCCTGAAAATTCATTTTTGATGATTCCAATTTAATTTTATCCTCAAATTAAACATGATTCAGTCATTTCCCATTCCTTTCTTGGCTCTTCAATTCCATAGTAATGATGTATGTTCTATGTTCTGAAACTTCTATGAAATGTTAAGATTAGCTTGTTATTGTTGATATTAGTTAACTTGAACTTGAACCTATATAGATAGTAGAATTTTATTTGACTTTTTGAATAAGTAATTACTTATATGGTTCACAGTTCAAAAAGCAGAATATGTTACCTGCTTCTATCCTCTAGCTAAACAGTTTCCTTCTTCTGAGGCAGCCACTGTTTTGAGTTTTTTGGATTTTTAAAAAAATATATTTTATTGATTTTTTTTTTTAACAGAGAGGAAGGGAAAGGGAAACATCGATGAGAGAGAAACATCAAAATATTTTCAAAACTCAAAACAGCCCTAACCGGTTTGGTTCCGTGGATAGAGCGTTGGCCTGTGGACTCAAGGGTCCCAGGTTCGATTTCGGTCAAGGGCATGTATCTTGGTTGCGGGCACATCCCCAGTAGGGGGTATGTAGGAGGCAGCTGATTGATGTTACTTATATGTATGTATGTGTGTGTGTGTGTGTGTGTGTATATATATATATATATATATATATATATATATATATATATACATATTTTAAAGGTGTTTCTCTTAAAAAAAGAAAAACAAGAAGAATATAGACTCTGGAACTAAATGCCTTGTTCAAATCCATCTCTGCCATTAACTACCGATGTGTCTTTGGACAAATTACTTCACCTATTTGCCTTGCTTTCTTTGGCTATAAAGTAGGGGTAATACAATTAATACCTGCACCCCAAAGTTGTTAAATGGTGAAATTAGTTCAAATAAAGTGAGCGGCAAGTATTATGACCATGGGCATAACTTATGTTCTCATTATTGTAGTTATTGCCACTGTCGTTACCATTATTCTGCATCAGTACATATAGAATTTCTGTACCCTTTTTTTTTTTGTACCAGTATTCCTTTGTTTGGAATGTTATAAATAAAAACAATGTAGTTTAATCATATTTCTCCTTACCTCAATGTAAGAGAACTGAATGTGTGTAAAACCATTTTAAATTATGCAGATTGGTACAACAATTTGCACCCAAATGATTTGAAACTGTAAAAGTGTACATTAAGAAAAGAAAATAGATATAAATATATTTTTATGCTATAACTTTTAATTTTGAAAGTATGATTCAAATAGTAAGTGAAACAAATGATTGGGGTTTTTTTCCCCATAAAATAAATATGTACTTATACATATTTAAAAGTAGATTAATATTTAATTTGAGATGAGTTGGTTTCCTACTTTGCCAGTTTGAGCACCTGATTTTTAACCTCCTATTTCAGTAAAAATCCATTGATAATGGTTATCATTATGGAATCAGAAATAATATTCAAGTATTATAGAGCTGCCTTTGAGCAGTTATTTTCTAGCTTATATAGCATCATGAATAAATAATTATAGTTTTACCTGTCTACCTCAATTTCAAGTATACACACCTTATGGTTAAAATTTCCAAATGCTGATATTTAAGTCTATTAAGGGACTGTCAAAACCACTGAATCCTGAAAGCATAAGGGTTACTTTTATGCCTAATTGTGAATGAAAAAGAAAAGTATGCAGAACAACTCACTGACACTTTCATGTAATAATTTATCTTTATTTCATGTTTATTATTCTTTTAAACTGAAAAACTTTATTCAAAAACTAGAAAACATGTATTTCAGATCTTTCTCTTTTTTATCTCTAATCCTTAGACGTGCCAGATAGCCTCTATTTAATAAATCTTGAGATTTTTCCCTTTAGCTCTAGTTTTATACAAAATACTTTAATTTACAAGGTATCCTTCAAATAATTTGAGTCTTTGGTAACAAAATTTTAAAATAATAAATCACATTTATGTAGATAATATAACTACATTTATCTATGTGGTAACAGTTACATATGTACAAATAACACATAGTGTTTACTGTGTACCAGGCATTCTAAGTGCTTTACTTATGTAACCTCTTTAGAGTTGTTGTAAGGTTTAAATCATTTAGACACTATTATTATCCATTTATTTAACAACAGATACGAAAATAAGCACAGAAAGATAGAGCAGTTTGCTCAAGGTCACACAGTTTGGGATTTGAACCAAACTCTGTGACCCCAAAGTTAGTGCTCTCAACTAGCCTATATATATATATGAAAGCCTAAGTGACTGTTAACAACCGAACAACTTAACAATGGAAACGACCGGTCAACCAGTCGCTATGAGGCACACTGACCACCAGGGGACAGAAGCTCAGCACAGAAGTTGCCCCTTGATGGTCAGTATGCTCCCACAGCAAACTTCCCTCGGCCCCACCCCCTGGCTGGCTGGCCCCCCATAGACCTTGATCACTGGCCAGGCTAAGGGTCTTCTACCTGTGCACAAATTTGTGCACTGGGCATCTAGTGTACTATAATAAATTTGTACTTTGGCATACATATTTTTGAATATGTTTAAAAATATTTTGTTTTAAGCTATCAGCAAAAGATTTGAGTGGCCTTTGCCTATAAAATATTATTTAAAAGAAAATTAAAATGCTTTCTACTCATTGAAAAAAAATGATTTTTTTCCCTCAAGGAATAAGTAGGACAATGAAATATTTTAAAGTACTATTAGATTTCAGGTTTCAGTCCTACAAGCATCTTGATTTCTAAACATTTTTCTTTCCATGGATACTTAAGCTGTCTCTATTTTTACTTTTTTTTTTTTTTTTTGCCTTTTAACTGAGAAAAAATGTAAACATGATTTTACAAATAAACATTTTCAGTAGTTACACAGTTACTCTAATAATATAAGAATCTATAAGCTTTTAATCACTAATTTTCTTTAAAAAATAAGTTCAAATTTTTGCATAAAATATTTACAACAAGCCTATGAGAGGCGGGGTGAAGAGGGCCAATAGGAAAATAAATTAACAAAGGGACATCTGTAATACTTTCAACAATAAAGATAAATTTTGCCCTGGCTGGTGTTGCTCAGTGGATAGAGCATTGGCCTGTGGACTGAAGGGTCCCGGGTTTGATTCCAGACAAGGGCATGTACCTTGGTTGCAGAAACATACCCAGTGGGGGGCGTGCAGGAGGCAGCTGATTAATGTTTCTCTCTCATTGATGTTTCTAACTCTATCCCTCTCCCTTCTCTGCAAAAAAATCAATAAAATGTATTTTTTTAAATAATAAAAATAAAGATAAATTTTTAAAAAAGAATTTACAACAAGATCACTTATGCCTTTTTTTGTGTAGTTTGTTTATTTTAACTAAATGCATATTTCTTAAATTTAGTTGGTAAAATAATTTTGATAATAATTGAATTAAAATATTTTTCTAAACCCACAAGGTTATCAAACTCTAATTCAACCCTTTGAGGTCTTAATTTTTGTATTATCTATATTTTTTATTTTTGTATAAAAATCTATTGATAGCTTTCTAGTTACAGTCTGCTACTTATGAATTGTCCTCACCTTAAATATTAAGATGACTTTTGGTTTAGTTTTTTATAGCTTAGCTGTTTATGTACATCACCAACTTGGATGCTCAGCTCATTACCATCAAATGGAATTGACTGTATTTTTACTTCAGGTACTTGCTCCAACCAAGAGACAATGGAAACAAGTCATCTAAAACTGATGACCTGGGCTCTCTCCGATTAAATATATGTTACACAGAAGATTGTGTGCTCCCTTCAGAGTACTATGGTCCTTTGAAAACTTTGCTGCTAAAATCACCAGATGTTCAGGTACTTTAAAAAGTTGAAGTATATGATTTAATATTAAAAAGCTGAAATAGTTATGTGAGGAGGAAAAGATTTCAGAGTGTCAAGTTTTATTAAGACAATAAAAAAAATATATATATACAGGGGTAGGAAATAGTGTTTTACAGGTGTGAGTACAAGAAACAGAGTTTATTCTTGTATTATTCATTCATTAATTATTGTAAACCCACTTTATTAATTACTCTCAATCTTCTTTTGCCCATCCCTGTATACACATGTGTATATTTAGTTCATCTGAACAACAGTACTGTGATGCCTATATGTGTTCTATATTTATCTCTTATAGTTAACTAGAGGCCCAGTGCGCGAAATTGCTGTACGGGGGGTGAGTGGGAGAGGGGGAAGGACTCTTCAGCCTGGCCTGAGCCCTCTGGCAATCTGCGACCCCTCAGGGGATGTCCGATTGCCAGTTTAGGTCCGATCCCTGCAGTCAGACATCCAGCAGTCAGGCATCCTCGTTGCAACCTGGGAACCCTTCTCCTAACCACCCGCCTTCTCACTCCTAACTGCTCATCTGCTCACTCCTAACCGCCTGCCGGCTTGCTTCTTACTGTCCACCTGCTTGCTCCTAATGGCCTGCCTGCCTGCTCGCTCCTTACCGCCCACCTGCTCACTTATTACCACATGGTTCACCACTCCTTAATGCTGCTGCAGAGGCAAGAGAGGCTCCTGCCACTCCCATTGTGCGCGCCAGCCATGAGCCTGGCTTGTAGCTAGGCGGTGCTCCCGCTGTAGGAGCACACTGACTAAGGGACAGCTCCTGTGTTGAGCATCTGCCCCCTGGTCAGTGCACATCATAGTGACCAGTCATTCTGTTGTAACAGTCACTTAGGCTTTTTATATATATAGACTAGAGACCCAGTGCATGAAATTTGTGCACGGTTGTGTGAGTGTGTGTCCCTCACTCACCCCAGCCTGCACCCTCTCCATCCTGGGACCCCTCGACAGATGTTAACTGCCCGTTTAGGCCCAATCCCCTAAATGGGCAGTCAGACATCCCTCTCACAATCCAGGACTGCTGGCTCCCAACTGCTTGCCTGCCTACCTTCCCAATTGCCCCCAACTGCTTCTGTCTGCCAGCCTGATCACCCCTAACCACTTCACTGCCAGCCTGATTAACGCTTAACTGCTCCCCTGCCAGCCTGGTTGCCCCTAACTGTCCTCCCCTGCCAGCCTGGTCACCCCTAACTGCCCTCTCCTGCAGGCCTGGTCACCCCCAACTGCCCTCCCCTGCAGGCCTGGTCACCTCCAACTGCCCTCCCCTGCTGGCTCAGTCTCCCCTAAGTACCCTCCTCTGCCAACCTGGTCGCACCCAATTGCCCTCCCCTGCCAACCTGATCACCCCCAATTGCCCTCCCCTGCAGGCCATCTTGTGGCTCTCATCTTGTGTCCACATGGAGGCGGCCATCTTGTGTGTTTGAGTGATGGTCATTTTGCATATTACCTCTTTATTAGATAGGATGAACATATTTGAATTATTTTTGCAGGCTAGTGATTGAAAATTTAGTTATATTTTCTTGATTTTGTGCTGTTTTCTACCTTTCTCTGTTTCAGCCAATATCTGCCTCAGCTGCTTACATTTTGGGTGAAATATGTCGAGATAAAAATGATGCTGTTTTGCCCCTTGTACGACTGATGCTGCACCATAATAAACTTGTTCCTTTTGCCACTGCAGTGGCTGAATTAGACTTGAAGGATACACAGTAAGAGTTATAGTAGATGTCAATTATGTGTTATTGAATTTAAACCTTAGTTTTTCAAACTGTTTCTGTAATCTTCTTTTGTATTGACCAGCTTTTCTGTATCATAGTATAAAGAACTGCTTAGCATGTAATAAAAGGAAGTTCTTTAAGTAGCAAACAATGTCCACCAACAGTAAAATTAACAACAACAGGTGTGTGTGTGTGTGTTTAACTCACAGAAATTTCCTGTTTCTAGTCTTTGCTTCTTATTATAATGATTCACATGCTGCAAAATACCAGGTCAGAAGTTTCTTTTTCCTTGTCCATTATTATTACCCTTATGTGCACAGGTGTGACATTATAAAAAACAACCAGTCTGGTATCTTCCTGTTCCTGCCACAGCCTGACACTGTTGTTATACACACAAATACGTTTGCTTTTTTTTTAAATTCTCATCTGAGGATATCCTTAGAAAGGGAGAGAGAAAGAGAGAGAGAGAGAGTGAGAGAGAGAAAGAGAGAGAACTATCAGTGTGAGAGAGAAACATTCATCTGTTACCCTCTGTACCCCACCCCGACTGGGGATCAAACCAGCAACCTTTTAGTGCACAAAACAACACTTAACCAACTGAGCTACTCTGTCCGATGCATTTTTTAAAATTGTTTCTTTATATTTTCATTAAATAGTTTTTGTAAGTTTGAAAATCCTAATGGCAGCGAGATTTAAATGGATGATAAAAATTACTAAAATTCTCTATATGACCAAGTCAGATATCTCATATTATTGATTTGATAGCCATTGTTTAGTACACTTGTTTTCACCTTATTTCTCCTTGTGTTTCAGGGATGCAAACACGATTTTCAGAGGAAATTCCTTGGCTACCCGATGTCTAGATGAGATGATGAAAATAGTGGGAGGGCACTACCTGAAAGTAACGTTAAAACCTATTCTAGACGAGGTACGGAACGAAAATACATATTCGGATAATAAATTTGCATGGCCTTACAGCATCTGTTTCATTTAGTGATCCACTGATGGGAATGATATACCCATTCATGTGTTACTGAAAGAGTAAGGCTGAGCACTCTAGAAGTAAAATAACTTATCTATTGTTTCATCAGTGGAATTTTATTCAAAGGCCACATTATAGTATAATCTACATAATTCGTTTTTTTGTTATTGGATTTCTGTTTAGCTAGAGTTTCAAATACATGAAAATTTTTTTCTATATAATTCTTCAGGAATATTGTATATGTTATCTCTGGATGGGGGTTTTAAACTTTATAGTTTTAATTTTTACAATTAATTTGTATTATCAGAAAAATATTTTCATTTTGCCAAATATTTTTTAAAGAATTAAATGAAAAATTAATTTATTCTTCAGATATGTGAATCCTCAAAATCTTGTGAAATTGATCCTATTAGATTGAAAGAGGGAGATAATGTAGAAAATAATAAGGTAAGCCCTTGTTATCTTTATAATTCCGTTAAAATTGGCCTTAAAAGTATACCTATCTCCCACTTACGTTGTAATAATATTATGTGGAGGGAATAGTGCTTTTTATTCTTTACACAATGCCTATGCCATTGGCAGCACTTTCTATGTCTAGTTTTTAGAATATTGTTATCTCTTCATCAAGTTTCACTTTATTTTTGTTCTTGATTGTCTTTTTGGCTCTAGTAGTAGTAGTGCAATAAAGCTACATCTAGGTGCAGCCTCATTCTGGTTGGTCCTGTAGGTTCACACTGATCAAACTAAGCAGCACGA
Organism: Antrozous pallidus; assembly: GCA_027563665.1. Lineage (NCBI taxonomy): Eukaryota > Metazoa > Chordata > Mammalia > Chiroptera > Vespertilionidae > Antrozous > Antrozous pallidus. Next base: position 29,137,723 of record CM050524.1, on the reverse strand, counting down.
TGACTTGGTCAGCCAGCACTTCAGGTTGCCTCTGGAGAGTCACAGGTTTTCATTGCAGCAGATAACAGTACCATAATGCCTCTGTATCTGCATATCTGAGTTGTTTTCCTAATTTCCCCTGCGATCGTTTTATTTCCTTTGCCTCTTGTGCGGTTTAGTCCATACATCACTTATGTCTACCTACTCCAAATATAATATATTTAATGGGGTCAAGATGTAAATTGTCCTTTAACCGGATGAGTTTAGAGAAGGGAAGCAGAGCTCTAGAATACTAGATAGTGACTGCCTAATTGAGCTTGTTTTCTTTGCATTTTTTTCCATGAAGGCTGTTGAAGATGTGTAAAAGTCAAAATCTTAATGTTTATCTTTTTAAATCCTACAGGAAAATCTGCGCTACTATGTAGACAAGTTATTCAGTACCATTATACAATCAAGTATGAGCTGCCCCACTGTAATGTGTGATATCTTTTACTCTCTACGGCAAATGGCTGCTCAAAGATTTCCTAGTAAGTGCCTTGTATTACTATAACCTGTCCTTTTTTTTTCACTATTTAATTTTTTTGTAGATTTACTTGTGTTTATGTGAAATGATTTATGGTTTATAGGTACAATCTTACTTGGTTTTTCAAAATAGTTTTTTAATGAAACATCTGATTTAATTTTCTTATAATCTCACAACATATATTATGTTTTATTTTAATATAATGACAACTTTATATAAATCAAAATCAGCATTCTTTTTTAAGAAAGGCAAAAATTTAGAACTATAACATTATAGAAATAAACCTTTATTCCATGTTTATACCAGCTTATGAGATTGTTAAATATAATAAACAAAAACACCATTGTTATTTGTACCAACTCCCTTTTCTACTTGCATACATTCAGATAGTGAGACTTTTTAGTTCCATATAACTGACTAAATCTGACAGTTTGAGAATTATAGATTTTGGGGGCGGTAGATTTTTATAGAAACAATTTTAGACATTAAAAACATCTCTATTATAATATACATAGAATTTTGAGGTACATATGTCAGTAACTGGCGTGTTTTAATTTTGCACAGCAGCAGTGTCAAGAATTTGCTTAGTAGAAACATTTTATAAAATTAAGAGTTGCTATCTCTGGTTGTCAATACTTGGAACTGTTATAATTATATGCATATCTGATAAGTAAATAAACTTCCTATAGCTGTCTTTCCTAACCTACCTGGATGGAATAGGGCAAAGGGGGAGGAGATAAGGCAGCTACTTAAATTATCAGTTTTACCCAGCTGTGTGAAACCTTAAGTTTATTTCTATAACCATCTGAAGAGATGTTGTTATTTTATTGATTTTAGAAAGAGAAGCAAAGAAAGGGAGAAGGAGAGGGAGACAGAGAGAGATCAATTTGAGAGTGCAACATTGATCAGTTGCTTCCTGTGTGTGCCCTGACTAGGGATTGAACATGAAACCTTTCGGTGCACCGGATGATGTGTCAACCAACTGAGCCATATCAGCTAGAGCATATCATGTTCTTTTAAGTGTATGAATGTGTACACATATGTGTGCAGTTCCACTAAATTTACCCAGTGCTGAAGTGGTGGAGCTGAATTGCTCAACTAGCATGTAGATAAATGAAGACCTAGATGACTTTACTAATTATAGTGAAGATGTAAACACTTAACCTCTCCTAAGTACTTTGAAATAAAAGTAAAGAAGAGCATATGGAAAGATGAAATACTGACTGAAATTACATTTTGGTGAGTTAGATCATGGTAACCACATTGAATGCTTAATGACTGAACAGACACATGCTAGCCTATATTATCTCCTTCTCTCATTTACACAGTACCACATGAGGCAGGTGTTGGTCCCCTAAACAGGTTTAGAGAAGTTTAAGTAAATTGTGCAAGATCCATGGCATGGCCAGTGGGCAAGCAGGTTCTCAAACCTGGGTCTAGCCTATTCCAAAGTGTGCACTAGTCACGGGACTCTACCCAATGATCTTCACCTAAAATATGCTTTATTTGTTTAATTCTTATTTATATAAATAATCTAAAACACATTTTTTGTTTCATTAGTGCAAAAGTATCTCCTTGACTGACTTGTTGTTGACTTAAATATTAATGTCTTCATATCCTCAGTTGGTTATAGTAGTGATATTTTTATTACCAAGTATTTTTATAGTTTCTCATTTGTCCTTATCACTCTGTAAAGAAGATGGGTTGGGAAGGGGGGAAGCAATGAGTGGGGAGCAGGTAGCATTGAAGAATTCTATCTAATAAAAAGAGTAATGTGCAAATTTGACCGTACCTTTGCCACACCCACAAACCACACCCACCAGCCAATGAGGAGCAGATTATGCAAATAAACCCCAACCAAGATGGCCACCACAAGATGGCTAGCAGGGAAGGACTGCTGAAAGGTTCCAGGCCCTGCAAGAGAGGGCAGTTGTGGGTGATCAGACCAGCAGGGGAGGGCAGTTACAAGCCTGCAAGGGAGGGCAGTTGGGGGCGATCAAGCCTGCAGGGGAGGGCAGTTAGGGGTTGCTAGGCCAGCAGAGGAGGGAAGTTGGGGGCAAACAGGCTGGCAGGGGAACAGTTAGACATCAATTAGGCTGGCAGGGTAGTGGTTAGGAGGTGATCAGGCTGGCAGGCAGAAGCAGTTAGGGGCAATCAGGGAGGCGGGCAAGTGAGCAGTTTGGAGCCAGCAGTCCTGGATTGTGAGAAGAATGTCCGATTGCCCATTTAGGCCCGATCATGCCAGAATCAGGCCTAAACAGGCAATCGGACATCCTTCGAGGGGTCCCAGTTTGGAGAGGGTGCAGGCTGGGCTAAGGAACATCCCTCACCCCCGTGCACGAATTTCACGCACCGGGCCTCTAGTTACAAATAAATGACTTGTCTGTGACTGACTTTTGAGTGACTTAGAAGAATTAAAACTCAAACCAAATTCAGACATTCTTGCTCTCCCCACCTGCTTCTTTCCCATCTGATTGTTGGGTTAATGAAACGAGAGCTGTAAGTTAATAATCAAACCCAAGTTGTCTCCATTTCATTTGCAGTTTTGTATGAAATATGGATAGTTTTTTAAAAGTAAAGATTTTAGCCTAATTGTTTTAATGGCATAGTTTTTGATATTATCTAGATTTTTGAGGGGAAAATTAAAACAATAACCTAAAACTGAAAATCTCCTATCCAAATCTTCAAGGATTCAGTATTGCCACTAGGTAGTGCTAGATACTACTTTTATTTTTATTATAATTTCAGGAGTCTCTTCCTACAGTTTGAGGAAAAAAGTGTTTCCAAATTAAAATATTTCTGAAAATCTAGCAGCTTTGCCTTTCATTGTATTAGTGCTTTAGATTTTTTTTTTAGTCATAGGATTTTTTCTTTTAATTTAGTCATAATCATCACTATTATTTCATCAATTCAGTTCTGACTAGGCAAATTATATTGATTTCCTATTTATTTTACATGTTTCCTCAATATTTTTCACTTTGCCATCTTTGTTTTTTAATTCGGTGTTTTTGTGCATGACATTTCACCATTTTTTTCCTGCAGATGACCCTCATGTTCAGTATTCTGCAGTGAGCAGCTTTGTATTTCTTCGTTTCTTTGCTGTAGCCGTAGTATCACCTCATACTTTTCATTTGCGACCTCACCATCCAGTAAGTGTTGTTCTTCTCAAAGCTTTATTCCATTTTTATTTATTTTTATTAAAATGAAGAAAAGGTAAAATAGACCACTTTCACTTAGCTATGTTTCCTTATACTTAAATTCACTGGGCATTTTTCTTGGCCATTTTAGTCTTTTAGAGAAGGATGAAAATTCTATTTTTGTTATTGCTGTTAAAACATATTACACAGAGTGATAGAATACTGATAATTACTGAAGCTTGGTGATGGACACAAAGAAGATCCATTACATTTTCCATCTGTTATTGTGTGTTTGTAAATTTCCATAAAACAAGGGTAGTTTTTTAGTTAATATGTTTAGTTTAACCTTGCAGGTATTTTTAAATCTTATAGAAGTTTAAAGAGGCTCATTTCTAAAAGGTTTAGAAAGTTTTATTGGAACATAATTTTTTTCGTATCTCCATGTTTTTGCTTTTTATTCACCTGAGATGCTATTGTAGCTATGAAATTTAAGTTTTAAAGCTTGTAATCTTTTTGTTGTGAAGTCCTATTTAATTACTTAAACAGAAGTCTGCACCACATAGGTGTACATCTTTTAATGCTTTAAAACTCCTTATTTTTCCTGTTTGTGTTTCATTCTCACAGTGTTTCATTCTTACAGTGTATTTCTGCTAATTCTTTAACCTTTTATGTCCCAAATATTTTATAGTCTTATCTGATTGCTCTTTTGTTGATATGCATAACAAATAATAATAGCCAAAATTTATTCAGTTCTTACTTTGTACTAGGCTTTGTTCTGGATACTTTATATGTTTTAACTTAGTCCTCCCAATAACCCTGTGAGGTAAATTCTATTATCATCCCCATTTGCAGATAAGCAAATCACAATTCAGTAACATCTCCAAGATCAAACAACTAATAAATTATTATTTGATCTCACCTAGTTTGAATGGAATTAAACCAAATTCTGACTCAGTCTTCCTAGTGTGTGAGCTTACCCCTCGTAGGCAGTCAGATGTTGGAGCACCTGTACTGTATCAAACACTGCTCAGCACCGGCCGTGAGGCCGTGGTGAGAAAGATCTCCTGCCCTTAAGCTCACTGACTGATAGTGCATGGAGGACCCATGGTTTTGGCGGTTAAACTGGCTCTGAGGGCTCCTCCTCCTCTTGACATTGGCCACTCATTTAACTTTGAGAACTGAATGCACCATGCTGCCTGGCAGCAACATTCCTTTCTTGTAGCTGCAGCAGTCAGAGGGCCAGTGTCCTTTTGTCCACGTGCTGTTCTGTCTATGACTGTCGCTGAAGCTGTACTGAACTCGGGAAGCGAAAGCTTCGCAGCAGTGCCCTGGACATAAATGGAATTTCTCCCTCTGAGCTTATGATCCTGCTTTATGTTCAGACTTTAGTTTGCATATTCCTGTAATAGGTTGCAATAAAGTCCTAAGCATAAACTCTTGTTATTTTAGGTCACTTTTCATATGCCAGAAGGTCTGCTTCATACTGGCATATATTGTTTACTTTTAAGTATAACCTTATCCCTTCTTTTTAAGAAGCTTTCATTCTAATTGGGGAAATGGGGCAAATACATAAGGTACGTAATCTAAAGCTACATATATAAATCTAAAACTAACACCTGATTAGTATCAGGTAAGAAGTATAGACAATTCATACTATACAAATTGAGAGCAAGTGAAGACCCCAGGAACCTGGGCTGATGACCTTGTCAAGACCAGTACTGAAATTTATAGAGTTGTTGGAGAGGAAAACTAATGAAAGGTCATTGGGTTTTACATTTAGAAGTTCTGGAATTTTGAGAAGCCAGTTTTAGTATAGTAAAAGAAAAGAAGAAAATCAGATTGCAGAAGATAAAAGAATAAATAGGTGAGTGTAGTTTTAATAAGAAATATATCAAAAGTTAGCTAGAGCTGTTGCTGATATCACGGGCACTCAGGCATGTACACGTGTGTGTATATATACACATGAATGAATAATTTCTAAAAAACACTAATCTTAAAACCTGGGTTATATTAACATTGACACAATAGGCCACTCTTTCCACCTTGGATAATAGTTACCCTCTGTTTAGATCCAATATGCAGTAGGTGACTTTTCATTGCCTAATTTGAAGTTAGGTCTTTGCTTCCAGGTGGAAAGTCTTGATGGCATAAACCATATAAATTATTGAATATGTTTAGAAATGGATTGGGAACTACTATTTTAAGTTATAAGGTAGAAAAAAGGTAGATGCTATTGCCATTTCAAAAGTGAATACAATTTATTAGGTAATTCAAGCTGCCATACTATACAAAACAACATATATATAATATTAATTAAATTAATAGCTTTCAAAAGTAACACATCACAAATATACCTACTTTTGGAGGAATTGTCAATTATATATGGCTTCTTTAGTCTCTTTATTACTTAGTCCAATGAATTGTGCCCATCCTTAGCGAGATTCTATCTGCATGGCTTTGAATGAACATTTTTGAGTCATTGTTTGTAGAGCAATGTAGCCCATTCACTCTGTTCTACTTTTTATACAAATTCTGTTTTTTTTAAAAACTTAATGGGTGTTTTGTGTCTTTTATACATTCTCTAGGATGCACCGACAATTAGAACATTAACTCTCATCTCAAAAACCATTCAGACTTTGGGAAGCTGGGGGAGTTTGTCCAAAAGCAAGGTAAGTCTTTCCATCTCTTGCTTTGTATTCATACTTCTAAATGTAGTTCTACTCTGTGATTCCATCTCTCTCAATTCATTTCCTTCTAAATTAAAAGCAGAGCAAAACCATAAATGCATAGTATGCCCAGATGCAGTAGCTTTTAGGTAGATTCAGTGTCTTGGTTACCTGTTAAAGACAGATTCATTGTCACTAATATCTCTACGAAGGGGAGCGGGTCAGGCAAATAGATGCTAGCACCTCCTATTTATTCGTCTGCACCATAATCATCTAACAGCTATTGAGGCAATCTTCAGCTCCAAACCCTATAATTCTCTTAAGATATATGATTGACTCCTTTTAGGGCTTAATCCTCAGCTTTATTAAAAAGATAGTCCACTGTATTCTTAATTCTCTACTTAATATATATAAATCCTGTGGGTTTTTTTCTTTAGTCAAGTTTCAAGGAGACATTCATGTGTGAATTTTTCAAAATGTTTCAAGAGGAAGGATACATTCTAGCAGTTAAAAAGGTATGATTGTTTTACTCTGGAAATATTAACATTTCTTATCATAGAGCATTAGGAAATAACATTTTATATTCCTAAGAGTTAATCTTTAGTTTAAAAAAATAATGTAAAACTATCCATCAACTATAACAAGGCTGTCTTCCTTCCCCCCAATCCCCCTTTTTCCTCCCATTCAAAACTATGGGTTTTTTAGCTGTGAAAACACCTAAATGGGTTTTGGCAGTAGCTACTATTGCCAATGTGTTAATAACACAAACTGTAAGTGTCCATACTTATGGCTTTTCAACAGTGGCACTATTGGCAAATTAGTACAGGTAATTTTAGATTGTGAAGGGCTATCTTGTACATTTTAGGATATTTAGCAGCATCCCTGGCCTCCACAATTAGACACCAGTATCATGCCTCTAATTTAACAACCAAAAATCTCTTTAAATGACCCCTGAAGGACAAAAATTGCCTCTGATTGAGAACCTCTGGTCTAGGGATAAAGACTTAGTATGTGTCTGATATATAATAGTAAAAAATATATGAATTATTGGACATTTTGTAAACAATATAGGCTTATGATAGCAATATACAAAAATTGTTATACTTAGAAACTGAAAATGTTTTGATCTAAAGTTTCTCAAGGCTTTCATTTTGAATCATTCTAAACAAAATGTAGCATTACTATAATACCCTAAAAATTGGTTAAGAGAAGTTGTTTTGAAGTATATATCTAAACTTGCCTTGAAGAAAGTACTATATCTTATTTCTCACAGTTCTAACTTAGTGAATTCAAATTAGCAAAGTCAAATTTTAAAGATATCATTCAATTTCTGCAACATGATTCACAGCTGATTGCCAAGAGAATATTTTGTAGAAGTTTATTTGTACTTTTTTTGTACTTTTAAAATTCATATGGGGACTCAGTAAATGCAAATGATAATTTAAAAAAGGAAAGCCTCTTGGAATCTTTTCATTTAGAATAGTACGAGCTCAACCAAAATTATCTTAAGTAACCATTGAAGGCTTTTGAGGAGAAAGTCTTTCAAAAGAATAGGCAGAGAAAAAGCTGCTCTTTGATTATGGGACATGGTTTAAACATTTGTGGGACAGTGTGGGCAGATTTTTGTTGGTAAAGTTATGATCTGTGTTTGTTTTATGGTTGTTTTTCCATTTTTTATGACCTAGGCAATAGCAGCATCTGATTTTATTTTCCCTGGTATAATCAGAATGTGTTGAGAAAGTATGTAAGGGTGCCAGGTGTCTAGTCTTTTCCTCGTCTGCCCTGAGTCACCCACTCACATTCTCATGGGCTATCGCCAGAGCCTGTCTCCTGCCAGATTTGGTTCTAGGCTCCTAGGCTAGCATAGGCTATTTTGACCTGATATATGAGTTTTCTTTATTATTCACTAGCTAAGTCTGGATATGTGTAGTGCTATAAAGTGCAAAAGCTTATAAACCCAAACTTCTCACTTGAATTATTCTCACTGGTGACATTGGCCACTGCTCCAGAAGAGAATAGGTTATAACTCTGAATCCTATGCTAGTCCCACAGAGTTTAGGAAGTGAACCTGGATAGTTCTATAAACAAATGACCATATAATTTCATGTCCAAACCTGGATACTTTTAAGAACAATACGGAATCCTATTTAACTATGTTGGGACCACAGTTATAGACAAGGATAGCCCTGAGCAACTGGAACCTATAGTCCAGTGATTGGCAAACTCAGTCAACAGAGCGGCAAACCGCGGCTCACAAGCTGCAGTTTGCCGACCACTGCTATAGACCATCTTAATTATTGTGTTTTCTTTCACTTTATCTAACTGCATTTACCCCATAGTTCCTTATGTATATAACAAATAAATGTAATTATATAAATATTTGTCAAATAAATCAGTGCCTTCAGGCAAAATTAAGAAATGAAACCTTCAGATAAGTCTGTTAGGCTCCATTAGTGGGTGGTGTACAGTGAGAACTAAAGATGTGATAAGACACTTCTTTAGTTCCCTGAGATACGCCTTCTGCACCATCCACACACGTGTAATGCAGGAGAAACTCTGTCCTCATTCTTTCACTTGCCAAGACTTCCTTCCAGCGAACTAGAAGTAAACGTCCCACTGAAGAATGTGGGTTCTGGCGAGTAACTCACAGCCAGTTTTGGGAGAAAATGGCTGTTCCCACAAGTTCTACTTTACATTAGACACTGGTGCCTCAATATCATCCTTATTGGAATGTACTTTGTTTTGGTTTTTTTTAAGTTTTAAATGGGACAACATAGAAAAGTACAAAGGAAAAAGTAAGTACTTCCCTGGTTGGTGTAGTTCAGTGGTTAGAGCATTAGCCCCTAAGGCTTTCAGGTACGATTCCCAGCCAAGCATATGTATCTGGGTTGCAGGTTCAATCCCCAGCCCAGGTAGAACACCATGTGGGAGGCAACTAATCACTGTTTTGCGCTCTCTCATGAGCTCGCACTCTCGTGCTCGTTCCCTCTCTCTCCCTCTCTCTCTCTCTCTCTCTCTCTCTTTCTCTCTCTCCTCCTCTCTCTCCCTTCCTCCTCTCCCTCCCTCTTCCTGCCTTCCCTCCATCCTTCTCTTCCTTTCACTCTCTCTAAAAATCAATAAAAAATCTTTAAAAAAAAAAAAGTAAAAAGGCAAGGACTAAACATATAGTTCATTTATAGGACACAATAGGATTCCTCTCTAAGATCAAGAATTATTTTTTGAACTACTAATTTGCCTTTCCCATGAAAGCCACATGCCAAGAAGCTCTTGACAGGCGGGAGTATATTTACAGTTCTAACTGCTCTTCACTGGGTGGCTTGTCATTGCTAGAGGTGGGTACTTTACATTTTCCTGAGCCACTGCATTCCCACATTTTTCACGGGGAGTTTATAAATTATTATTAGATTCAGCTTATACCAGAGAGCTCAGCTGTACTTCAGTCATTCCTGTGAAGTACTGTCAGGACTAAAGTCAATTATATATAGTAGAAGTCAGCAAACTCTTCTCTGAAAAGGGCTAGAGAGAAATATTTTAGACTTTGCTGGACACAAAAAGGCTCTGCCACATAGTCTTCATTTTTGTCTTTGTTTTTACAACTCTCTAAAAATTTTTTTTTAATTTTTTAAACTCATGGGCCTTACAAATATAGACTGCAGGTTAAATCTGGTGCAAAGAGCCATAGTTTGGAGATCTCTTACCTATAGTAGAGGTTTACAGTCCTGTATTAAAATCATTAGGACCAGAAGTATTTCAGAATTCAGTCTTCATAGTTTTAAAAGTTATATGCTATATTTTATTTTTCTTTATTGATTAAGGTATTGCATATGTGTCCTTATACCCCCATTACCCCTCCAAACCCCCGCCCCACTAATGCCCTCAACCTCCACCCCCCGGTGTCTCCATTGGTTACGCTTATATGCATGCATACAAGTCCTTTGGTTGATCTCTCCTCCTTACCTCCACCCTCCTCTACCTTCCCTCTGAGGTTTGATGGTCTGATCAATGCTTCTCTGTCTCTGGATCTGTTTTTGTTCATCAGTTTATATTGTTCATTATATTCCACAAATGAGTGAGATTATGTGATATTCTTTTTCTCTGACTGGCTTATTTCGCTTAGCATAATGCTCTCCAGTTCTATCCATGCTGTTGCAAATGATAAGAATTCCCTCTTTTATATATATATACACATACATATATATACACACACATACATACACACACACACAGTGTAGTATTCCACTGGGTAGATGTACCAGTTTTTTAATCCACTCATCTGCTGATGGGCACTTAGGCTGTTTCCAAATCTTAGCTTGGTGAATTGTGCTGCTATGAACATAGGGGTGCATATATCCTTTCTGGTTGGTGTTTCTGGTTTCTTGGGATATAATCCTAGAAGTAGAAACACTGGATCAAATGGAGTTCCATTTTTAGTTTTTTGAAGGAACGCCATACTGTTCTCCACAGTGGCTGTGCCAGTCTGCATTCCCATCAGCAGTGCACGAGGGTTCCTTTTTCTCCACATCCTCTCCAGCATTTGTTTTTTGTTGATGTGTTGATCATAGCCATTCTGACAGGTGTTGAGATGGTATAGCATTATCGTTTTTATTTGCATCTCTCGGATAATTAGTGACTTTGAGCATGTTTTTATCTGTCTCTTGGCCTTTTCTATGTCCTCTTTCAAACAGTATCTATTTACTCGTAGGTTCATTGCCATTTTTTTATTGGGTTGTTTGTCTTCCTTTTGTTAAGATTTTGAGTTCTCCGTACATGTTGGAGATTAAACCCTTATTGGTGATAATATTGGCAAATATGTTCTCCCATACAGTGAGTTTTCTTGTTGTTTTGTTGATGGTTTCTTTTGCTGTACAGAAACTTTTTATTTTGATGTAGTCCCATTTGTTTATTTTCTCTTTAGCTTCCATTGTATTGGTGAAGATATTGATTGCTTCAGCATATGTCAGATTTTGCTGCCTTTAGATTCCTCTCATATTTTAATGGTTTCCTGTCTTATATTTAAGTCCATATCCATTTTGAGTTTATTTTTGTGTATGGAATATTATATTTTAAATAGTATCCCCACCCCCAGTAGGGTCTAGGGTTATACCATTGATATCAAACATATCAATATTTATATAGCACAAAGTATGAATATTCACACTAAGTAGATAAATACAGATTATAAATAGCTTACCCCAGTTCAGGTTAAATTATAACCCCAAATGAGTTTGTAAATCAAAAGTAAAAAAAATAAAAAAAAATAAACTCCTTGTATTCAGAGCTTGAGCGATATCAAAATTATAGTTAAGAGATTGTAGATTGAAGTCTTTCTACAGGAAAATATATTCTGATTTTTATTTTTTATTTATTTTTTAAATTCTCACCTGAGGATATTTTTCCATTGATTTTTAGGGAGAGTGGAAGAGAGAGGGAAAGACAGAAACATCGATGTGAGAGAAACATATTAATTGGTTGCCTCCTGCACATCCCCTGACCAGAGACCAGGCCAGGGAGGAGCCTGCAACTGAAGTACAAGCCCTTGACCGGAATTGAACTTGGGACCCTTCAGTCCACAGGACAGCGCTCTATCCACTAAGCCAAACTAGCTAGTGCTTATTCTGGTTTTTAAATAACTTAAGAATAACCTTTTAAGAATATCATTTATTAATTACTCTACAATTAATTATATGTTTTGCTTTCTAAATTACAATTATGTGTATTTTTTAATATTGAAGAACTTTACAGTATTATGAGTGACATTTAAAATAAGCTGAATGTATGATGTATCATATCACAAAGTGTAATATTTGCCTATTTGCCCATTTAGTTCTTGGATGAAATTTCATCTACTGAAACTAAAGAGTCCAGTGGTACGAGTGAGCCTGTGCACCTGAAAGAAGGGTAATTCAATGAAATTAAACATTAAAGTCACATTTTAGTATAGACATTAATTAAGTACAAAAGGCAAGGTTCTGGGAGTGAGGAAATCGGGGGAGGGGACTGGTTTCTGCTACAACTGCCTAAGTAACATCCAACAGGTAAGTAACCCACTGTCCTATAAACTTTGTCAGATGGCCATGACTCCTTGTCTATATAGTCCTAGAATTGTTTTGCCAATATAATAAGGTTGTGGGTATTAAGCAAATTAGAGTTACTATTTTGGAAAAGTAACAATACTATTCAGTCTTAAAGTATTATTATCATTGAAAGTTAAGGGGAAAAGTCACTCATTTGGCCCTTTTAGTTCTGGATGGACAGTTATAAATATCGTTTAAAATGAAAGGACAGTTTTTTATTTTGGATTAACTTAATATTTGTAACTAAATGTTTACATCTGTTGTTTTGGCAGTGAGATGTATAAAAGAGCTCAGGGAAGAACTCGGATTGGAAAAAAGAATTTCAAGAAACGGTGGTTCTGCTTAACAAGCAGAGAGCTCACCTACCACAAACAGCCAGGTAGTTGTGTTTATGCTTTTTGTGGGTTCTTTTCCTGGTTCTCAGGAAAAGTTTCTTTTTGCTGCTTAATGTGACTCTATGAACCTTTTCACTAATACTGTAGTGTATAGTGACACACACACACTAAGAATGCAATAAATATATGACAAGTAACACCATGTAAATTATATTTTTCTCTCACATGCTCTATTTTTTAAAAAAATCTTTGCTGTTAATAATCAATAAGAAGCAACATTAAGGCCTCTCAGAACTTGGAAGTTTCTTTAACTCTTAGAACCAAATTGGTAAGAATCAGTATCAAATAATGAGACTTTCAGCAGTTTGCTAGTTGATGTCAATCAAAAATTCTCACAGTTATAGCATAGGTAGTTAGTTATTCCTGTTAACTTATCAGATTCATTCTAGACTGATTCAAAGATACTTTCTTTGAATATGATTCCATAGATTGAATTTAGCCTTTGTCTTTCTTGTGCAAATATACCTCTAATGCATCAGTTTTCAGGTTGATTTCTCCAAACTGGAGCTAGAACTTAAATACTTGAAAAGTAATCCAAGTACAGACTACTTTTTAAAAAAATTATCTTTATTGTTGAAAGTATTACATATGTCCCCTCTTTTTTCCCCATTGACATTCCCCCTCCCATCACACTACCCCCTCAGGCCTTCCCATATGTCCCCTCTTTTTTCCCCATTGACATTCCCTCTCCCATCACACTCCCCCCTCAGGCCTTCCCCACACTACTGTCTATGTCCATGGGTTATGCATATATGCAAAGAAGTTCTTTTAGATTTTAAGGATAGTCACCCTAATCTTTTACAGCTGTGTCAGCCCCATATAAATCAACCTTGTTGGTGTAGGTATGGTTTCCTTTCTTGAAGCTTTTCAAAGCACTTGCCTAATTTTCAAATAAATGGTAAATCTGTTAGTAGGGGACAGACATTTTAAATATATTTCAGTAAATTATAATTACAACATGGAAAACGGCATAAATAGGTTTGGGAACAAACCCAACAGACTTGGTAAATAGAAAAGCTGAACCAATGGAACAGAAAGATACAGGCTTAATAGATAGTTGCCTAGCAACCACAAGCATTCAGCATCCCATGAGCATCATTTAGTATGTTTTACAGAGGAAATGGGGAGTCTCAGTCAATCCATCAAATCTGTTAGGTAAAGTAAGAGAGCTTCTGCTATAAATTCTGAAATGATAAAACAAACACCAAACCTAAGTACTTTTATGAGAATGTAGAGTGCCAAGTAGAGTGTTTACTGAAGAATAGAGTGATAAGAAAAAAAGTTTTGTTTCATAATTTCTTTGAATGGCCTAGCCAGAAGACTATATATGTCCAGATATATTAGTAAGACGTAAGAAACCAAGTGCATTTTATTTTTAGGCATCCAGATAATTTTTATTTCACATAAATATGACTGAAGACCAGTAGGCTACATACTTGCCCTTCCAGACAGTATTTTTATGCTAAGCGTACTTCAAGGGGTTTAGAAGTTATAGTTTATGTTGATTCCTATGTATTTATAATCTCACATACATAACAGCATTCTTAAAATAGTTGTCACGATGTACCAATTATGTTTACAGTAACAGTACATTGAAATAAAATTTAAGGTGGGTCATTCTCCATTAGTAAATTAGCTATTTTTTTCTCATTAAATTATTTTCTAATCCAGCCCAGTATTGTAAAGTCTTTTTTGGTTTTAGACTTTAAGAATCAGATGATAGCTTTGGGCCCTTCCCTCTAGAAAAATGCACATACAAAACTAGACACAAAACTGCACGTAATTTCAGGGAATTCATAGACCAAAGTCTATTCACAATTCTCAGGAACCTTTGTTATACCCAGTGATCTTATGAGCATAAAATTGTGTAGAATTATTAAGCTGCTCTTGGTATAAAATAGACACATTAGAAGTTACATTGTTTTCAGGCATTAAGAAATTTAACATGTTGGAATGACAGTGGAGGAGTGAGCTCTATTATATGAAGTTTGCCAAAGGCTACAATTTTAAGCATCCATGTTTGTTGCTTTAACTATTTTGATGGATTTTTCAAAAATGTATTACATGCTTTCCTGCCTTCTAAAAAAGAGTTCATTGAACGTAAGTTAACGTTTTCTGGATGACTTGGGTCTATCATTGATAATATTAATTATCATATAATGCTCTGATTTAGTGATGTTTTCAGGGCTGCTATGGGTGATGTTTTTAGGGCTGTTTATTCCCCAGCTAAATGCCTTGGACTGCTGTCGCTTTTTGTGTTCCTGTGTTTGCTTCATACGGTTTTTCTCTATTCTCTTTATGTTAAGGCTGTCACTTAATTTCTTGTGCTGTCGGTGAACCATAACGTAACATCTCACTTCCACTCCATCACCCACCTTGATTTTTTACTGCTAATATACTAGGAATGAGGATACAGGTTCTGTGTTTGTTAAAATTATGCGTAAGATTAAAAGTCTTTGATGAAAGACTTCAGGAATTTCCTCTATAAATAAAATACATGGGCTTCGGATTCTCTCTTTGGTTGTTAAGCAAATGTTTTCTTTGCTTCCTGTTTCCTTGCTGCTTTCTGGATAGCCCGGCTGCTAGTTAAATCTCTTGCTGCACTTACTGCCCGACTTTGGTGTCTGACAGAGTGCCTCCCAAATTTCCTGTAACATAGCTCTGAATCACTGTCTCTATCCTCTTACTGGAAACTAGTGTTGTGAACTTTCTGCCACTTAGAATCAAACAATATAGTCTTTTCCCAAATTACTGGGAAAAGAATTAATAGAATTTTCTCATTTTTAAGAATATTTCTCAAATAAGTCATTAAAAATTTGGTGCCTGCTTAGAGAATTACTAACAAGCAATAGTAAGCAACAGACCTTCAATACAACTAAGTTAATGTATGGCAAATGGATATTATGGGTCACTCGTTCAGTTATCAGTCATGCTTACATTGACAATATTTATGGGCCTGTGTGCTTGGATTATGGTTTTATATTGCTGTATTGCGATGCAGTCATCTGCATGTGGAAGTTCTCCTCGTTGTGTGCGGGGACCTAGGGAGTTATTGGTGCTCCAGCCTCTTCCTGTCTCACCCAGCTTCTCCTTTTGCATTCTCCCCATGTCGCTTCACCAGACTACTCTTGCAATTCTTTAACTTGAACTCTTTCACATACGTGCTTTTTGTGTATGCTCTACCTAGAAATTCCCGTTTCTTCACCTGTGTAATTTGCTGTCCTTTAGCATCAAATCCAGTGTTCACTCTTTACAGAAGTCATTTATAAGTCTCCAGCCACCCCAGTTGAGCTATTCCTTTACTATGTTTCTTTAAGGCTTTAGTGATAATTTCTGTTACATAAGTGATCCTTACTTTTCTCTCTTCCCCTAGTCTTTAAAATCCTTAGTGGTTAGGACCATGTTTTACTACCTTCATTAATGCATTAGTAAATGTTTTTAATAAATGGTATTTTTCAAATAAGGCCATATCTTCTAGATATGTTGTCATCCGAATTATTTTAAAAACCATTGCTCTAGGCTTCTAAACTATTCACCAAGCATACTAATAATAGATTATTAACAAATTAATCTCTGAAATTTTATCCTGCGTTCTCCAAACTTGATTAGATATTATCTACTTTTGGAAGACCTGACATGTTCATATACATATATTCAGCCTACACAACTTCCATGTGATAGCAAATGTTCTAGCTCATATAGCTTGTGGACTGTGTAAAAGAAATTTCCATGAAGCTTTAAACAGAAATCTCAATACATTTGGGTTGACTTGATTTTCACCTGCTTTTTTTTTTTTATCTTCACATTGTTCTAGACTTGGAGAACACAGTAGTGAATAAAACATACCAAAATCCTTCCCCTTGTGGATGTTACTGTTTAGTAGTAATAGACAGTACATACAAAAAAGTATACACATGTGCACCGAAAGGTTGCCAGTTCAGTTCCCAGTCAGGGCAGGTATGGAAGGCAGCCGATCTCTCTCTCTCTCTTTCTTGCAGCATGTCCTTAGGGAAGGATTTAAAAAGAAAGTGTGTCATATATTGGGTGATTATAAATGAGGTGGACAATGCTTGCAGTCAGCAGCTGTGCATGTCTGCAGGCAGCCCAGGACCAAACCAGAGAGGATGGATCTTGCATTGACACGATGTGTCCACCATTTGGATACCATTGCTGACTTATACACATAAAGAATTATTTGACACTGAAACTGGGACTCAGAAAAGTTGGACATTGAAACTGAGACTGAAACATTTTTTGTTCTTATACATTCATTTCTAGTATGCAGAGGCAAGATATTTTTGAAGAAAAGAAACAGGGGAGAGTGATTGATATAGAGGCAGGATGGCCTTGAACAGGCTTGTCAAGCTACAGGGGGAGGCTTGGGTGGATGGGAGGCAGATGCGGGGGGAGATCAACTGAAGGACTTGTATGCATGCATATGAACATAACCAATGAATGAAAGACACTGGGGCGGGGAGGGGGGGAAGCTGGGGATATGTGCTGGGGGGTGGGGGAGGCTGGGGAGAGGACAAGGGGGAGGGGGAAAGGAAAACATGTACTACTATTATACTGCAAAAAATCAATAAAAAATAAAAAATAAAAAATAAAAAAATAAAAATAAATAAAACTACAAATAAAACAAAAAAAAATGAGGTGGACAAAAAAAAGAAGGGGAACATAGAATGATGGGCTTATTAAAAATTGCGATATTAAAAAACTTTTAAATGTCCTAAGAAAGTGACATTTCAGCCAAGAACTAAAGATGATGAGGGAATGTGCCATGTGGATATTTGGGGCGGTAATAATGCAGACGTAACTAACAGCAGCCAGTGCAAACGCCCTGAAACAGAAGCTTGCCTGGGGTATTCAGGAAACATGAGAAAGCTCTTGCTGCTAAGGAAAAGGAACCAAGCAAGGGGTAATCATAGAGACGATGTCGAGAGATCATGGAGAAGTTAGTCTTTCTAGGGCTTTACGGACCATTGGAAGTCTTTCACTCCAAGATGGAGAGACATTGGAGAGTTTTAAGCAGAGGAATAACATTTTAATGGGGTTAGTCACTCATGTCATGTGGAGTGCTGTGAGAAGAATAGAATGCAGAGGTCAAGGAGACCAGTTAAGGGGCTGTTGCAGTAAGGGGGTGAGGGGCAGGGAGGGAGAAGGAGGCCAGTTTGTAACAATGGAGGTGGTAAAAATGGATCACATTCCAGGTCTGTTTTGAAGACAGAATTTGCTAGAGGATCAGATATCAAGAGTGAGAGAAAAAGGCAGGATCCTCCCACCCCACCCTGCCCAGAAATGTTATATATTTCTTATATAACCTACTTCTCCTTTCTGGATTCATTATTTTGCAGGCGTTATTTCAGATAAGCTTTATGACCGATAAATTGTCTGAGTCTTTGCATATTTTATAAAAGTGTTTACCCTTGCTTTTAAATAATAGACTGAATTTAACATTATGTTTCCTCAGAACTTTTAAGATATTACTCAATGGAGCCCTAGCTGGTGGCTCAGTGGATAGAGTGTCAGCCTGGGGACTGAAGGGTCCCAGGTTCTGTTCCAGTCAAAGGCAAATATCCAGTTTGCAGCCTTGATACCCAATAAGGGCATGCAGGAGGCAGCCAATCAATGATTCCCTCTCATCATTGATGTTTCTATCTCACTTTCTCTCTGAAATCATAAAAATATGTATATATATTTTAAAAGGTAATACTCTATGGTTTGCTAGTTTCCATTGTTGCTGATGAGAATTTTTATATTAGTCCTTAATTCTCAATCTTGATTCTTCATCCTAAAAATTTAAGACTTCCTTTAGCTTTCAAGTTTTGATATTTTACAGTAAACTGTATATGTATTGCCTTTTTGCTTCTTTTCCCTCAGTACTTGATGGATCCTTTTTGTCTGAAGGTTTCTCCCTTTATCTCTTGGACATTTTCATTGGTAATTTATTTTCTCCTGAACACTATTTTTCTTCTGTTTCTGGAATTCTTATTAGACAGCGATTGAAACTTCTAAATTCATCCACTGCAGCTCTTAACTTTTTTATTTACAGTTTCTTTGTCTTATTTGTACATATTTTTTAGAGAGTCCTCAGTAAAGTCTTCTGTTTAATAATTTACTTTGAAATTCTATTTTCTGTGAACTAACTCTTATGACATGACAGTATATATGCCTGGGAGCAGTATGCTTTCTCTATGTATGCTATATTATAATTTATCCAGAAATTAACAAATATAGCAATCCTAGGGTATGTGCATGCTTTGTATATTCAATAAACCTAAAAATAGAAATTTCCTACAAAATTTTTAAATTCTCTGTAACCTCTGTGGTGCCCCCTATAGATCGGCACCCACAGACATGTCTTCTGGCCCATAATTTGTCATACAGTTTCCTCCGATTTCCTCTCTTTGTTGTGCTGTGTGTGTCTCTCCTTTAGAGTTTGATGATTTCCTCATCTCTTTGGTGATTTTGTGTTGTGTGTGTGATTTGTTCATATTTGTTCATCTTTTTGGTGATTTTTTGTGTGATTTGCTCATATTTGTGTTTTACAGTTTGATCACTGCTCAAGCGGTCAGTGGCTTACGGCCCTTGGTTGTGAGGGAGGGACAAGGGTGCTAGTGCTTGTTTCCTGGTGTGGGTGCTCTTCCCTCCTGAGGGCCAGCACTACCTGTGACATGGCACTGCTCTACAGCCCAGTATGCATCCTTGCTGCTTTAGCCCAGCATATATGTCTCTGCTGACTGATGCTTAGCACAAGCTGGAAGGGGGAAGGGGGGAGAGGTAAGAACCTAATTGGCCCAGCTGTTCCAGATGCAGCTCCACGACTAATCTTCCTGATATGTATCTGAGTGTGTCCATTAACTCTGGCTTAAAGCTGTCTTTTAACCAGTCCTACTTTTGCAGATGTCTTCTACGCTACATTAGAATTATTAGTTTCTAATTTTTTTTACTTTTGTTCCCTGTATCTCTTAGAGTAGTCCCCCTGTGGCTTTCTTGAGTTTCCTCCCTCCCCATTTTCCCTGCCATAAATTTGACCTTACCTGCTTTCAGGAGACTACTGTTAGTCTTTTCTTATTATCTTGTGCATTTACAATTTGTATTTGTTAAAGTTAAATGTCATTTCCTTAGAAAAGTTTCCCCTTAACCACCCAATTTAAAATAACTTCCCAATTACTTTCTATAATATCACTTCAGGTAATTTTCATTATAGCATTCATCTCCACCTAATACATATTTCTCTGTGTCAGTCTTTCTAGACCTACTAGTAAATGTCAACTTCATTAGGGGCACATTATGTTCTGCTTACTGCTTAATCCCAAGTGAGATACAGTGTCTGGTATATAGTACACATTCAATACAATAGTTGAATTAAGTGATTTTATGTTTTTAAATTATATATCACAGCTTCTTGAATTACACAAATTTCATATTTTATAATAGGAACCAGGCTTATCAAAGAGTCTATATTAACCTCTCTGTTTAAGACAGAAAGCCTTTAATAAATAACTGCTTTTAACCAAAAAGCTGTATATTACATGGACTAATGTAAAATGTAAAGGTCTTAACCTCCAGCACTTTGATCTACATGTCATTAAAACAAAGTTTTCAGAAAGAAAACAAAGCTTTGACTTTCTAAGAACAACATTACAAAATGACCGGAAAAGTCATAATCCTATTTGTTTATAGTTCCTATGATTATATGAGATCAAGTCTGGTCTCATGTAAATTGTAAGTTGAAGTGCATCATATTCTTCATGCCATTTATTATGGAGCATCTTTTTTTATTGATTTTTTTTTTTTTAGAGGGAGAGGGAAAGAGAAACATCTATGGCAGGCTCCTAAGCATGCCCCCACCCCACCTACCCCACCCCCACCCTCCAGGGATCTAGCCTGTAGCCCAGGCTTGTGCCCTGGCTGGAGTCAAACCCATGACCTTTTGGTACACCGGTTGATGCCGAACCAATTGAGCTATCCCAGCCAGGACTGGAACTTCTTTAGCAAACTCAAATTTCCAAATTCTTAAATTGGGTTAAAGATTCACTGTACGAAATAAAATTTTTACTTTTGTTCCCTGTATCTCTTAGAGTAAATTTGGTAGCTCTAGTCAGCTGACCAGCCAACATGTGATAGTAATGAACAATTTTTCAATGAAAAGTCATTATTTTGAGGGTTACCCCTTAATTATATTGGAAAACCAGAAAAATTTACCTAGATACAGACAGATTCACTGCTCATGTAATAACTCCATGAATGAAAATTAAGCAAGTTTTGAATAGGCCTCTGTCGCTAAGTATTCTTTTTCAGTCTCCATTTAAATATTACAAACTATTATAACATTTTACCAAATTATATTGAATGTTAAGAAAAGATTTATGAAAATTAATTTGTTCTAATCAACTAACAATGCTTTTTGAATATGACCTCTCAGTAAAATAAAAATAATGCTAGATATATAAAAAATAATTATAACATTTTTATTTTCTACATAGAGATCAAGTTTATTTCCAGATTTTTCCTTGCAAGTGTTTTAATTTTATACTGAAAAAAAAAGTAAAGAGGAAGTCACTTTATAGAAAACAAGCAAAAATTATCTGTTCCATAAAACAAAGAATATTTATATATGTGCAGTTTGGAAATCTGTAGTTACTTACACTCCTACCATCAAGAAGATGAACTTAAACCTTACAATATTAGCCTCTTAGCTTTATAATTCTGAGGAAATTAATTTTGTTGTACTTCTTTTCTTTTTAGGCAAAGATGCAATTTATACAATTCCAGTGAAAAACATTCTTGCTGTGGAAAAACTGGAAGATAGCTCTTTCAACAAGAAAAATGTAAGTAAGGAAATAATTAAAGCTTTTTAAACTGCTTATAATTACTTAGTTGAAAAATTTCCAGAGGTTGGTCATTTTAATGTTTGCCATTAATCATTAATATTTTATAATTGCTATTTAGAACTGTCTTAAAATTGTTCATTATTATTGATGTCTTAGTAGAGTCTGCCTAGCCTTTTTAAGTTAATGGCACTTTTCTCAGTATTACCCTATTAAACTTCTTAGCTTGACATTTAAGTTTTTAGTAATATATTCTCAACCAATCTGTGCAATCCTATCTTCTGCTGCCATTCAGTATGTACCATTATAATCCAGCCAACCAAGGTGATTTCCTTGTTTTGCTCTATTTCCCACTGCTTTGCCATTATTTATACTTTTGCCTCCATCTGAAATTTTCTCCCTTTATTCCTATTTATATGATAGTCTGTTCTTTGGCCATGTGTGGCTTCTGAAAATTATGCAGTGAGGAACAGTTTAGTATCATGTGACTCAGATTGTCCTTGCTTGAAAAGTGACAGTTCATAAGTTACTTTAGCAACAGTTATCCAGCCAAGCAAACTGTGTTTCTGTGACATTCCTTTTTCTGTTTTGTACTATGTGTTGGTTTTTTGACTGTCACTATTTTTTTGTCTTAATTGCCTTTAAAGATGTTCCAAGTAATTCATACGGAGAAACCACTCTATGTCCAGGCAAATAATTGTGTAGAAGCTAATGAATGGATAGACGTACTCTGCAGGGTGAGCCGATGCAATCAGAACAGGCTCAGCTCTTACCATCCCTCTGCATATCTAAATGGCAGCTGGCTCTGCTGTCAGCAGACCAGTGAAAATGCTCTCGGCTGCAAGCCATGTACTGCGTAAGTTTCTTCCTGATTAAAGTGTAGTATTTCAAATGTGATCTATCGATACAATGGGATATTACTCAGCCATAAAGTGAAATTACATACTTTTATATGCTACAAATACACATGAACCTTGGAAACATGCTAAATGAAAGAAGCCAGACAAAAAAGACCGTATGCCTTTTGGTAATATTTATTTAATGTCCAGAACAGGTTAATTTATAGAGACAGAACGTAGGTTAGCAGTAGCAGGGGGCAGGAGGGATGGAGAGTGCTAATGGATACAGAGTTTCTTTTTAGAGGGATAAAATGTTCTCAAATTAACAGTGGCTGGCACAAGTCAGAAAAAAATGGTTACAGCCAAGATATCAAGGAAGAAGGGCTAAGCATTCTCTTTTTAAAATGTTTTTATGATGTTTTTATTGATTTCAGAGAGAGGGATAGAAACATCAGTGATGAGAGAGAATCGTTGATCAGCTGCCTCCTGCATGCCCTCCACCAGAGGTCAGACTGCAGACCAGGCATGTGCCCTGACTGGGATTGGACCACGACCCTCTGATTCATGGGCGCGTGCTCTGTGAGCCACACTGGGCTGAGCGCTTCCTTTTTTATTGTATAGAACAGCTGTTGAATTAAGAAGTAATGTGTTACTATTGAGATGAAGCATAGGTTATGAAAATGATTTCACTTTTAAATTTCTCTGCTTTTGATTCGAGTTGCATAATAACCAAACCTCTGTTGGCCCTGTTTAATTTAATTGCCAAATATGACTAGGTGTTTTAGGTTCCTTCTGCAAAATTCTGTGGTTTTGTTTTTTAGTCTCAAACTGTCAAAAGTTTTGGCATGTTAACAAAGTGAAATTTTTCCAATGTCTTTCATTTCATTTTTACCGTAGAGGTGTCCCTGCAGACATCCAGATAGATATTGATGAAGACAGAGAGACAGAAAGAATTTATTCCCTTTTTACCCTCAGTTTACTTAAGCTACAGAAAATGGAAGGTAATGTATGATTAAAATATTTTTATTTAACCACATTCCTTAATTACCAATTCCTAAAGTATTGCTTTGGCATTATCTTAAAGTTGAAAATAATTATATTTACCAAAATGTTACTTATATGACTGTTGACAAACTGTCAAAGGGGGGAGAATTTCTCATAGATATTCATGAAGTAAAAACGCTATTTTTGCATAAATGTAAGGATAATAATTAATAAAATGAATGTATTTTGGTTGTCTGTGCATTTCCAAAGGAAATCTCCCCAGGTTGAGACACTTGAAAAGTTCTTATTTCTACTACTAATTACATTAATGGAACATAGTTGTCTGATCAGAGATTTTGCTGCTCCTTGTAGAGGCTTGTGGAACTATAGCAGTGTATCAAGGACCACAGAAAGAGCCTGATGATTATTCTAACTTTGTTATCGAGGATTCTGTAACAACCTTTAAGACAATTCAGCAAATAAAAAGCATCATAGAGAAGCTAGATGAACCTCATGAAAAATATAGGAAGAAAAGATCAAGTAGTGCAAAATATGGGAGCAAGTAAGTATTTTTAAGGTACTTTTTAAACATAGTTTGAGATTGCCCTGTGCTCACCCCTGAAATGCAGGCCTCCTACCTTCATCATTCAAGACTCAGCTCAGAACCTTCCTCTTGTGTAAGAATCTCCCTGGCCAGTGATCTTTGTCTTTTCAGTTCTGTTGTCATTTCCTCATGTGATGCTGTACCTCATCTCTCCTTTTAATGTATATTCTAACGTTATCCATTACATTGAGTACTCCGTAGCCTGTTATTTATTTTGTTTTTACTGGTCCTCATCCTCTTTAGTGTCTCCCACAGTGCCTTACACATACTACGTACCAAAAAAAAAATGATGTCAAAGTGCCAGAGTACTTTATAGTAGATTTTCAGATTCATCTCAGCTGTAGATGGATACTGCAGTGGATAACAACACAGTTAACATTTATTAGGAGCTTATTCTAGCCCCAGGTACTATGCCCAGTACTTTACATCAGATCACTTTGTTTTTAGTAGCAAGTAACAGGAAATTTCAGTTGAAGTCCTGATCAATAAGAAATCTTTTAATCTCACAAATCGAGTCCTAACTTCTGGTTGTTTAGCTCACCAGCTCAGCACTCTCATCAGAGTGCATACAGCCTCTCAGCCTCCTCAACAGGAGACTTCTGTCCCCGGCTGTCCCCTCGTGCTCACAGATGGGCTACCGTAGTTCAGAGCCTCACATTTTTATGTACCGTAATGATGTCCAGAGGTAGAAAAAGCTGTTTTATCACTGAGAAAAAAGAAACTTATCTAACTTTAACCAGTTTCCCCCAGGCTGCAGGACTGCCCCAGACTAGCACTGGAATCTTTTTTCTGTTCACACAGAAGTAAATAGGGAGGGGACAGTCCTTAGACCAGCAAATAAGTGTGTGCCACAAGGTCTACTCTCATTGACCCTCACGTCAGCCTAACGTCGTTATAACCCCATTTTCAGCTAAAGGAACTGATGCTCGGGCAAGACAAGTGCCTTGCCCAAGGTCACACAGCTGACTGGTGAGGGGACTTTGAATCCTGGCCCCATCACTTTAGGTGTGTGTGTTTTTTAAATTAGGCAGATTAATAATTATATTTGTGCTTTTTGAACAGTAAAAATCAGTTTGTCAGGTATAAATGTTCTCCCTGGATCGAAGGCTCAGTGTATTGTAACCTCCTAATCCTGTCTCTTCTACATTAGTGTAGTAGGTTCTCTTCCCACGGTATCGTGTGGTGTTGGAGCCCCAGGAAGTTTCCATGTGAGCCCTAACCAGTGTTGGCCATCCTTAATTAGTAGGTCCCTCTTACACACACACTATGCCCCTCTTCAGCTTTATTTTTCTCTATCAAGAAGTACCTACCAATCCCTCTTGTACTAAATATTTTACTTGTTCATTTTATTTTCCTTATCCCATAATGTAAGATCTAGGAGGACAAAACGTTTTGTTGATTCTGTTCACTGTTGTAGCTGTAGCTTCTGAAATAGTGCCTGACATTTAATAGGTGGTTAGGTGGTCAGCAAATACTTGTTGAGTTAATGAAATAAGACTTGGCATAAGAGATTACCAAGGGAAAATTGTAAGTAATAGATACTATGTGATATTTGTCACTTTTTAGAATGGTACATTTTTTAACTTTAAAAAATGATTTTCTCTTATTTTTTTTTTCTAGGGAAAATCCAATTGGTGGGAAAGCATCTTAGAGTTTGAACAATTGATTCAGAACTGGAAAATATTATTTTTGTTGGAGTTTTTCAATTCAACATATGTTTTGTTTATAGTATTTAAGAATGAACATTGTCTTCAGTGTCATCTGCATTCACTTTGTATTTAATATTTAATAATTGGAATTAACTGTTTGGGGATCCTGTATTGATGTATTTTGCTGTAGAATTTGAAATCCAAGATTCCCTTCACATCTGTGTACCGAAAGCCATGTTTTTGCAACTTTTTTTAAATAGAAAGAATCTTCCTAAAGAAGCTCTGTAACAAAAGGAGAACTCTGTACCATCTCTTTTTGTAACACACTCCGTGTTCTGTGGACTTCTCACTACCATTAGTGCCTGCTCTCTACTGCCAACATTGTGTTGTTTTTCTAGAAAATCCCAGCCGACAACTGAGCTTTCCATTTATTTAGTTCACCTAGACCCTCTGCCTACAAAAAAAAAAGAAAAGAAAAGAAAAGGAAGAAAGAAAAGAAAAGGAAAGAAAAAAGAATACAAGATTTTCTTTTGGTCCATTAGTCTTACAGATTACATTAAGAGCAGCGACAGAAACTTTAGAAAACTGCCTGTTTAAACATGTAAACAGAACTCAGGAGGAACCAGGGAACATGCACTGTTGTGTGCCTCTTGTTTACATTTTGGATGAATGGTGGCAAATGAAATAAAATGAGACCACTAAATTTTTTTTCATTGTTTTAAATATCAGGTACTCATTTTCTTGATTTGAGAGTTCAGGTTAACATGACTTCTAAGGACATTTCCTCTGAAAAAGGAGAGAGTAAACAGTGAACGAAGGTGGTGGGAAAACCACTTGACTCCACCTGCTGTTCCGCGTTGTGTTATGTAAGGGCCGTCATCAAGACGCCCCCCGTGTGACTGTTACCAAGTTGATAGCCAACTCCACAGCAGTCGCCCAGCGCACTTTAGTAATCTGGGCCCCCAGCCCCAGGTTATGCTTTAGATACTCTGTGTATCTAATCCTTATGATCAGTTCAATGATCGGTGTTTAAGTCTAGAAATAGTGCTTTCCTGAAAATGTTTATATTTCGTTGCTATTTCCTTATTGCCTGCTAGCCAAATGGAATTTGGGCAAGCAACTGTTTGAATCCTGTCTTATCCTATTAATTTACCTTTATCCTAAAAACCGTAACTGTAAATAAGCAATCGAAGCAAGTTGCCAACTTGAAGTCAAGAGGGACATACTTTGCTTCATCAGTATTAAAAACCACGGTACTTTTATTTTGTCTTTTTAAATTGAAACATTTTCTAAATGTGGTACTTTGAACCTTGGAATATTTACACGTTTCGGTTTTAAAACTGTGACTTATTACTGTAAGTCTGGCTAGTAGTGCTTTCTTTGTTTGGCTCCCAAGGGCCTCATTCCTCTGCCGTTACTATGAGTACTTTGATTTCTACTGCCTGATCTGCTTTCTCTGCCTTTTCTACACTTGAAAAAATATATGGCAGCTCACTTCACCCCAAAAACCTGGAAACCCAAGAAGGAGAGAAAAGAACGATACAGACTACTCCTGGCATAAATGCCAGTTCTGGTTCTTAGATCAGCCACTTCCACCAGCTGAAATTGAGGTGATCTCTTGCTTGTTTTGTTGTTATTGTTTGTTT
The DNA here is from genome assembly GCA_027563665.1 of Antrozous pallidus. Classification (NCBI taxonomy): domain Eukaryota; kingdom Metazoa; phylum Chordata; class Mammalia; order Chiroptera; family Vespertilionidae; genus Antrozous; species Antrozous pallidus. The sequence goes on along the minus strand of CM050524.1, from coordinate 29,110,393 downwards.
TGTTTTTGATTCAACTTTGTGTTTTAATATTCATTTAATAAGATGATGGGCAATAGCAAAGTTTTCACTCCCAGGAATATATTTGATCAAATTGAATGATTTTATTTGCCAAAGAAATATGTTTATAATATAACAGGTAACGGTTGTCAAATGAGGCTTTCCTTATTATTCAAAAAAATGGCAAATCCTGTGGCTTTTGTCTCTCATTTTGAAGCCTAATTTCATGCATTTATCAGAAAGGCTCATTCATACCAGGTTTTAGAAAACATTCTTTTAAAAGTAAAAGCACCTTTAATTTGTTCTAACGGTACATACTGTAAAGGCAGAATGCAACAGAGCTTTCAGGTGTGCTTGCTGATGTGAAAAATACAGGAATTATTCTCGAGTTAAATTACCAGCCTTGATTGATACTATTTGCTTCCATTTTTATAACGTGGAAATTAATATGTTGCTAGTAAATATCAGTTTTTACAGTGTCCAGTTTTTAAATGTAAGTTATCAAAACTTAATGTAGTGCATTTGTGTAACCATATTGTATTATTGAGAATGTATTTTTATTTAAATTTTATTTTCTTATCAAGAGTATTATAAAAATTAAAAACTTTTGTAACTGTTGCTTGGAAATAACAAATAAATTACAAGAAGCCCATTCGTTCTTTGTGAGACCTTACTTTCTTATTGATTTAGGAATTCTTGTTTAAAATATTGTACCTCACTTATTTGTAAGGGAATGACGGAAGTGAGGAATCCTCAGTTACTAAGAAAAAGAAGCGGTTTGGAAAGGGCTCAATATTCTTGCATTTACCCAGGCCGGTGTTTGATGGACTGTGGTCATTTTTTTGTTATTCATTCAACAGACTTGTTTTGAGGGCCTACCATGTGCCGTGCAGGGCCCTTCGTTCCTTGGACATGTGGCTCAGAATTTATTTTAATCCTGTCTGGGTAAATAATTCAGAACTGAGTGTTCAGCCTGTGTTAACCTTTTTAAAGAATCTCACATTCTGCTCTTCTCAAAAAGGTCGACACTACAGTCTCTCTGACTCAGGTGCTGCATCGACTCTGCAGGTGAGCCTGCAGCAGAGCTCGGCTTTCAGTGCATCCTTCTGGGTGTTGGCGTTCGATCAGGTGCCGTTTTGTCTAGAAAACATATAATGACAGCCCCAAATGCTGGTCAGTCAATTTCTTGTACCCCAAGGCGAGGGGCAAGAATCCTTCCCAGTAGAACCTCAATAGCATTCTGCGCATCTCTAAATCAACCTTCATAAAACAGCCCGCAGGACTCCAGAAGAGGTTAAGGTTAATAAGGAGGAAAGAATAAGGTTCTGAATCTCTGAGGATCTTACTTGTTTTGAAATACCAGATCCCAGCTCCAACTGGGCCAGGTTATTAGAACAGAACTTGTCAGAAATATTAAAGAATTAAGGTTCCATCCCACGATGTAAACGAGCTATTTCTTTGAAGAAAAAGGGGGTCATACGTTAATTGGATTTCCTTTCCAAATTGCGTGATTCTAAAATGAGAACAGGCTAAGCAGGGTCGCTTTATGTGTACACAGAACCTGCACTGCTGTATTCTGGTCTCTGGTGTTTCTCTTCTCCTCTAAGCCGATGGCCAGTGCTGACCCTTTGGAGAACAGCCTGTCTTGGGTAGACATGACATACTTCAAAATAAACTGACCAGTTATAGGGTCAATTTCTCATACACATCCTCACCTGAGGTTCGGTCTTTTCTGGCCAAAAGGTTCACTCTCTGGCATGGCATTTTGCATTTGACTTACTAGTTTAGTGATACCACTTGCTACCATTTTTTAAGCTTATGCCTGTGTTTTATATTAACAGCAGAGAAGGTATAACCCAAGTGTGTCAAACTCGCGGCCCAGTCAGTGTAACGGAATGTAAGAAATGTTTCAATAAAAATTTTGTAACTTAATTTTTACAATATCCTGTTACACATAATCATTAATAACGAACTGCAACATTCGCAAATGACTGATTACTATAATCGTGTTGCATTCATTCCCCTTATTCACCTTATGCACAGGCGCACCATTTCTCTCCGCTAACTAGCAGCGAATATTAGCAGCCGATCGCCACGTCATTAGTCTTGGACTGACTTGTTCAGTGTGCGCAACAGGAGTTATTTCTCTTTCGGAAAACAAGAAAAATAGGTTTATTTGCGTTACGCGTATTAATTTGTGCAGCTATTCAGTGTCTGGTAATGTTGAAGAAAAAAATACTAATTTTTATTAAAATGTATTATTTTAGTTAACGATGACTCATTTATTTCAGCCCTTTGAATTCAGCATGTCTCTATCGAAATAAATCTACATTTCTATGAAAATTTAAGCTTTTGCTGAAACAGGTTTGGCTCAGTGGATAGAGCTTCGGCCTGAGGACTGAAAGGTCCCAGGTTTGATTCTGGTCAAGGGCAAGTACCTTATCTGCGGGCACATTCCCAGTGGGGTGTATGTAGGAGGCAGCTGATTGATGTTTCTTTCTCATCAATGTTTCTGACTTTCTATTCCTCTTCCTTCCTCTCTGTAAAAAATAAAATATATATTTTTTTAATTTAAGCTTTTGTTTTTTGGCGGCCCACATAAACTTAAACCTTATTTATTTGGCCCATTTTAGCCTTTGAGTTTGACATGCTTTGGCTGTAACCTGTTTAATTACTAAAGGCCTATTTATTTAGTTTTTTGCCTTCTGTTTTAGTTCGTCTTTGCTCCATATTATCAAAACCTTTGTGCTTTCTTTGTATTGATCTACTTTTGACATGGAATTCAGTCTTAGCTGAAGGGTCCCAGGTTCAATTCTGGTCAAGGGCATGTACCTTGGCTGCAGGCACATCCCCAGTAGGGGGTGTGCAAGAGGCAGCTGATCAATGTTTCTCTCTCATTGATGTTTCTGACTTTCTATCCCTCTCCCTTCCTCTCTGTAAAAAAAAAAATCAATAAAATATTTTTTTTAAATCACTCTCAAATGTGTTTAATATGCCTCAGTTTACCTTTTAACAATTAATAGACAAAACGCTGCCTTAAAACAGCAATGGCACCGACCTGTGAAGGTGGTTTTTATTTGGACTCTGATAAGGAGTAGAAGGGTGACATTCTAATGTCACAGAGGACGTTTGGGGTGATCATTGGCCCTTTCAGTGATCACAGAAGATGAGGCACAGATTCCAGGTACTTCCCCCTCTGGCTGGCTTTGTTTCTTACAGGAAGGACCTCATTATTTATGGGGAATATATAGGAAAGTAAAACTTAGCGTGGCCAAAGGAGGAATGAATGAAGCAAAAAGTGGTAAGAATTCTAACTTTATTAGATCACCTGGAAAACCAGATGGGCTGAGCCCCTAAATGCACCAGCATCCAGGGACTCCTGTTTTAAAGGACTCTTGGCGGCCTTTTTTGTGGGTATCCTCTGGGCGGGTCCAGATCCTGGGAAGACTCTGAGGGGAAAGATAATGGTCTGAGCAAATGAATGTGGCCTAAGCAAAACGGAATGTTGGTTGTGAGGTGGTCTAAAGGTCAGTTCTCAGCAGAGAAAGGGGTATTGATTCAATTATTTGTTCAAACCTAACAAAAAACTGTAACCGGTAATAGTGTAATGATTATTTTGAGATTCAATTGGCAGGGTTGTGTGTGCTTGCGTGTGTGATTCAGTGGTAGGGTTTTGTGTGCATGTGTGTGTGTGTTAGTTTAAAACAGCTAAAAATGCTAGATTTCAAAAATATTTGTAGCAAGAAAATGAAGCAAATTAGTCTCTTTCACAATTAAATGCCCTATTTACTTATATCTTGGAAATGGTTGATACATTTTATTTTATTTTATTTAAATGCTTAAGGAAATAAAGAGACGTGTTCGGTTAAGAGCTTGAAATGCTTGAACCCAGTCACTGTTTGAAAGTATTTTATCCACATATGGCAAAATATGTGAAAACCTTTACAAACTGACCACTAAAATGTGGTAGGGAAGTAAGTCATACAACCTGCACTTGTAAAAGTGCCCAAATTTAGTCACCTGGTTCCGCCATCCTAGCCAAGGGGGTGGGGAGTGCGGTGGGATTCAAGTGTCCAAGTACAGTGGAAGGGCGTTTCCTCAAACCCAGGCCCCCTCTTCCTGACGTTTCCTGCCCTTCCAGTTCAGCCAGCTACACCGGGTGGGGTGAGGAAGGCTTTTCCTGTAGCTGCCTCTCCATTGGAGCCCTTCGCTTGTCATCTGAAGATGACAGTTGGCCCATCCCAGCCTCAGACTCAGCTCCTCCATGGCTGAGCCCACACAGCTCCCCGCTGTCCCGCCCTGTGCTACACTCACGCACACGGTGTACTAAATAAGTGCCCTTGTGGGGAAGAAAGAAACATTTCTCTGTCCTCGGGGTCCTTTGCTGGTGTAATCAAAAAGGCATGAGGCAGATTAGCAGGAGAAAATGCCAGATTTAATTGCATGTGTATGTATGGGAACCCTGCATACATGGGAGGGTCAGAGACCCCACATACATATACATGAGCGGTTCAGAGATGTAGTCTACATGATCGTTATTACTCTAAAGCCACCCAGTCTCGGGAGATGAGCCCAAAACACTGGGGTCCCTCGTTCAACCCCAAGACAACAACTCAGCCTGGGGGTTCTCTCCGACAGTGGCCCCGCTTTGCTCAGCCAGCTCAGCCAGAGGTAGGGACCTCGTTTTAAAAGATCACGGCCTCGGGATGCCAGGTGCTGGCCGTGGCTCTGGCCACAGTCTCTCTTCTGGGGCCTTTGGTCAATGGTAGGGACAGTCATGCACAGGCAGGAGAAGAAGACCCGTGGGTGTGAGAAGGCCATGCAGGAGTCCCCACTGCCGAGAGAACACGCTGGCACCATCCGAAAGCCACAGAGAAACCCCTCCTTTCCCGGGAGCTGCTGCTGTCCCCAGAAAGGGGCTGGGCCGGAGCGGATCTGCAGTGTGTGGTTCTTGACTTGGTGCAGGGAAGATTTCACAGTGAGTCCAGGTGGTTACAAGAGGACGTTTATTAAAGCTGGGGACAGTGAAACAAGGAAGGGCTTAGGACAGACAGTGGTCGGCAAACTCATTAGTCAACAGAGCCAAATCTCAACAGTACAACGATTAAAATTTCTTTTGAGAGCCAATTTTTTAAACTTAAACTTTTTCTAATGCCACTTCTTCGAAGTAGACTCGCCCAGGCCATGGTATTTTGTGGAAGAGCCACACTCAAGAGGCCAAGGAGCCGCATGTGGCTCGAGAGCCGCAGTGTGCCAACCACGGGGATAGAAGAAGCAGCAGGAGAGACGAGGTGGGACTGTTTGGCTCACTGAGAAGTCAGAGAAAAGGGGGCCTTGGACACAGGTTCAGGGAGTTAGGCCCGGACCAGCTGCCTCTGCTCATTGCTCTCCGGGTGGCAAGTCCGTGGGGACCCTTAGGGTGCAGGAGATGCACACCTGTGGGAGAGAAGGCGGGGAGGTGAGGGCATGCTCCCGGCAGGGACAGTGTGCCCTGGGACCTTCATTTTGATGGTTGTCAAATGCTGGGAGTTTAGGGGCCGTCTTAGGAGAGATGGCGATACAATATTCATCGGCTGTTCCAGGTGTGTCCTTTCAAGATCAAGGTCTCTACTGATTGGCCGGTGCCAGGTGCAGGTCATGAGTCAGCACAACTGGTCCTGCCTGGTTTGCGGCTCTGCTGGGCCTGGAGCTGAAATGCAGCGAGGCCTGGATGTTATCTTTATGGAGAAAAGGTCAGAGGGTCTAAACTGCATGAGCAGCAATGTGTCAGGGAGGGAAGGCCACCTGGGGGCGAGGTCTGGCACCAGCTCTGCCTGTTGCTAGGCGCCCGGGGCTTTCCGCCCTGGGGACCTTCTGTGTCTGGCTGGAAATTGCTCAGCCGGTTTGTTCAGCTACCTGACTCGGTCTCCCCATTCCTCGGGCCAAGGAATTTTCTAGCGTCTTACTCTCTGTGTCACTTCCTCAGCACCGCAAAGGTGGCTTTCTGCTGGGTGAACCGGCCTTGAGCGGTGCTGGTCGCCCAGCAGGAGGGCTGAGGCCCAACCCCAGACCTCCACACCATCCCCAGGAAGAGCTGCGGAACAGAATGCCTAAGGGTTCCCCAGGGAAGAGGGATCTGACCCCCGGGGGGGCCTGGATGGGCAGAACCCCTTGGAAGGGGAGGCACGTGTGCAACGGTGGCTCCAGGCCAGGAGGAAATTTCTTACTGTGCAAGTCATTCCTGCCTCTCAGCTTCCTCCCTCAACCCTCTGCCCCTGGACCTGCCTCTTTAAGCCAGTCCCACTTGAATATGGGGTCAACAACATGTAATCCATAGGAAAAATATGATGCCTGTGTTAGGTGTGGTTATTATTCCCTGGATCCTTAAACCTAAGTTCGTGCAAGGGGATACCCACTCTTGTTATCTTCTCTTCCCCGTTTGAAGGATAATGGATAAAGATCGGTGTCACCCTGGCCAGTGGGCTCGATGGTTAGAGTGTTGGCCCTTGCACCGAACGGTCATGAATTCGATTCTCGGTCAAGGGCATGTACCTGGGTTGCAGGTTCAATCCCCTACCTTAGTCAGGACATGTGTGGAAAGCAACCAATTGATGTCTCATTGATATTTCTATTTCTCTCCACTCCCTCATGCCTTCTACTGAGAGAGAGAGAGAGAGAGAGAGAGAGAGAGAGAGAGAGAGAGAGAGAGAGGAAGGAAGGAAGACAGGAAGGGAGGGAGGGAGGGAGGGAGGGAGGGAGGGAGGGAGGGAGGGAGGGAGAGAGATCAACCAAAAAAAATATCCTCGGGTGAGAATTAGCAACAACAGAGAATGGCGGTGTGTAGATTTGCTGAGGAGAGAGGCTCCAAGGCCCTTTACATTCTAACAGAAAAGATGGCCTTCCAGGCTACACCAGAATCAGCTCAACGCAGAGTAGGAAAATGCCCCTCAGTTCCTTCCAGTCCCAGGGCCCTTCCTGTTGAATCTTTTCACATCCCAAGAATCACCTTTTCAGAGCATCTACCCTTTTTCAATCCTCCGTCATCTGAGCTTTCATGACTGGAGGGAGGAGTGGGGGAGCCCAGACCAACCCTTCCGGCCTCCCAGCTCTGCCTCAATGCACACCTCCACCCCAAACCCCCGCCTGCCCACCCCCACATTCAGTCCAAGCTGCAGCTCTCCAGCTGGAGGGCAGGATCTGGTGCTAGACACTGGGTCAAGATGGACCACAGCTCTGGGAGAGGGGACGGGGGCTGAAGGGCAGATTCATATTCATTTTGTGAGCATTTTCCTAACGTGATCCTCACACCAGTCCCGACACAAAGGGAGACTGCTGCCCACAGAGGCTCAGTGACGTTCCCAAGGAGGAGACTGTAGCCCCAGACCTGCCCCACTTGGCAGGCCAGTGGGTGGGAGCCAGAGTGTGCAGCTTGGAAAGACTTGAAAGCAGACCAGGGAGCCCCAGACACAGGGTGCAGCCTCCAAATGGGAGGGGCCCAGAGGGAGCATCAAGGACCAGGAATGGGGAAACTGGGTGAGGAAATGGGAAGCAGTGGACAAGGTTCCTGGGAGGTCTGACACCAAACAATCCAGAAATGTGTTCAAATGGGGTCTCTATGGGCCCAGGGAGCTGGGGGGCGGGGGGGGGGGTTGGAAGATAACCACAGAAAGGAACATCAGAAGTCATAGCCAGGAGCCCAGGACAGAAGCCAGGGAGCCAGGAGGGCAGCACCAGGAGCCTGTGGGGGAGCCCCATGAGGCCTGAGAGTTGCACAGGGCCTCATTTGTGGGGCCCTGTGGGGACGGGACCTGAGTCACCCCAGCCCTCAAGCCCTCTCCACCTTCATTTCCTCACACTCTGCTCAGCTCCTCAGGGTGACCCCTGACAAGTGCACTTGTCCCGGTCCTCCAGGCACCGGTCTCAGGCTCACTGGACTCGCCACTGCGTCACTTGCTCCCAATGCCTGGTTCTCCGACAGTTTGCACCCAGCCTGCAGACACTTCTCAGGCAGCCCACGGACTGGCAGAGTCCTTCTCAGGGAGGGAACAACCCAAGGTACCTTCCAGAAAGTTGTCAGGTTCTAGGCAGACTCCTGAGCCCTTGACACTTAACCCAGGCCTAGATAACCAGCAAAATGGCCTTTTCTACTTCAACTAACCCCATATTCAGCGCAAACTCCCAGAAGGAGAGTCTCAGGCCTCTGCAGGGCAGTCCCCCAGCTGTGAGCTAACCTGTTAGGCAGCTTTGGAAAGAAGGAGGCGCATTCGGTAGTGGTTCTCAAAGTGAGGACCAACAGGGGCAACATCATCTGGGAACCTGATGAAAAGCAAATGCTCAGGCCCAGCCCAGACCTTCTGAGTGACAGCTCTGGGGGCGGGGCCCAGCCTGCGCGCCATAAGCCTGCTGGGGATTGTGCCAGTCAAGTTGAAGAGCCCTGCGTTAGCCCTCTGTTAGCAGGTATGCAAAGGTCTCTGGGGGCTGTGGATTCTAGGTGTCTCTCCCCCCCCCCCCCCCCCAACACTGCTGAAGAGCAGAAACCAGCAACCAGGTTCTGGGGGGAAAAGTGATTCCTAGAAGCCCCAAACCTCTCTGACTTCCCCCTCGATGTTAACACTGAGGGGAGAAGCCCCAAGCTGAATCAAAGTGGCAGTGAGCCATCAGAGATAAAAAAAAAAAATTAAAGTTCCCAAAATATTATTGTTGGGAGTACTTGGGAAGGCTCTAGTGTGGTGCCTTTTCCACAAATATTATGAGTCACAATAACTGTGTTTACCTTCTTTTCCCTTCGGCAAATAAGGAAACACCTGTGGGGGGTGCTGATATTTATTTATTTTGGGGTGAGCATCATGATAGTGGAAATATTTTGTACGTGATTATAGAACCCTGGGGCGAAAGCACTGCCCCTGAGGAGGAGGGAGGCGTTAATCTAAGTCATGTGGACATACCCTCCCAGTTAAGAAGACCCCAGTGCACTGAAACCAGTTTGGCTCCGTGGATAGAGCGTCGGCCTGTGGACTGAAAGGTCCTAGGTTCGATTCTGGTCAAGGGCATGTACTTTGGTTGTGGGCACACTCCCAGTAGGGGGTGTGCAGGAGGCAGCTGATCAATGTTTCTAGCTTTCTATCCCTCTCCCTTCCTCTCTGTAAAAAATCAATGAAATATATTTTTTTAAAAAGACACCAATGTGTCAGTCCTTGTTTTTAGGTAACATCACTCCAGGCATCTTGCTTCTCAATAAAAGGCAAGGTCAGGCCAGTGGGAAAGGGAAGGCAGTCCTGGCAGTGGGTGCCTGGCCCAGCAACATTAAATGATACAGCTTTTTCTGTGCCTCAGTTTATCCTGGCTTCTCTGCCTCGTTGGGGAGCTGCAGGCGCAGGCCCTTGGGAGGGATCCTTACCGGCAGATGCCTTCAACGGCTGCCATAAGCCTCCTGCCTCAAAGTCCTACTGACCTCAGTGACTTCAAGAGAGAGGACGAAGGGCACCCTCTGTCCTGAGATGACAGAATACGGAGAACAGCCCTGCTCCAAACCCAAACCAGCCAGAGTCTAACCAAAGGCAGGGTACACCCCGACGCTACGTTCCTGAGAATAAGGCTGGACGCCACCAGCATTTGGAGAGGATGCTGGTTTTAACACTGTTTTGGGAGAAGCAGAGGCATGTATCCACACCAAGACGTATACAGACGTGTTATAGCAGCTCTACTTGTAGAAGCCAAGAAGTGGGAACAACCCCCATGTCCGCCAGCAGGTGAATGGACTATCGATCCCGGTCCGTCCGTCCCAACAATGAAGGCTCCTCTGAGCCATCAGAGGAGCCGACTACCCGCGTGTCCAACGGCAGGCAGCTCTGGGAGTCCCTGTTCTGAGTGAAAGAAGCTGGGCAAGAAAGACCGCCTGCTGTGTGGTTGGTTCGTTTGTGTAAAATTCTAGAACGTGCCAGAAAGGAGGTCAGAGGTAATCTGTGGGGGGAAGGGGACCTTTGGGACACACAGAAATGGGGGTTCTGACTACGCTCACTCTCTTGACTGTGGCAATGGTTTCATGAGTGGTTACACAGGTCAAAACGTACCCGATTATACACGAAAAGATGTTTTTTATTATGACATCGGTCAGGGAAATTTTTAAAAATATGGGCGGGGCAAACATGGGTTGGCAATTCTCACTGCTTCTTGGAGAAACAAGTCACATTTCTGCTAGAGCCCCTACTTTTCCTGGGGAACTGTTCTGTGTGGAGGACTGTTGACACCCAGAAAGAGATAAAGGGTATTCCAGGGCAAACAATGCGTGAGATCTTGAGTTTGGGAGCAAGGATGAACACACACAGCTCTTTCATAGTCACTAGTCAACAAGCTGAGCGTTTATCCACCAGGCTCATCATTTTCCAAACATTCTCTACTTAATGTGCACACAGCCTTCCACGTAGGCATTACCGGACCGTTCTACAGAACAGGAAGCTAAGTCAGGGAAAGGAAGTAACTTCCCAAGGAGCAGCAGACAGATCCAGGACTGGAAATGTCCGTAGCACTGAACTCTAAGATTTTAAACTGGCCATCGCTGGCTGGTATGATTGCAACTGATTTTGGTTTCCATTTTTTAAAATTTTTCATGTATTCTAAGCTTTCTACAATGAACATGTGCTATTATTAACCGGAAGTACTTTCATTACGTTAAAATTATAACGACTCTAATTTCTTTTTATTACAGTTGACATTCAAGATTATTTTATACTAGAGGCCTGATGCACAAAATTTGTGCATGGGTAGGGTCCCTAGACCTGGCCAGCGGTCAGAGCGAGTCTTTGGGGTGACCAGTGGGGCGATCGGGTCTCCTGCTGGCACCCGCCTTGGCCAGGCTGGTGCTGCCCATTCGCCAGCCCTGCCCCTTGCTTCCGGTCGCCTCCTGCAGAGGGGGGAGAGGAGGCTTTGCTGGCAACCACTTGGCTGGCTTGGGGCCTGCGGGCTGGGGCAGCTCCTGCATGAAGCATCTGCCCCCTGTTGGTCAGTGTGCATCATAGCAACTGTTCATTCTGCTGGTCAATTTGCATATTAGGCTTTTATTATATAGGATTAGTTTCAGGTGTGCAGCTTGGTGGTTAGACAGTCCTATAAAGTGATCCCCCGATATTTAAAGTCACCTCACACCATCCTTAGTTACTACAGTATTACAGACTCTATCCCATATGCTGTCCTCTACATCCCTGAGTATTGATGAACCACCAACGTGTATTCTTAATCCCCTCACCTCTTGCACCCAGACCTCTGTTTGGCTTAGGTCTCTGCGCCTGTTTCTTTCAGTCTGTAGATTCTCCGTGCCAGTGAGATCATAGGGTCATCGTCTTTGACCCACAGCGAGCTCACCAGGAGACCTCAAAGCCAGAGCCCCTCGAACCCCGGGCCGGTGTTTCCTGCGGCCGCCCCTCCTCCTCCTCCAGCCGCTGCCAGGCCACGGCCCCCCGCAGCCTCCGCCCCCTGCCCTCCCGCCGTGACCGCCCGCCCGCCCGCCCGCCCGGCTGCCGTCTCCAGCCCCGGACCTCGCCGGAAGGCGGCTGGGTGAGCGCCGGGCGCAGGCCGGGGCGGGTGCCGGTCCCCGGAATGAGCGGCCCTGGTCAGCTGCTCGGACAGGGCTGGACCTGAGCTCCACGGAGACGGTAACACCACACCTCCCATCCCCTCCTCGGGACCCCTCCCCGGGTCCCCAGCCAGGTCCCACCCGAACCTGCTCGGGACAAAGCCCCGCGCCGGCAGCTAGAGGTGCCCTGGCCTCGGGTAGGTAGTCGGGATTCCCTCCGGAATGTACTGAAATTGGGGGTGCGTCCCGAGCCCTAGAGAAGGGAGTGGCGTTCAGCCCCCTCTTGCCCTCCTCCTCCTGGTCCCCTGCGAAGTCAAGGTGAGCCAGCAGCTGTCGGAGGTGGACAAGCAGGGCACCCAGGGATGCTTTCCTCCCTCCACCCCCCCCCCTTTCTTCCTCGCCTTACCCTATGCCCCCACCACTCTCCAGGAGGGAGAGTCAGATGAGAGAAGAAACCCTAGCACAGGTTGGGGCATCTTAAACCTCCATAAGTATTCATTAACGAATCAGCCAATCAGTGCTGGCCTTGAGCACCTAGGTAGTTTCTAACCTGGGCCACACATTTCGGTATAGGGAAAGGACATCAAGAAATGCTCTTGAGAAAATATTAAGTAAAAACTCAATATTTAAGAGTGTCTTAGAGTTTTTTTAGAAGGTATGTGTGTATACTCTGTACCTCTGTAAATGCCTAGAAAAGGCTAGAGAGAAATACTTTGTATCGTGGACAGCATATTGTGGCCAATACCATTTCAGCCCCCATAACAAAATGCCGTAGACTGGGTGGCCTGACCCACAGAAATCTATTTCTCACAGTTCTGGAGACTAGGAATCCAAGTTCAAGATGCCAGTAAGTTGGGTTTCATGTTGGAGCCTTTTCTCTTGGTGGTCATCTCAACAGCCTGGGAGCAGGAAGAGGAAGAGGGAGGAGGAGGAGGGTAAGAGTGGAGGAGGTGGAGGATGGAGAAGAGGGAAGGAATAGGCTCTCTGATGTCTCTTCTTAAAAGGGCACTAATCCTAACATGAGGGCCCCACCCTCATGACCTCACCCAATTCTGATTGCCTCCCACAGGTCCCATCTCCAAACACCACCACAATGGGGGCTCCAACATACGAGTTTGGGTGGATGCAAACATTCAGTCCACAACTACAGGTGGTACCTCAGAATGTTTAAGAATTTGGGTTCTGGAGCCAGACTGGCTGCACCACACTTACCAGTGTCTGTCCTTAGGCAAATCCCTTAACCTTGCTATGTCTCAGGTTTCCCACCCAAGCATTTCCTGTTTAACACATGCCAGGCTCTGTTCTGAGTGTCATTCTAACTCATTCATCTTCATAGTGATTCTTTACCATCGTCCTCCCCATGTTACTGATGAAAAGGTTTTACATGTATTATCTCATTCAATCCTCCCAAATGCCAAAGAGGTAATATTTCCACCCTTTTCACAGATGAAGAAAATGATTTGAGGAAGTGAATTTGATTACCCATAATCACCCCACCAATAATTGACAGAACAAATACCGGTTTCAAACAGGTTCCTTTTGACCGGAAGCCTGTCCACCTGCTCCCCACCTGTTTGCCTTGTCAGTGTTTGCCACTTGCCTGATGATAAGCATCACCTGGGATGCTTACTGAACCGTCAGGAGTCAGCAGGCCCAGTTCTGTTCTCAGCCAGAGTAAGTCCCTTCTTTGCTTCCGGGGGGTCATTTTTGTTATGTGCCAAACAAAAAGCTAGCCACGTGCCCCTGAGATGGCAAATAGGTTTTAGGTAGCTGCCAGGTTTGGTTGCTCTGCAGCAGTTTCCTGGAGTATAGCTGTGAGCAGAGTTGTGAGGCCACAGCCAGGCCATGGCCATGGGAGGGGGTGGGAGGGTGAATAACCATCTGGTTGCCCAATACTCAAAGTCCTGGGACAGTTGGTTATCCTAACGATGGCTTCCCTGGATTAGACCATCTGAAAGTCCCAACCAGAACTATGATTTTGTGATGTTTTTCCCTTGGCCCCAGGTCCCTGAGAGTCTGCATTCCGCTGGGTTCGTTCTCTCCTTTAAAACGTTTTCACTTGTGAAGGGGTAAAGTTGTTGTGAAGGGGTAAAGTTGTTATGAAGGGGTAAAGTTGTTATGAAGGGGTAAAGTTGTTGTGAAGGGGTAAAGTTGTTGTGAAGGGGTAAAGTTGTTATGAAGGGGTAAAGTTGTTATGAAGGGGTAAAGTTGTTGTGAAGGGGTAAAGTTGTTATGAAGGGGTAAAGTTGTTATGAAGGGGTAAAGTTGTTATGAAGGGGTAAAGTTGTTATGAAGGGGTAAAGTTGTTATGAAGGGGTAAAGTTGTTGTGAAGGGGTAAAGTTGTTATGAAGGGGTAAAGTTGTTATGAAGGGGTAAAGTTGTTGTGAAGGGGTAAGTTGTGATGCAGCCATAGGTTGCTAATACAAGGGTGATCCACGTTGCAACTGTGAACTACTCCCCATGTATCTCACATGGCATCTAACAGATGTTGCTATTTTCCCTTGAAAATTTCAAATATCCTTGATAATGGAAGGACACTTGACTTGGTAAACACGCTATACAGTATACAGATGATGTATTATAGAATTGTGCACCTGAAACATATAATTTTATTAACCAGTGCCACCCCAATAAGTTCAGTAGAAAGGAAGAAAGGAAGAAAGGAAGGAAGGAAGAAAGGAAGAAAGGAAGAAAGGAAGAAAGGAAGGAAGAAAGAAGGAAGGAAGGAAGGAAGGAAGGAAGGAAGGAAGGAAGAAAAAATGTCAAATAACCAAAGCGCCCTGTAAGTTTGCAATACTTCCAAGCACCTCAGTATAGTCTGGGAGTTGTGGCTTTAAGACACGAAGCATTTCTAGAGATAAAGAGGAATGTTAAAGATGAGAAAAGGGTAGATTCTCCCAAGAAGATTTATCAGTTCTAAATCTGTAGGCACCCAGCGTGCCAGTGTGGCTTTGTGGTTGAGCATTGGCCCATGAACCAGGAGTTAATGGGTCAGTTCCTGGTGGTGGTACATGTCCGGGTTGCGGGCTTGATTCCCAGTAGGGAGTGTGCAGGAGGCGATCAATCAATGATTCTCTCTTCTCATTGATGTTTCTATCCCCCTCTTCCTCTCCCTTCCTCTCTGAAATCAATAAAAATATTTTTTTAATGTGTGGGCATCTAATAACAGCTTTAAAATATGTAAAACAAAAATTTATAGAATAGCAGAAATAGATATTCACATTTATATGCCTCTCAATAAGTGATAGAATAAGTGTACATAAAATTCTGTAAAGATAAATGCCATAGGAGACCATTGTAGAGATTTCACCAGAAGAAGCACATGATCTGGCTTACATTTGAAAATCATAACCCTGGCAACTGGAGAACAGACCTGCGGTGCAGGTGGAAAAGTGAGGATAGAGGCAGCAAAGAAGTGATGTTCTTTCTGAAGTCTGCTTTTCTGAACAGCCCCTGCCTCCTTCCAGCTCTTTGGGCTGGCTCACCAGGTCTCAATTCAACAAGGTGAGTCCCCTTTGATGGAAAAGAACAAATCCATTTTCGGACAATCTGTAGCTGGAAACTTTCCCATTTGGAAAACCTCTAATATTGCCATAAACTTTGTCTCTGTGAACCCAGTTCAGAGACTCAGCCATTACTTTGTTATCACATGGAGGGACCCTTTGGGACTGGGCAATTCAGAAGACAAAAGCGGGACTGCCTGGGTAACTTCCTGCCAGCAGAATAACAATAAATCAACAATAGCAATAAAGTTTGCTGAGCACTTCCACAATGTGCCAGATGTTGTGCTTTATAATCTCACTGAATCCTTAAGACAACCAAAATCCCCTTTACAGATGGTGAAACAGGAGCTGGAAGAGGCTTCACTACGTCTCTGAGGCCACCCAGTGAGTCAGGTGGGGAAGATAAGATTAAATCCAGGTCTGCTCCCCTCCAAAGTCTATGTTCTTAGCCACTGTGATACTGTACTGCCTGGCAAGAGTTAGGTCCATAAAGAGAATTATGCCAACTCTAAGTAAATATGTCCTTGGTAACATTTAGTACCCACTATTCAGATTAACTGTGTTCCTTTATAAGTGAGTTCCCTGGCTACTGCCCTCATTTTAAAAGAGAGAACATGGGTCCACAAATATAGAAATCGGAAAAATTCCACTTGGCTATCTCTATCTTCATTCCCCACTCCCGTTTTAAGACAAATGAAGCACCTTAAAATTGTCAGAGAAGGGTGTGCAGCAATATTTGCCAGTTTTGGAGGGGTGGGGGAAGGGTAAGCTGCTCTTTAAAAATGAGATATCTGTGTGTTAGGTTTCAAAGCAAGTTACTATTTTCAGAATCCAAGTGGAATCTAACGCTGTAAAACAATGCCAAGAGAAAAGGCGGGAAAACACAGCAGTGCAGGAGCACCCCTGCCCGTCCCTCCGATTCTTCAGAAGTTCCTGAAAACCTGCGAGAAGCATTGTGCACAGGCGCAGACGTCCGTGTGCCCAGCCATCAGGAAGGACTTGAAAACCAGCATCCACAATGAACAGAATCTCAGGAAGGTGAGCAGATCGTCTCTTCTCCTCATTCTTCTCTGACGTGAACTAACTAGGACTTACTCCCAAGGAACATGGGTCCTCAGTCCCTGAAGCCCCAAACTGGTGGTGTTGCCCCCTCTGTTCCTGCCTGAAGACCAAAGCCTGGCTCAGGGACCAAGGCCTGCTCAGCAGTTCTCCTACCTTGCCACTCCTACCGCCAAAGCTGCCCATCCCAATCCTCCCTGCAGGCCTGCCTTTTCTCACATCATTTCACATCTGGAGTGGCCAACCTGCCCCTTCCCCCACTCTACATCTGGAAAGCCCGGCCCCAGAGCATCACTTCTGTCCGCATCGTGGGACCTGCCTCCCCAGCACGCCAGCGACCCCACTGGGTTCCTCCAGTGTCTCCTTCCCAACAGCTGACGGGTCCACGTCATCAGGCCAGACCTGCATCACTCATGCCTCTCATCTCACTTGGAGTGAGGTCAGCAGACACATAATTCTGATTCCAAAAGCACTGGGTTTTCCAAAAAAAATCTAATGCCGCATTTTTTTCTGAGATTACACCTAGGGATTGGGTATGAGGGCAAAGAGACTCTGAAACTAAGTGGTCACAGCACAGATAGACAGTCCATGTTTCAATAATCAAATACCTGCTGGTTTCCTAAAATGTTGAGCGCTAACGAGACAACACATTAAACAAAATCAGGTTCTTAAGAAAAAATTAAAAGTTCCTTATTTTTATAGGTGACTTTGACCCAAATCCATTCCACCCATATGTTTCCTGACTGTTTTTTAGGGGACTGGGAGGATGGCCACATTGCACTCCACACAGAAAGAACCTCCTAAAGTTCCTCTCCAACCATCTTTCTCTTTCACCTAAACTTCTGCTTCCCAGGCAACTGCCCCTTGCCTCTCCCTTCACCTCCCCCTCTCTCCTCCGCTAATCTTCTCTTCCCTCTCTGCCCTCCCAGGTCTTTCTACTTCCTGCTCATCCCCAGGGAGGAGCTTCCCAGAGTCCTCTTTTTGGTGGTAAAATAAAAACTTGATTTTTTTTCTACTGCAGTTTTTATAATTAGCCTCCATTACTAAACCATAGGGGTTAATTATACATTTTGTTCAGATTTATATTCCCTTCAGCAATGTTTTCCAAACATTTTAAATTACAATCACCGCTCTGTGTCTCATTGGCCCACGCACTAAAGGATTGTGGATTCAATTCCAGGTCCAGGTCAGGACACATGCAGGAAGCATAAACCAATCAATGTGTCTCTCTCACATAAATATCTTTCTCTTTCTCTCCCTCCATCTTTCCCACTCTTTCTACAAGTCAATGGAAAATATATCCTCAGATAAGGATTAACAAAAGTCCTATATAATAAAGATGTAATATGTAAATTGACCATCATGCCCTCACAAGATGGCTGCCTATAATCAGGCCAGCAGGGGGGTTAGTGAGGGATGACCAAACAACTGAACAAGCAGGCTGCATGGGGCGACCAGGCTGGTGAGGGGGCCATGAGAGGCAACCAGGCCAGCAGGGGGGGCAGTTGGGGGTGACCAGGCTGGCGGGGGCGGGGAGACAGTTAGGGGTGACAAGACCAGCAGAGGGGGGCAGCTGGGGGCGATCTGGCTGGCAGGGGGGACAGTAAGAGGCAACCAGGCCAGCGGGGGGAGGGGGAGCAGTTAGGGGCAACCAGGCCAGCAGAGGGGGGCAGTTGGGGGCAACCAGGCCACCGAGGGGGGTTGGGGGAGATGTGGGGAAGATAGGGGCAATCAGGCCAGCACATAGAGGCAGTGAGGGGTGATCAGGCCAGGAGGGGAGGCAATTAGGGGTGACCAGGCAGGCCGGCAGGTGAGCGATTAGGAGCCAGTAGTCCAGGATTGTGAGAGGGATGTTTGACTATGGTTTAGGCCCGATCTCCAGGATTGGGCCTAAACCAGCAGCTGGATATCCCCCAAGGGGTCCCAGATTGGAGAGGATGCAGGCTGGGCTGAGAGGACCTCCTGACCCCATGCACTAATTTCATGCAACAGGGCTCTAGTAAATAAATTACAATCACCATTAGAAATACAATTAACATTCTGACCCAGTATATCAGGACTGGTGGATTGCTTTGGTTGGGTCCCATTTTGATTTTGAATATCATTAAAAGCCTCATAAGACAGTTATTTCTTATTGCTTATAATACATTCGGATAATTTCTTCTTTCCTGCTTCAATAAAGAAAAAAAGTGAAATTGATTTCCTGGCCCAATAATGGGTAGTGAGCTGCTGTAAACATCTCTGCCCTATAAGTCTTTTCATGGAAGTCTGGGTATGGCAGTAACTTCATATGTTTGTGTTGAGTGTACACCATGCACACCAATGCACTCCTGTCCCAAAATTAATAACTATTTAAATGTTCTTCTAATGTTGTCTACTTACAATGCTCTTCCTCCACATATTCAGATGCATGGATGTCTCTTTATTGTTTCTGGTTTTGTTTTGTTAATCCTCACCCAAGGATATTTATCCATTGATTTTTTTGGAGAGAGTGGAAGGGAGGGGGGGAGACAGAGAGAGAGAAACATCGATGTGAGAGAGACACATCAATTGGTTGCCTCCCGCATGCATCCTCACCAGGGCCAGGGACCAAGCCTGCAACTAAGGTACATGCCCTTGTCTGGAAACAGACCAGACCCTCAGTCCTAGGGCCAGCACTCTGTCCACTGAACCAAACGGGCTAGGGCTGGATGTCTCCCTATGATACCTACCAGTGGTTTTCCTCTTACACCAGTTTGTACTTGTAAAACCCGAAGACTCCCGCCAGGCACCCCACCGAAAGGTTTCCTTGGGACCTTTGCTCATGACAATTCGAGATGGGGGTTACACACTGGGGAAGCAGATCTGCATCTGGGGACTTCAACTGAGCAACCCGGGGATTGCCAGACTCGTGAGTCATGCACTTTAAAAACGTTTATTTGATTAATCTTAAAATTGACAGTAAGCAAATTACCTCATGTGTTCCAGCTATAATTTATATGGTTGTTGACTGATACACTCCAAGATTTTCTTTAAAAAAAGAAATAAGAAGCCATGTATTTTTAATGAAACCTTTCAAACAGATAAAAGTACAGAAACTAATAGAACTGACATCCTTGTCTATTTCATAAAATATACTTTATTAAGGCATAAACATTGTGAATTTTACAAATACAGTAGCTAAGCTTCATCTCTCCTCTTCCCCCCTCTGCCGCCCAGAGGCACAATCCCCTGCTTTAAGGATGCTCTCACAGGGAAAGCTGGCTGCCTGCCCTCGTCTTCCTCCAGGCTCCCCGCTGTCTCATTCATGGGCCTTCAGCTATTCCTCACTAACCTGCCAGTCAGTCTGCACATTTTTTTAAAAAGCATTTTTTAACACTCTTAGAAGAAAAGCTTTATGATGTTGGATTTGGCAGTGATTTCTTGGCTATGACACTAAAAGCGCAGGCAACGAAAGAAAAGCTGGATGAACTGACTTCCTCCAAACGCCACGCTTCTGTGCGTCGAAAGGCAGACAACAGAATGAAAAGGCAGCCCACAGAATGGCAGAAGGTGATCGCAAATGACATATCTGACGAAGGATGAACAGCCAGGGCATACAAAGAACTCCGGCACCTCACCAACAACAAAACAAGCAACCTGAATTAAAAATGGGCCAAAGACCCGAGTGGACATTCTCCAAGGAAGACCTACAAATGACCAAGACACACTAGACGCCCCACATCACCACTAATCACTAGAGCAAGCATGTCAAAACCACAATGAGATACCACCTCATGTAAACGAGGATGGTTGCTATAAAAAAGAGCAGAAATAACATGTTGACGAGGATGTGGAGAAACTGGAACCCTTGTGCGCTGTTGGTAGGAATGTAAAACGATGCAGCCACCATGGAAAACAGTACAGAGGTTCCTCAAAAAAGTCAAAATAGGATTAGCATACAATCTAGCAATTCCATTTCTGGGTAAATGGCCAAAAAAATGGAAAACGGGGTCTCCAAGAGATGTTTGTACTCTCATGTTCATAGCAACATTCACATTGACGAAGGTGGAAACCATCCAAATGGACAGGCAAATAAGTCGGGGGAAATGTAGTATGTATATACATACAATAGAATATTATTCAGCCTAAAATTCTGACACATGCTACAGCATGGACCTTGAAGAACTTACCGTAAGTTAAATAAGCCAGTCACAAAAGGACAAATACTAAATCATTCCACTTATATGAGGTCCCCAGAGCGGTCAGATTCAGAGACAGAAGGAGTGGCAGTGAGTGGCCAGGGGCCAGGGGGGAGGGGAGAATGAGTGAGATTTATTGGGCACAGAGTTTCCGTTTTGTGAGATGAAGAGGTTCTGGAGACGGATGGTGCTGACGGCTGCACAACAGGGTGAATGTCCTTAACGCCACCGAACTGCACACTTAGAAATGGCGAAGATGGCATATTTCATGTTACGTGTGCTAGTAACATGTTGACCACAGTTTACGAGGATTTGAAACACATAGCCAGAATGTTTAGTTGTTTTCATCCGGTGTCCGGTCCATTCAAGTCGGAAATACAGCGCTGTCCCTGATGTTAAAAGTGACGCTTCTCAGCCCCTGAAGCCGGGCCCGGTGGCGATAGGCGGCTGCTGAGAAAGTCCTCCGCGGCTGTGGTCTCGCCCGCAGCAGGGCTTGGGCCCGGGAGGGAGCGGCGACCGCGGGTTCAGACCTCTGGGACCCACCTGGCAGAGCCCGTTTTGCACCGGCCAGCATGACCAGAGGCGGTGGCGTGCGGTCTGCACGGGCTCCTCTGTCAGAAGCAGCTGGAGAAATCCAACCCGGCGCCCAAACCAGGCCTTCCCTCATTAAAGAGCCGCTGCGGTCGAGGTTGGGAGTGCTTTTTTATTGTCAGCCGAGGTATAATTTGGAGTCTTTTCTCCGACCAACATGTCATTAGCTCAAAAACCCCTAACCCCTCCAGACCTCACCACGGCCTCTCTCAGGCCTAAATTCAGAACGGAAGGAACCCTCAGGTGGTGGTGATTCTGATTGCTAAAAGGGGGCCTTCACGATTTGTAGCTTTAACAGCCCTTCCCTGTCTGGAAGGTAGGGATTTAACTGTGACTGGAATCATTTGTGTGGTTCTTTTGTCTGTTTGTTTAAATATATCTTTATTGATTTCAGAGCAGAAGGGAGAGCTAAAGAGAGAGAAACATCAAATGATGGGAGAGAATCATTGATTGGCTGCCTCCTGCACGTCCCCCAATGGGGATCAAGCCTGCAGCCCCAGCATGTGCCCTTGACCGGAATCGAACCCGGGACCCTTCAGTCCACAGGCTGATGCTCTATCCACTGAGCCAAACCAGCCAGCACAGGGGTCATTTGTTACCACAAGAAATAACCTTGCCATTGACCTTGCTTCCATTCAGGAACCCAGGGAACAGCAATGGCTCCAAAGCTCATGCGGCGCCCCCAGACCAGCTGTGTCAATATAAGCAGCGCCTAGTTCCTGCATTTGCACGGTCTCATTCTGAGCAGACCCCCAAATCATAGTAATATCTATAAGTACGAAACTGAATCATTGGTGAGAGCATTTAATCATTATAACTTTATCTGAGTGTATGATTGGCACAGCAGCACTTCAAAGAACACAGCCACAGAAGGATAAACACGTCTTGGTCAGACTAGGAACACACCTGTGTTGGTTTGCTGGGGCTGACATGACAAAGTGCCACAGATTGCATAGCTCAAATGTGTTTTCCCACGGTTCCGAGGCTAGAAGTCTGAGCCCAAGGTGCCAGCAGGGTCAGTTTTTTCTGAGGCCTCTCTCCTTGGCTTGTAAATGGTCATCTACTCCCTGTTTCTTCCTGTTGTCTTCCCTCTACACAAATCTGTGCCCGGATTTCCTTTTCCCATAAGGACACCAGTCAGATTCCATTAGGGTGATCCTAATGACCTCATTTTAACTTAATTACCTCTTTAAAGGAACTATAGTTACATGCTGAAGTGCTGGGGATTAGGGCTTCAACATATGAAAGTGGGGAGGGGCACCATTTAGCCCATAATGACATCTAAAAAGATATGCTACAATATATCTTACCTCATCATAAAGATTGGTGTTTCCCATATAATTATCTTTTAAATAATACATTGGTGTATGTGTTTTTAATATATTTGTATTGATTTCAGAGAGGAAGGAAGGAGAGAGAAATAGAAACATCATGATGAGAGAGAACAATGGATTGGCTGCCTCCTGCAAGTTCCCCACTGGGGATCGAGCCCACAACCCGGGCATGTGCCCCTGGCCAGAATCAAACCAGGGACCTTTCAGTTCGCAGGCCAGTGCTCTATCCACTGAGCCAAACCAGCTAGGGCTACCATATAATTCTTTGATGAGTCTTCATTCAATTTGCATGCCACTTTCTCCTTGAGTAAGTAGAAAGTTATTTTAGAAGCCAACATGTTGAGGTATTGAAGATAATTGACTTTTAAGGAACATGAACACAGAGAACATAATAATCTCTATAGGAACCCTTTACTCTGCATTCTCAGGCTTTGCTTCTGGAATTGAAGGGGCACACCCCCTGCCCACTGACCGGCCTGGAACTCATTGATTGCAAGATAGATCTGTGGTCTCTGAGGAGGCTTGGGCAGGCTCTGCAGCTCAGCAGTTTGCATGCTCTTGTCCTCAATTACTGCAAGTAAGGCTCTGACTGCTGTCAGCGGGGGGAGGCAAAGGCAGGGAAGGGCAAGGTCCCATTTTCTTGCATCTCGAGTCATCACTGAAAGGGAACACTGTAAAACCGCCTTAGAGTTAATGTTCCTGAGTGAATGTCAGGGTTCGCACAAAAGAGTCTTTTCATCCATTTATTCTTTCAAGCAATATTTGTCCAAGGCCTGTCTGTGCAAGACTCTGTGCTCATTGCTAAGGAAGATGCAAATATACACAGGGTGAGGCTGCGGTCCGAGGGAGCCCTCCGGCTAGCAGTGGAGAGGAGATGTGCCTTTCTTGATTGTGCAGAATGTAAGGTGGACACTGAGGAGCACAAAAGACGTCCGTGTAAAGCTTAGCGGTCGTGTGGCGAAGGGAAACCCCAGCCTCTACGGACGGTGCAGTGGGAGGGGAGGTGCAACCCAGCGCCATGGAAAGAGGACTGGGAGGTTGGCTTCCCTGAACCTGCTCTGGACAGGTTTTAAAAGGCCACTGCTGCCTGGCCTGTGTGGCTGAGCTGCTGAGCTTCGACCCATGAACAAAGAGTTGTGGTACCATTGAGCCTTCCAGACTCTTTCGGCCCTGCCAGCTGGGCCATCTCTCCCGACCGCAGGGTTCAGAGCTTGCTCTCCACCCGCTCCCTTGAGTGGCTGCTCAAACCATCCACCGCTCTTTGCTCAAAGGCAGACTCCAGGCCCCCTTCCTCCACACGCAGGCAGCCCCCTCTGTCAACCCAGCCCACCCCAGAGCCAGCCCTGGCTCAGGAAGCCCAAATCAGCAAAAAGTGCCTCTAACTGCCCTAGGGGTGCTTGAAAATTACTAATCCAGTAGGTGACCTAGGTCTTAAACGTCACTGATTTATTCCTGTCATTTCTTTTAGATTTGAAAGTGAAGAAATTGAGAGCATTTCCTCAGGCCTGGAGAACAACCACAGGTTTCAAGGCCTCCGCCTGCGCTGCTGTGGTCTGGGGCCCCAGAGCGGGCCCCGCCTGGGCTCTGTCATCTGCCCGAGTGCCGTTTGGTGAGAGGCGTCCCCTGTCGCCCAGCCTGCCTCCTGGCACTGCTCTGTCTGGAGTTATATAGCCAGCTTATTGACAGAGCCCACTGGTTCCCCTGACTTTTCAATGTATCTTTTTCTCTCCTCTTGTTATGTTGGGTTTTCTTCTTATTAATGACTAGAGACCCATTGCAGGAAGATTCCTGCAAGAATAGGGCTTCTTATGGCTTGAGCAAAGCTCCGTCCTGTCTCTGATGCCTCCCTCCCTTCTCTGCTGCCTCGTTCCCTCCAGTCTCCTCTGCCTCGCCCCCTCCCCACTTGCTTGCTTCTCTGCATCTTTGGACTCTTCTGCAGTGCTTGACTTCTTTCTACTCTGACTTCTGTGCCAGGATATGCAAATTAACAGCCATCTTGGGTGGGTTCATTTGCATACTTGCTCTGATTGGTTGGTGGGAATGGCTGGTGGGTGTAGCTGAGGTGCAATAACTTTGCATATTACTCTTTTATTAGATAGGATAAGAGCAAGAACCTCTACTTACATTTGGGATTCAGGGATATCGTGTTCCATGCCTGTCTCTGGCCATAGCGTGGCCACCAGATCTATGTTTTATGCCATAGTCTATTACGTATTGTGGTTATTTATTATTTTATATAACGAGGTCTAAACATTAGCATTTTATCTTATGAGGTAGAGACCTCTAAGCTTGATCTGAGAGAGTGGAAATAACATCTAATGAGTCATGTATTTGACCCTTTCCCCAGCAACCTGCACCTTGAGGCCAATTACCTGCAGTGTTCTGGGGCGCTGGCCCTCCTCAGGCCCGTAGCAGAGTATGCCCAGACTCAGGGCAGAGGTCCACCAGCCACAGCCTCGCCAGACTCCGACAGTCCCCCTCCCACACGCCCAAGTAAGTGCTGGAGAACCAGAAGGACACTGCTTTGCCACTAAGTGTCCTTCCCAGTGGTCCATCGTGGGTCTGCTTCCTGAGCATGTGTGAGACCGGAACAAGAGACCCCCAAAGGTATTCTTGTCCGGATCTTCAGAGTCCGTGACTATGTGATCTTCCTGGCAAAGGGACTTTGCAGATGTGAGCGGATAAAGGCTCTTGAGGGGATTATCCTGCGTTAGCTGAGAGGGTCCAGTGTAATTGCCAGGGTCTTTATGAGAGAGAGGCAGGGAGGTCGGAGTCAGAGAGGAGGCAAGGTGGCGGGAGGAGGAGAGATGGCAGTGACGTGAGGAAGGGGCCATGAGGCAGGAACGCAGGTGCTGGAAAGGGCTGGGAAGCAGATTCTCTCAGGAGCGTCCAGGAGGAGCACAGCTCTGCCGACGCCTCTGCTTTGGCCTCAGACCTTTCGGACGGCTGAGTCCAACACTGGGAGATAATACAGCTGTGTTGTCTGAAGCCACTAAGTTGGTGGTCATTGGTTACAGCAGCAATAGGAAACCAGTGCAGCATGCAAATCAGGAAGCAACCCAAACAAAATTAAAGTTAACTAGGGTTTTGTTGGCTCACATAACCGGGGTGTTGGCAGGTGGTGTGGTCTTCAGAGATGGCTGCGGTCAGGGGCGCAGACCACGTCATCAGGAGAACCCGAGTTTGCTGCTCATGACTCTGATTCCCTCCTGAGGGTTGGTCTCCTTTCCCAGAGCACTAGACCTGCTGTGGTAATCATGTCACAATATATACATGTATGAAATCATTATGTTCGACACCTGAAACTAATATAATGTTATCTGTATCTCAATTTCTCTTATTTATTTATTTACTTATTTACTAGAGGCCTGTTGCACGAATTCATGCACCAGTGGGATCCCTTGGCCTGGCCTGTGGGATCGGGCCAAAACCGGCTTTCCAACATCCCTGAGGGGTCCTGGATTGTGAGAGGGTGCAGGCCAGGCCAAAGGACCCCACAGTGCACACTTGGCTGGGAGGGATGCAGGAGGGCTCCAGGGCGTGTCCGGGCCGTCTCGCCCAGTCCAGATCGGCCAGACCCCAGCAACAAGCTAACCTACCAGTCAACTGTCTGCCCCTTGGTGGTCAGTGCACATTATAGTGAGCAGTTGAGTGGCCTTAGCATATCATTAGCATATTACACTTTGATTGGTTGAATGGCCAACTGCACGACCGGATACTTAGCATGTTAGGATTTTATTATATAGGATTTCTTTTTTCTCTTCACCCGAGAATATTTTTCCATTGATTTTTAAGGAGAGTGGAAGAGAGAGGAAAAGACAGAGAAAAACGTTGCTTTGAGAGAGACACATTAATTGGTTGCTTCCTACACATGCCCTGACCAGGACCAAGGCAGGGGAGGATCCTACAACTGAGGTATGTGCCCTCGAACGGACTCAAACCCAGGACCCTTTGGTTCACACTCCGATGCTCTATCCACTGACCCAAATTGGCTAGGTCTGTATCTCAATTTAAAAAAATAAATTATTCACTGACTTACTATTTAAAAGAGAGCTGAAGTCAAGGTTACTTTGTGGAAATGAGCTCAAAGGACTTGTAATGAACACAGGTTCACAAATATAATGGTTATACCCCACTTAGGTATTTTCATGGATTCAAAATTATACAGGTTATTAGGTGAATTTGATAATTCAATCACCCCAACAAATATACAAAAGGAAGCCGAAAAACAATGTTTGCTATCCAATATTACTTCCCCTCTGCTATTTTCTACCAAGATTCTTATAAAAAGCTGTGGTCTGATTTATGAAGTCCTGTATTGTAACTTTGGTTTCTAAATAACTGAGTCTGTGATTTTCTTTTAAAGAAATCATTGGACGTGTAAAAGCACCTTTTTGAGGGATTGCTGTGTGGCAGGCAGGGACAGGTCTGAAAGAGGTGGGACTGGAAAAGTGAAGACCAGGAGGCCTGGCCGGGTGGCTCAGCTGGTTGAGCATCATCCCGTGCACCAAGTGGTTGTGAGTTCAGTTCCTGGTCAGGGCACATACCTAGGATGTGGGTTTGATCCTGGGTCAGGGCACGTGTGGGAGGCACCTGATCAATGTTTCTCTCTGGCATTGATCTCTCTCTCCCCCTCTCCCTCCCTCCCTCTCTCTCTCTCATATATATATGAATGAAAACATATCCTTTGGTAAGAATTGTTTTAAAAAGTGACAAGGGTGCAGGGAAGAAATGTGGTGATCTATTCTGGTTGTTCCAACCGGTTTTCTGCTGAGGGGCATTAAGGCTTAGTCTTAAGGGTCTGGATTTGTTTTCCCTGAGAGCCACAAAAGCCTGGGTCAGAGCTGACCACAGAGAGCGCCTGCCCGGTCATCCTTCACAGCAACCTGGACAGGGTGCAAACTGCTCCCGCTGAGCCGTGCCTGAGGTCAGTGGTCTGCCCATAGAACCTCTCGTAAGTTCGTCTCATTACTCAGGATCTTAGCAGTCGCGACAACAAAACCCACACCAAGCACATGTCTGGGCTCTCCTCTCCCTCTAAGGCTGATTGACAGGCTCTCACACTGACATTCACTAGAACCTTAATTTTTTGTTTAGTGCATCCAGTGCATTTTGGCTCTTCTGCATTCTTCTGGGTAACTATCAGTCTGCTCGGGCTGCCATAACAAAATACCACAGGCTGGGTGGTTTAAAGAACACAGTTATTTTCTCAGCTCTGGAGGCTGGAAGTCCCAGCTCAAAGTGCCAGCTGATCCAGTTCCTATTAAGAGTTCATTCTGGCTTACAGATGGTGGCCCTCTTGCTGTGTCCTCACGTAGCCTTTCTAGATACATACACACGCGCACACATGCTCACACACACACACACACACGCACATGCAGCACTCTCTGGTATCCCTCCAATAAGGACACTAATTCTATCTGATCAGGGACCCACCTTTATGACCTCATTTAAACCTTAATTACTTCCTAAGACAGGGGTGGGGAACCTCCCACCAGCAGGCCCTATAAGGCCCACCAAATCATTTGGTCTGGCCCTGCCAAGGCATTAGGGGTAAGTTAAGTAAATGTTTGACCAAATATAGCAGGCTCATTTTTAAGTTGATAATTTAGTATGGCCCAAGAATGATGTTATACATATCCAAATGGCTGTTGGCAGAAACAAGGTTCCTCACCTCAGTCCTAAGAGGGACAGTAGGGGTTCAGAATGAGTCACCCCAAGATGTACCTGGTATGTGAATTGTTTTGAACCAAAGGCCACCAAGACCTTGTGGGCTCAAAAGAAACTTCTGCCCCATCTTAACTACCTAGAAGGATTTGAATTAGGGGCCTTGCCCAAAATAAGGGATTTTTAGAGATAACCTTTGTTCGACCTGTCCATAGGGCAGGACAGACGACTAATTACTGAACATCTGCTCTTTTTCTTGTCCTGCAATGACCTTCCTTCCCTCTGAAGCCTCAAGGTGACCCTTAGCTCAGAGTGTCATAGAGATCTTATTATTGCTTCCTGTCTTTGAACCGCTCATGCATGTGGGGTTCCTATACATACATATGTGATTAAATTTGGTTATTTTCTCTTGCTAATTTGCCCCATGTATGTTCGATTATTAGACCAGCCAAAAGGACATTGAGAGTAGAAGAAATGTTTTGCTCCCTCTTAGCCCTGTCTTCATATACAGCCATCGAGGCATTAACACATGAGTTCTGAGAGGGATGACCTTCCTGTCCATAGCAAAAACGCTCACAACAGCACTGAGTAAAAGTGCCCTCGGCTTCAGAGCTGGACTAATACACCTCTGCTCAGGCAAGTTAGTCTGCCCATCTTCATTTTACTTCTTTGCCAACAGGATTAGCCATAAATGGAAAAGCTGGGGGGGAGGGGGCGGCCAATAAGGCCAGAAAATGAGTGTGGTCTATTACCAGCCCTCTCTCCTGACCACAGTGGGTATGGGACCCAAACCCACCAGCTGGACTCTGCCACACCCTAAAATGTGTTCTTGAGCCAAGAAACCTGGTACCCCATCCCCAACAACCTGTGCTTTAGCTCACCCTGCCAGATCCTTGGAGCCGCCCCAGTTCTGGTGCCTTACAACCCTTGTCTTGAAACAAGGGTGTTACATGCTGTTGTGTCCACCCAAAATTCATATGTTGAAATCCTAATTCTCGAGATGATGGTATTAGGAAGTGGACCTTTGGGGAGGTGCTGAGGACATGAGAGCAGAGCCCTCCTGAAGGGGATTCATGCCCTTTATGAAAGAGGCCCCAGAGAGCTCGCTCCCCCTCTGCCCTGTGAGGTTACAGGAGAAGACAGCTGTCTGTGAACCAGGAAGCAAGCTCTCACCTGACACTGAGTCTGCCGGTGCTGGGAGACCGAGGAGGAAATGTTTGTTGTTTTAAGCCACCAGTCTATGGGATCTTGTCATAGCACCCACAATGCACTAGGATACAGAATGCCTGGAAACTTCCAGGGGGGTGAGTTTGAGAGGGTGTGGATGATTTTTTTTCTTTTAATGTCTAGATTCTCAACTTCCAGGACTTGATACCTGTGATTAATTTCCTTGGTCACCATCATCATTTTACTTTGCCAAAAAAAGGCACATTTATTTCCCATCCAATATCTGAGCAGAGTCTTCCCTAGGGAACAAAAACAAAGAGACAATTCAAAATATTAATGTGAGTGTCTCTAATAAATCAGTGACAACTTTTTACACATGGTTCGCTTCCAATTTTTGCTTTTAATGTAATTTAAGGAGGGCATAATCACTATTAGCTGACAAGTTATTAAAAACCTTTTTTTTCAATTGACCATATGTGATTTTTAGCCTATAACTCAGGTGTTCACAGAATTGAATTCTATTGCTATGATAAAAAATAATTCTAGAATTTCCCAGCTAAGTTTGAATTACAGATTAAAAAAAAACAACTAATAATTTATTATAAGTATGTCCCATGCAATGTTTGGGATATAGTGACTAAAAAAATTATTCTTTATCTCTTTGACATTCAAATTGAACTGGTGTCCTGTATTTGGGGCAGGGAGGGGGTGGATAAGGAAGATTACATCTGGCAACCCTATTCCACTTGCATCTGATGAACAAGATTTCCCAGCATTTACAATTATCACAATGAAAAATAGAAATAGCATTGATGTGGTTGGTGTCTGCCTCATTTTAGCAGTAATATTCTTTAATAAATACATGAATCTTTATACACACACACACACACACACACACACACACACACACACACAAAGTGTCCCCTCATGAGTTCAACAGGGAGACTGGGAGTTCGATTGCTCACTATGACGTGCACTGACCACCAGGGGGCAATATGGAATAAAGGGAGCCCCAGCCACCAGCTGGGAAAGGAAGGCCCAGCAGCTGGAAGACCTCAATGGCTCTGATCACCAGCCAGGGCTAAAGACCCTACCTGTGGACAATTTCGTGCACCAGGCCTCTAGTTAATTATAAAGACAAATATATAAAATAGCGCCATCTACCTCACTGACAGGCATTTGATAAAATTGTATGTTTGTATTTAATTAAGATTTATCAAAATGTATAAAATGCATATGTTGTAATAATCATATACTTCTAAAATTGATTAATTGCAGAAGGCATTTTTAATACTTTAGAGCCTTATGAATCCAGAGATTTTAAAATTTCAATTTTTGTTAATGTAGCATTTTTATTACAGAGAAGTGTTACAGGGTGAGCTATAGAAGACTTTCAAATATAAAATTTTGTGAAATAACTAGAATGTGAGTACAAATGAAAATACAAGAAGAAAGGGGACTAATGTAAAATTTTAAGTCACTAAAGAAGAATTTGCTCGTGTTTTGAGTTATTTGGGATTGATTGATTGATTTGAGAGAGGGGAAGGGATAGAGAAAGAGAAACATCGATCAGTTGCCTCCCATACACATTTGGACCAGAATTGAACCACAACCTACATATGACCCCTGATTGGGAATCAAACCCAAACCCTTGGCCCATCGGGAGGACACTCTAACCAACTGAGCTACCCAAATACATGTTTTTATTTATTTCGGAGAGGAAGGAAGAGGGAGAGAGAGACAGAAACATCAATGAAGAGAGAATCATTGATCAGTTGCCTCCTGCATGCTCCCTCCTGGGCATCAAGCCTGCAACCTGGGCATGTGCCTTGACCGGAATCAAACCCAGGACCTTTCAGTCTGCAGGCCAGCACTCTATCCAACGAGCCAAACCAGCCAGGGCTGTTTGGAATTTTTTAACAGAGGATGGTTGCTATCAGACTGCTTGGAAATTTAGATTCCATTTGATATACAAGAGAAAGGTAGGACAGATTTCATTTTTAAATGTCAGCATGTGCCATCTTTGCTAGAAATTTCATCCTTTGAAATTTTAAAACTTATGATGACCAAGTTTAAATTCCAACCTCAAAATGTACCAGGAAGCTTTCCAATATTCCCCTTGGGTGCTATGAAGCAGTAATGTTGTGAGGCCCCTGCTTTGGAAGGCCCAAATGTTTGGTTTTCTCTCCTCTTCTGTGAGTTACTCCCAGACACCCCAGTACCTTTTCCTTCCCACCAGAGTCAGGCACCGTTGGTTTCTGTTGCTGACAAAAAGGCATGACTGCCTCATGATCCAAAGACCAGTTTGTTTTCTTAATTACTGGTTATCTTGCGTAATAGGTAATCTTAGTAATGATGCTCCTTCCTCCCTCCCCCACTTCCATCCTTCCATCACCAACATGTCTGTGCTCAAGCGTGTCCCTCCTTGTATGTGCCAAGTACTGGTTTTTGGGAGACATTAGTGCATGAAGCAAAGAGCCTGCCCCAGAAGAGTCACCCATTTCTGTGTGTGTGAGTGTGTGTGTGTGTGTGTGTGTGTGTGTGTGTGTGTTTGTATGTGTGTGTGTGCACACATGGGTCTCTGTGTGCAAGGGGGTGGGGGCCAGACAGTTTCTAAAAAGCATAACAAATATACACAGGCTACAGTTCATTAGAAGGTGATAACTGCCATCTTATCTAACAAAGAGGGAATATGCTAATTAACCATCACTCTGACACAAAGATGGCTGCACCCACAGCTGAGGCCAAGTTCCCATGAGCCTTAACGAGCAATCAACAGGGACCTGAGGTTACATCCTCCCCTGCCCTGTGGGGCTTGACAGGGGGTCTCAGGCCATGCCCCCCACCAGGTGGGGCTTAACAGGGGACTTCAGGCCATGCTCCCCACCCAGTAGGGCTTGCCGGGGGAGCTCAAGGTGCACCTCCAGTGCTGGGTCAGGGGACCTGTGGCTGTGCCCCTCTCCCAGTGCTGGGCCAGGGGACCTGAGGCTATGTCCCCTGCTTGGCGAGGCTTGACAAGGGTAGGGTTGGCCGGGTCTAGATCTAGCCCAATGGGGCGGGGGGAGGGGAGCTGGCCGGATCTGGGTCTCACACAATTTTGAGGTGCGGATGGGCAGGGACTTGACTCTGGGTCCCATGGTATGCCCCAGACTCTGACAAGAGGAAGGTTTTCATATGCATTTTACTAATTTTCTTTCATCTCTGACATTTCTATTATAGAGAAAGAGCAAATAGCAATATTAAATTATTTCCTCTAATTAATCTTTTAATGTGCATGAATTTTGTGCACTGGGCCACTAGTGGAAAAATAAAACATCAAGCGAGATAGGCAAGTTTGGGAGTCTGGGGAAGGAGGGTGGGTGGGGTGTGACTTCAAAGAGATGCTTGAGTGTAGGTCTCCTAGAAAAGGCAGTGTTTGTGTACAGACACTAGAGGTGAGAGAGTGAGCCTGAGGATAAATTGGGAGTGCATTCCACATGGAGGGGATGGCCTGCACCAAGGCCCCCAGGAATAGCTAGGAGCAAGCAGGGTGATAACAGGGACTCGGAGTCAGGGCCTTGTTAGCTAGGAGGGAGCAGAGTGGTTAGGATTTAGATTTGAGAAGAAACCCTCAATTTGTGTGGCAAACTGTCTGGGTGGGGAAAACGGGGGCATCCTATTGGGAGGCTGTTTTCAACCAGGTAAGGGGTACCTACCCAGGTGAGATGAGGGGAGTAGGGAGAGGTCAACTTCTACATGTGTACCATTTCCTGATGGATGGGGTGTGGGCTGCAAGAGACAGAAAAAGAATGGTGTTATGACTCCAGCGTGATAATGCACAAATATTTTTTAATAAAATATTTCAAAAAATATATTCCTCTCTGCTATATTCTTACCAATCCCAGGAATTTGGAGCCGTTTTACAGAGGGCAGCTGTGGGATGTGAAGAATCTATGGAGGCCTTGCAGGAAGATCCTCAGGGCCCTACTTGGCTGCGTGTTCCCCTCAAGTCTTTGAGGAAATAAACATGAGAAAGACAGGACTGAGCTGAAGTGAATGAAGTTTTGACAATGGGTAGGATAATTCTTCTAAGAGATCTCTCTGCCCATATTGTACGTAAAATGAAGGCAATAAGCCAATAGGTATCCAAGTGTGTCAAAAACCCATCCATGCATCTTTCAACAGGCTTTTTAAAAAATCCTTTATTTCTTTCCATACAGCCAGTCAGAGGGGAAGTTCAACTTTGAACCAGATGACAAAGTCATGTGGAACGGGAACTGTGAAAACTACTTCAGGGAAGAAGAAGAAGAAGAAGAAGAGAAAAAAGGTGTTTTTGTTGTTGTTTCCATTATTCCTCTCACTTCCTTCATCATGAAATCACTTCCTCTTTTCATGGGCTGTGTGCGCCCACTGCTACCATAATTACCCCAAGCAGAGGACTCTAGAGGTTAGAGGCCTTGAAGAACTGCCGGCCGCCTAGGGTCTCTCTTTCAGTCACGTTGATGAAAGACACTGGCCTCAAGGCCATTTGGGGCTGATGCATGAGGGATGCAGTAAGGGATGTCCCTGGTTCCTGTCCCGGGGAGCTTACCTTCTGGTTCTTAGAGCTGCCTCAACTGAAGATGGTTATCACGTGCCAGCTCTGGGTGGGGCACACGTGAGCTCCTGCCTTTCAGGGGTACACCAGTATTAGGTTCCGAGGGCTGCTATAACAAAGTACTACAGACCGGGTGGCTTAAACAGTAGCAACACACTGCCTCAGTGCTGGAGCCTGAGAGTCAAAATCAAGATGTTGGCAGGGTTGGCTCCTCTCTGAGGGCCTAAGGGATAACGGGTCCCATGCCTCTCACAGCTTCTGGTGCTTTGCTGGCAACCTTTGGTATCCTTGACTTCAAATGACCCCAACCTTGGCCTTGACTTTCTCCTTTTGTGTGTGTCTGTACCCAGATTTCCCCCTTTTATAAGGACACCAGTCACATTGGATTAGGGCCTACTCTAATCTAGATATGACTTCATCTAGGTTAATTATATCTGCCATGACCTTGCTTCCAAATAAGGTCACATGCCGGTGAACTGGGGGTTAGGACTTCAACATGTGAATCTGGGAGGAGACAAAAGTCAACTCAGCGTGTAGGTTAGAAGCAGGATACACACCTAGGGAACAACAACAACAACACAAAGCAGCATCTGCCGAGGGCCAAACATGGACCCTGGGTTCAGAGAAGGGCCTTCTCCCCCAGGTACAGAACTGGGGAGAAGTCTCTGTGATTGAGCCAAAAACCGACCTGATATGGAAAGAAAGAAAGGGTTTAATGAGAGGAAAGACCTAAGTGAGGAAGAAAGGCCTTTTTCAAGGTCAGCCCCCAGCCCCCTGCAGCTGGAACAAGAGGATGGGGAGGTGCACCTGGCAGGCGGTGTGGGGCACAGGAAAGAGGACCTCGCACATCAGGCGAGGAGTTGGACATAACTCAGTAGACAATGGGAGTCATTGTCACCCAAAGGACCCTGTGCCTCAAGTCAACAGGAACACCTTGTACTGAATATACATGTATTTTATAGTTTCTCTCAAGAGCAGACCATTTTCATGCCAAGCAAATGTAAACACAGCTCCTCACACTGGATAGATTCTTTTGAAGCCCTAAGGTCTTTGGTTGGCGGTGAGTTTGGCCTTTGGTAGAAGAGTTCTACTTGTTTCAAAATAAAGAGTCAGCTTCAACTGCTACACATCAGCCTCCTGGGCAAGGAGTCCAGATGGTTTCCATTTGGCCCCAACTGGAAACAGACAAACTATTTTTATGCTGCTCCTTGTGGGCAGCAGGCTTTGGGCCTGCTGCTTGGACAGATGAACTCACAGCACTGTACGAATCAAAACCCCACTCAGAAGCCTGAGACCCTTTAAAAGTCCCCTCCAAGTGCATAATTACAAGAACTTGACAGTGTTACGTTTAGCAGCCATTTATAAGTTACTAGAGGGCCGATGCATGAAAATTCGTACAAGAGTAGACCTTCCTTCTCCTGGCTGCTGGCGCCCTCTTCCCTCCCACACTCAGGACACGGCTGTTTCCCTCTGGCCCCAGCTTCATCAGGACATGCGGAACGATGTCTGGTTTAATTAGCATATTATCCTTTTATTATTATAGATTAGAAGAGGCAAGGGATTCCATTTCTGTGCTTCTAGAAGTGAAACGTCCGTTTGTCCAAGTCAGTCCTGCCTCAAAGCACCCCTGAACACAAATTGCTCCCCACGCACCAGGGTCTGACCAGTAGGTGAGAGATAAGGCTCAACCATTTGCTTTTCTATCAAGTTCCCAAGTGGTGCTGATGCTATTAGTCCAGGCTCTTACTTTGAGAACCACAACAGCTTTAGCCTTGGAAGAAAATCAGCTTGCCTTTCTATTTCTTTTGCTCAGTGAAGAAAACCCGAGGCAGAGGGAAGCTCCTAGAAGCCTTTTGGCAGCCACAGAACAAACAGGGCCCAGGCCCATTTCTGTTCTGGCTTCTCTGTCTCTTCTAGACCCCATCTGGCACCCCACTGAGCCCCATGGCTCTGTCCCGGGGCTCTGTGAGAATGAGAGACCCTGAGCCTGAGGCTGTCAGCGCTCACAGGAGTGACATTGGCTTGGCCTGTGCCTAGTCACAGGCCCATCCGCATAAAGAGCCAGAAGACGGCTCACGCTGGACGTCACTGCAACATCGTCAGGAGCAGTCACCTGCGGACAAGTCGTCTTCCTGGAGCCCCATTCAGCCAGGCCTGCCCTGTCACCTCAGCCCCCAAATGTTCCTGGAAGACCCGGGGTGCCCATCACCTGTGCCTGCTCTGCTTCCCAGCCCAAGCCCCACCCCATAGCTCTCAGGCTTGTCTTCATTCTCAAGGATTTAGGACTGGGCAGCAAAATCCAACCATAAAGCGGTCAGTCTACAGTAAATGTTAGGCATTTACTAGAGTGCCAATGCCGCCCAAGTGGCAAACTCACTCCCCCCAAATAAGGCATTCCTGCTGATATCAAAGCCACAGTCCTCAGGCATGCTGACAGCATTAAGGAATTTAAAGATCAAGTTCCAAAGTCAAGATGTAATCTTCAAAAGAACTTTATTAGTTCCAAACCAGGAAGTGACTGGTCATTACCCTGAAATTACTTCACTTGGGATTTTATCCTGGGGTGATACTGAATGGTGGGAACCTCTGTGGACAGGTTCCAAGGTCTGGGGTGTGAATCAAACAACACTAATTATACTTTGCTTCCTTAAGACCTGCAATCAAGCAAATGCAAATTTATGTTCTGGATTATAAATCTCTGGTCATTACACAGGCCGTCACACATGCTTCTTGTTGATGGGGACTGGGGGGAAGCTGTTGTTAACGAGCTTTTTAGAAAGAAAATCTACCTCAAGAAGATGATCCTACTGGGACCTGGCATCCACAGATAAACAATCGAGGAGTCGTTCAGCGAAACAATCGGTGCCCACCAGAAGGTGTGATGCCCACTGACCTGGCAGTCCCAGAAGAGGCCAGAGACGGAAGGACAAGCTAGGACTCTCCTCTGGGGACTTCTGGTTCCATGAAAATTCATACTTAACCTTTGGGTACTGGTCCACGAAGGAGAAAGAGCTCTCTCTGGGAGGAATGAGAAAAGGTTTGTCAACTGGAAAAGAGAGGGCATTCTAGGCAAAGGGAACCACAGGACAAAAGGTCCGAGGTGACAGTGCCCGGCTTGCGGAGGGCTGGGCATGTGGGCAGCATGGCATCCACCACAGAGCGGTCATTAGGAGAAAGACAAGGGACGTCGCTGGAAAGGCCGATGGACCCACAGGGCCAAAACCGTGAATGCCGTTGAGGAGTTAGACTCTCCTGTGTGCAGGGGAAGAGCCGCAGTGCTTTTGAAACAAGGGAGTGACATAGTGCAAATTAGACTCTTGAAAAGAACCTCAGGCAGCTTTGCAGAATGTATTTTAGAGAGAGGAACAGCCCAACAATGGGAGGTGAGTTTGGAGAATTTTACAGCAGTGCAGGGAAGAGAGGATAAAGTACAGAGCTGAGGCTGCAGAGTTGGACAGATAAGAGTCTAAATGTATTCAGGAGGGGAATTGACAACAGCTGATTTTGAGTTCAGGGAAGGTGGTAAGAAAGATTCTGAAGTCAGGAACAAATGGGGGATCTGGGCAATTAACCAAAGAGCAAGTGGGGGGAAGCACAGCGTTGGGAGAGTTCATATTGGATCTATGGGTGGCTTCCAGGGAAGACGTACAGTTGTCCACAGTATATGTCTGATCCTCAGAAAGCCCGTGGCCAAAAGGGGGAACACCTTACACATAGAGATTCTTCACCAGGTGTGTTTCAGTGACTTACAAAATCCAGGAACGAAACTGGGAAGTGAGGCAGTATTATTTACTGCACTCTGAGCGCCTCTACAGCTGTCATTTCACCATGCCCCCCAGTCCATCTTCACAGTGCAGCTAAGGGATGAGTGTTATGATCTCTGTGTTAGTAACAAGGCAATTTAGGTTCAGAGAGGTTCGGTGACTTTCTGGGGAGCCACACAGCATTCTCCAGAGAGAGATTTTAAACCCAGAGACTCTGCCCATTTTACTGTGCCTCTTGGCACAATCGGCATTGCTATGCACTGCCATGTCCTCTGAGTCAGAGGGGAATAAATGAAAGTGGCCACTGTTGGTGAGCCTGTTTTTGTTTAAAGTAAAGAAATGTAAGGTTGGGTGAAAATAGGTCGAGATGCACAGCTGGAGTGGATCAAGTGTTACCAGGGACTGAGCATGGACTCCCCTTTAGTCCAAGGAAGTTGTCTTCATCCAGAAAAAAAAAAAAAAAAAAAGATTTGGTTCTGCTTGGACTTGGTGAAAGACCCAGAAGAAGTCACTGTACTGAGCAGCACCAGCCTTGGTTCCCTCTCACAGAGCACGTGACTCTCTGGCGGTCAAAATTCTGGAGAGTAGTCTGAACTAGTGTTTTCCAACCTGATAGTTTTCATGGGCAAAGATGACGTGATTACCTCCTTTACCTCCAGCTGGAGGGAGGTTTGGATTGTTCTTCCCGTGGGGATGTTCTTCCCGTGTGCACCAGGCCAGTGGCAGGCCAGGGAACGCCCGCCCTCTCTAGTCGGTACACATGGGGCCAGGCCGGCTACACTGGGGATATATGTAGACTGGCTGAGGCTGCCTCTCTCCTTGCACAGGAACGTGGCCTTTGGCCATGGCCCCATTCGCCTCATGTTTTATCGTAACCTTACTTTTCAAAGACATTTATATTCCTGAAGAGATTGGATAAATTGAAATATCATATTCTCTGTATGTTCACGAATCTCAAGGCATCATTAGCTACACTGGACTTGGAAAAAACAATCAACAGTGAGATAGAAGTTTCCATAG
This sequence comes from Antrozous pallidus, assembly GCA_027563665.1. Lineage (NCBI taxonomy): Eukaryota > Metazoa > Chordata > Mammalia > Chiroptera > Vespertilionidae > Antrozous > Antrozous pallidus. The sequence goes on along the minus strand of CM050524.1, from coordinate 29,072,006 downwards.
TATGATTGCACTCTTTCTATTATTCATGGCCTCGCTCATTTATTCAACAAACAGTTATTAAACACCTAGAAGGTGCCAGATACTATTCTAGTATGTTAGCACAGTTGTATGATTCATGTTTGTCATTCGCTACGATCCCCATGCCCTGGATATAAGGACAGATGAAATTTGGACAAATTAGGCATATCTCCAATAAAACCAAAGGACAGGCTAGTTTTTATCCCTCTGACTGTTTTAGAGGCAAAGAAATCCTGTCACTCTTATTCAGTAATCCAGCAGATTAGGTGCATATCCAAAGAAACCAATGGAATCTTTTTTAAAAAAACATACTTTAAAAAATAACTGGCAAAATTAGAATGGTCCAATGTCCCTTTCCCTGACATTAAAGTTCTCTTTCCTAACTGGAAAATTTAGACTTATTTACCACCAACTCTTCTCTCTTCTCACTAGTGAGCATTCACTTCCTGTCAGCTTCATGAAGGCAGGAAGTTCTGTTTCCGGTTGGATTCCCATTGCCTCGAACAGTGCCTGGCACTTAATAGGAGCTCAAAAATATTGCCTGCTAAGCCCTGGCTGGTTTGCCTCAGTGGACAGAGCATCAACCTGGGGACTGAAGGGTCCTGGGTTTGGTTCTGGTTCGTGGCACATGCCTGGGTTGTGGGTTCCATTCTCAGTAGGGGATATGTAAGAGGCATCCAACCAATGATTCTCTCTCATCACTGATGTTTCTGTCTCTCTCTCCCTCTCCCTTCTTCTCTGAAATCAATTATATATATATCTCCCTGGTGAATGCACTCAAGTCTAAGACTCCTATCTAGCCCTGGGGTTATGTTCTCAAATCAACAGATTTTTGCATGTTAGGTAAAATTAGTGCATGGCTAAGCGAGCCTTTAAAATCCCTCAAATTGCCCCCACAAAACTACCTGCAGATACATGGTGTCTTCCTGGCTTTGGAACAGATTATTGTTCCCCAGTTGAGCCCCAAGATGAAGTAGTTGGCTGGTGTTTATATAACTGCAAGCACTTGGAGCCCCTGCCGTGCCCCCCAAAGCAACCTGCCTTTGGGATTGGAGACTCAGCCTCTGTCATCTCACACTTGCTGAGTGAATGAGCCGGCAATGCAGCCACACCATTCCTCTTTCTCCATCCCCGTCCTGCATTTTTTCTCTGCTAAACTCCTAAACTTGACTTGGTGTTAATTAAACGTGTACATGATGCACTCTACAGCTGGACAGACTGTCAAAGGTGGACCAGACTCTAGGATCACTGGCCTCAGTCATGCAGTCTACGAAGGCAGAAATGGTTCTTTTGCCTTTGAATTTGTCCTTCTAGAAAGCAAAAAAAAGTGACAACTTTATAGGTTCTTTTAAAAAACTGAACCCCGTGTATGGGCTATCACTTCTCCAGGATCAGAGAACAACTCATTCTTCTGTCAGGAAAATCCAGAGACCTTGATTTTCTTCTTTAGCAAAAGTAAAGGAAGCAATCTCAGTCTTCAATGACATTTCTTTTCATTCAGACAATTTGGAGCTTGCTGTTGTAAAGAACAAAGGATGTACTGAGTGTTTTTTAAATGATTTCTTAAGTTGGAGAACTAAGATGGCGGCAAAGGCAAAACACTTATCTTGCCATCATAATCAGCAATTTTAAAACTACAACTTAACGAAAGAACAAACACCTTCCAGAATCACCAGAAAGCTCTCCAAGTGAAAATTCTACAAATAAAAGTGAAGATAAGACACTGTGACTCGGAGGAGCAGCGGCCAACAGCATTGAAAGATTCGCACGGAGAGAGGTTTGGAGTGCGCGCCGCGGAGAGGGCGGGTGGCTGAAAACCGGCCAGTTTTCTCGAACGGGGAGACAAAGGCGTCCCACTGGACTGATTCTCCAGCTCTGGGCGAAGTCCAGAGAACCCACTATCACACGGGGTGAAAACTGGACAGTGGGAGGGCACGTCGAAGCTCGGGTGCTGCCGGGTCTCCCGGCTTGTGGAGAAGGCAGCTTTCGCGAACAGCTCGGCTGCGTGACGGCGCAGAGAGCGCACCGCGACTTGCCTCTCATTCGGAAAACCGTCAGACTGCTTTGTTTTACGACCCTGGGTGAGACATTGCGCATGCAGACTCATTTTGGGAAAGTCTGAATTCCCCGGCAACCGGCAGCCGGTGGAGCTCCGCAGCGGCTCTCTCTCAGAGGTGCTGGTGGCCATTGCCCCCAGCACAGAGTCCCTGGGGCCGCATAGGGCAGAGCTAACGCTGTCTGCTTGGCCCAGAGACTCCGCCCACGCAACCTGAGCACAGCTGAGCTTCACAGACAATTGGCCTGGAGGTCAACCCTCCAAGTGCTAACAACGATTAACTGAGCTTAACTTCAGCAAGACTGTGCAGCCCATATCCACCTCAGGTAACCAGGGAGGCTGAGCCACTATCCCTAGTAGGAAGTCTAGCACACAAAGCTAATTGACCAACTCAGGGAAGCAGCCACCATGCAGCAACATGGAAAGAAATCAGATGTGAAAGAAATGGAGGGAAAAAAACGACTGGACATGGAATTCAGAACCACGGTTATAGGGTTTTTTAAGAGGCTCCAACAAAAGATCGAGGCCTATAAGGAAATAAGCCAGACCACAAAGGAAATGAATGAGTCCTACAAGGAAATGAACAACACCCTCAAGGATATAAATGAGAGCTGCAAAGAAATGATCAAGACCAACGTGGAAATGAAAGAAACCCTCAAGGATATAAAGCAGACTCTCAAGGATATGAAAAAGGACCAACCAGAAATTAAGCATACACTGACTGAAACAAAAAATATTATACAAAGACCTGAAAGTGCCCTGGAGCACCCCAAGAACCAAGTTAAAGATTTGACATACAAAGAGGTAAAATCCACTCAGCTGAAAAAGGAAGAAACCAAAAGAATCCGAAAAATTGAAGATAGTGTAAGGGGCCTCTGGGACAACCTCAAGCATACCAACATCCGAATTATAGGGGTGCCAGAAAAAGCGAGAGGCCAAGACAATGAAAACCTATTTGAAGAAATAGTGACTGAAAACTTCCCACACCTGGTGAAAGAAATTGACTTAGGAGTCCAAGAAGTGCACCGAACCCCAATATATAGGAACCCTAAGAGGACCACACCGAGGCACATCATAATTAAAATGCCAAGAGCAAAAGACAAAGAGAGAATATTAAAAGCAGCAAGAGAGAAACAGTTGGTTACCTATAAGGGAGCACCCATACGACTGTCAGCGGATTTCTCAACAGAAACGATGCAGGCCAGACGGGAATGGCAAGAAATATTCAAAGTGATGAACAGCAAGAATCTACAACCAAGATTACTCTATCCAGCAAAGCTATCATGCAGAATTGAAGGTCAGATGAAGTGCTTCGCAGATAAGAAAAAGCTGAAGGAGTTCATCACCACCAAACCAACATTATATGAAATGCTGAAAGATATTCTTTAAGAAGAGGAAGAAGTAAAAGGTAAAGATGAAAATTATGAACAACAAATACACATCTATCAACAAATGAACATAAAAATCAAGTGAATTGATAGGCTGTTGAACAGGATAGACTGGTGAATATAACAGAGACATGGACATAGAGAGGGAATGGACTGACAATTCTTGGGGAGAAAAGGGTTGTGGGAAGTGCAGCAAGAGACTGGACAAAAATCTAGCAAAAATGGGAGAGGACAGTGGGGAGGGGGAGGTGAGGGTGGAGGGTGGGGTAGGTACAGGGTGGAGGGAAGCTATAGGGGGATAAAAAGAGGAAACAATGTAATTAATAAACTGAACAATAAAGATAAAAAAATAAATAATAAATGATTTCTTAAGTTACTTGCACTTCCTTAACTGTATGACAAAATGCATCTACCTACACAAATGAAATACATCTGTATGGTTTTTTAAAACCCGTGGTAAACGGGGGAACTATTGTCTAAAAATAAACAACACAAATTTTCTCATAGGAATCAAGAAGAAAATTAAAGGTTTGACAGAAGCCGGTCCTTGGTTAGTGAAATTGTATTTGGCAGACAATGGCTTAGATGGAAAAGGAAAAGAAGGAGAAAACAGTTTGTTGGAGTTCACTCAGTTCTTAACATGGTGAGTAGAAAATTGAGAGATTTTATTTGTTCATCTTTTAAAACTAGTGCTTGGGATAAATTATGGCGACAGTTATTTAGCTGCCCCTTGTTAGTCACACCAGCTGGATGTCCTACAATTCACCTCACTTCTGGCTCTGTCGACCTGCAGCCAGCATCAGATCCCACTTGGTAAGGGCTCTGTCCCCCGCCGAGACCGGTTTTGCTCAGTGGATAGAGCATGGGACTGTGGACTGAAGGGTCCCGGGTTCGATTCCGGTCAAAGGCATGTACCTTGGCTGCGGGCACATCCCCATTGGGGGGGTACAAGAGGCAGCTGATTGATGTTTCTCTCTCATCGATGTTTCTGACTTTCTATCCCTCTCCCTTCCGCTCTGTAAAAAATCAATAAAATATATATTTTTTTAAAAGAGCTCTGTCCCCCAAGACTGCCCTCCACTTCAGAAGCCAATTGCAAGACCAGGTTGTCACCTGTGCTTCTGATGGACGGGTTATAAATCAGGGGTTCCCATGACCCCTCATTGGGTTTAGTTGGTATGCTAGAGCTCCTCACAGGACTCAGGAAACCAGTTTACTCACTAGATTTCCAGTTTATTACAAAAGATATTAAAAGATACAAATCAAGAAACAATGATACCTCGGGTGAGATTCTAAACAGGAGCTCTGTCCTCGTGGTGTTGGGCCTGGGTGCTGGCATGTGGAAGCATCCTGGTTCCCATCCTAGAAGCTCTCTGAACTCTATCCTTTTGGGTCCTTGTGGAGGCTTTATTCCAGAGATGTTGTTGTGGAGCGAACGCGAGTGAACAACCACTGGAGTCCAGACCAAGTTAAAATTTAGAGAGCCTGCATTAGCCGGCCGGCTGGCGACTGCTCTGCCCTTCTCCACGCAGGGAGTCCAGAGAGCAGCCCCCGACCCTTTGTGCAGGACCACTTTTAAGCACATTTACCACATCCTGTTTCTGCAGAGCAAGCAACCCAAGACAAAACAGTTTTTCCTAAGCAATGTCAGGGTCATGCCATTGACGACCATGTTATTTACAGGGTCATCCTGTTCTTCAGAAAGCTGACAGTGTTCTATCTTGCAAGACTATTTTGTGAGGTGCAGCTGGGATTCAAGTCTAAGTTGACTAGGAGGAAGCGTGCTCAAAAATTTCTATTGGCCATTGGTGATTGGTTCATCCGCTGTCAGGGTGTGGGACTCTGTTCATGGTCGGTTCCTTTGGCACCCAACAGATATTCTTAAAGGGGCTTTCCAAAAGTCACCTCATTCATATGAACTCAGTTGTGGCTGAAAGGGGCTTGCTATGTATAACAAGACACTGTCTCACCTTAATGGCTCTGAAAGCAGGCTTTAGGAACTGAAACGAGGGACCAAGTATCATAACTAAAGCTGTCCTCATTTCTCTTATTACTCAGGAAATTCCAAAGGTGGGGGAGCTGTGAGCTCCCAGCCATGAACTAAGGCCAAATATCTTTAATAAATACATTTGGGCCATCTTATAAATCATGATGATATCACTGACATTTATATGAAATCAGTGAGAACTCCTGGTTTCAAGTGATACAAAACCAACTCAAAGTGACTTAAGCACAAAAGGAAATTTGTTGACCTGGTCAGTGTGGCTCAGTGGCTAGCGTTGAGGTATGAACCAGGAGGTCTTGGTTCAATTTCTGGTCCGGACACATGCCTGGTTGCAGGCTCGATCCCCAATGGGGGGCATGCAGGAGGCAGCCGATCAATGATTCCCTCACATCATTGCTGTTTCTAGCTCTCTCCCTCTTCCTTTCTCTCTAAAATCAATTTTAAAATATATATATTTTTAAAAACAGGAAATTTGTTTACTCATAACTAAAAGTCCAGGAGTGTTTCTAGCTATACGTCCAGCTGGATTGAGGGCTTCAAATAATGCTACCTACCTCTGTCTCCTAGAAGACTTGTATCTGTGTCGACTTTATTCCCAGGTAAATTCTTCCCACACAGTGGCAAGTTGGGTAGCATTAGCCTGACATTTACATTCTGCTAGTTTAAACTCAAGGAAGAGCCTTTCTCCTGATTTCATTAGGCCATACCTAGTCACATGCGCATCTGTTACCAATCACTGGGCAGGGAGAAGAAATGCACGAAGTGGCCAGCTCTGAGTTATGTACTCACCCCTGGAGGGCAGGGGAGTGGAACCCCAAAGAAAACTCTGAGAAAGAAGCTAAAATGGATGCTGGACAAGAAAAAACAAGAGAGACGCACTAAAAATAATGACCTGATGAATACCAGGATAAGAATTTTGCTTCAGATGATGAAACTGGAAGTAGAGTCAAGGATGGATTTGACGATGGGAAATTGGGGTTAGGAAGTCCAGTTAGAAGGCTACCACAATCATCAGGTAAAATACATAAACAGTGGGGAAAAGAGAGCACTGGTGGGAGTTATTACAGAAATAAATTGTCACCAGTCACTCATGTCAAGAAGATACAGGGAAAGGGTGTTACGTGTGATGAAAGTTTCCCCGTTAATGAGAATGTGGGAGCGCTGGCTGGTGTGGCTCAGGTGGTTGAGTGTTATCCCATGCATCAAAAGATCACTGATTTGATTCCTGATCAGGGCACATTCCCCAGTTGCTTGATCCCCAGTGGGGATATGCAGGAGGCAGCTGATCTCTCTCTCTCTCTCTCTCTCTCTCTCTCTCTCTCTCTCTCTCTCTCTCTCTCTCTCTCCTTCCCTCCCCATCCTTTCTCTCTAAAATCAATACAAACATATTATTTTAAAAAATAATGTGGGAGAATGGCCCTTTCAGAAATCTATGACTCAGTTCATCAAATGGAGAGTTGTGAGATATCCTATCCATTTACTATTATGTTCTTCCCCCTCTCAGGTAAACTCCCAGTCTTAAAAGTTACAGTCACCCCTCAGATCTCTTCAGACACCTTCAGATCTATTTGGAAAAGCAGCAATAAAGCTAATGTTACCTGTAAAAGGAAGAAAAAGGTATGCTCTTGGATGTTTGTGGATGTTTGCTCTGGTTAGTTACAGCCAGCAGGGGGCGCTGTATAGACCATGCACACTCAACTAGGATAGACTATTACAGCAGATTTTGCACTTGATAATATGGTGAGAATTTTGGTTCTAAGTTAACAGTCCTCTAAGCCATCATCCCATTCTAATGAATGGTGATTGCACCAAAAACAAACAAACAAACAAAAAAACCACTTTTTTTTGTTTTTAAATTTATGATTTTTTGTTCATTCTTTTACAGGTTTAACACTGAATATGGATGCCATGTTTTCTTATGGATGCTATTTCCATGGCCAGTGAGACACACATATAAAGATATTGCTTGTTATATGATAATATTTTTCACTATAACTAAGCCTCTTTCAAGTTCTAAAGTTTGATAAGACTTGTATGAAAGTTCAAAGTAGTTTTAATGCTATCATGCTTGTCAGTTTCTAAAATTTGGGTTTCACAAGTAAGTCTTAGTTAAAAAAAAAAAAAAAGTGGGATTCTTATCTAGGGCTTTTTCTCTTGTGTATGTGAAATTTGTAATTTGAAGAAAGTCGTGATTTTTATCTCAGAAAGAACCTTCTTTCATAAATGTATCTGTAGTTGGGAACAATAGGAATGTTTGAAAATAATAACCACTTTCTAAAAGATAATATCTCCCAAATGGGGATCTTACACAAATGAGGAAACGTCTAGTCACTTTACCCCCAATTTAGATCTCATAGGCTCCAGGGGAAATGGTAGAGGTATGGCTGATCAATGCATGGATGGTAAATTAGATTCAGTTGACTTTTATCTGATGTTGTAATATGCTGCAGGAATGAGAAACACAGATCTCGGAATAAAAAAATTAGAATTCTCTGTGGAAACCTGTTACTTATAACATATGACCTTGGGCAAGTCAGTTAACCTCGTGCCTCACTTTCCCCTAATGTGAGATACAGATAAGAACACTAGCTTTCTCATTTGGTAAGCTTGAGTGAATGTGCCAAGCCAAGCATTTTAGGCAACGCCTGTTTCATAGTGCATGCTCAAAAATAAACCAGTGGCTATTATTGGTGTTGATGTCAGAATTGAGTGACCACAGGCATTTCACTTTGAACAGCTACACAAGAAAAACAGAATGTACCTAACTGAATTAAAATAAATGTACATGTTTATTGAAAAAAAAATAGAAGAGAAAAAAGCAAACTCAAGACCTCTTTATTTTGAACTAGAAAAAAAACAGTCATTTTTGCATGTACAAATCTAATAAGTGCTGGCAAGTTCATGGAACCAAACTCATGTGGAGACATAGTTGGGCATAATAAATTATGTCCACCTTGAGGCTCTTAGCACCTAGCTAGGAAGATAAGACCTCATGCATTACAAGTAAACAACAACAGACTACCAGAGCTGAAAGAATATAACAAATTTTATTTATATATCCAGTGTGTGAAGCCTTCTGAGACCTTATTCCTGCTTTAAAAAACAACCTCTTTTGAAATTTGCCACTAACATCCATGGTTGGGAATGTAAAGTCTATGTTTCCCTTTAAAGATTTTTTGGCAATGTCTATCAAGATGAAAAATATACAGCTTCTGACCCAGGCAATTTATTTCTAGGAATTTGTTTTACAGATATACTCTTACACATGTGTAAGGAAATATATGCAGCACTGTTTATTATACATTAGAAACAATTAAATGTGTCTCAAAGGGTTCTCAAGGCAATAAATCACAGGAAAAGTATGTGGTATAATGCTACATAGCCATTAAAAAGAATAATGAGGAGATAATTTATATAAGGAATGTTTATGTGGACAGATGTCATAGTAGTACTATTAAATTTTTTTAAGCCAAAACCTGTTTGGCTCAGTGGATAGAGCATCGGCCTGCTGACTGAAGGGTCCCGGGTTCGATTCCAGTCAAGGGCATGTGCCTTGGCTGCGGGCACATCCCCAGTGGGGGGGAGGGTGCAGGAGGCGGCTGATCAATGTTTCTCTCTCATCGATGTTTCTGACTTTCTGTCCCTCTCCCTTCCTCTCTGTAAAAAAATCAATAAAATATATTTTTTATTTTTTTTAAATATATTTTTATTGATTTTTTTCGCAGTATAACTTATAATTAATAGTAGTACATGTTTTCCTTTACCCTTATCCTCCCCCCAGCCTCCCCTACCCCCCAGTACATGTCTCCACCCTCCCCCCTCCCCGCCCCAGTGTCTTTCATTCATTGGTTATGCTCATATGCATGCATACAAGTCCTTCAGTTGATCTCCCCCAGCATCCACCTCCCATCCACCCAAGCCTTCCCTCTGTAGCTTGACAGCCTGTTCAATGCCTCCCTGCCTCTATATCAATCACTCTCCCCTGTTTCTTTTCTTCAAAAATATCTTGCCTCTGCATACTAGAAATGAATGTATAAGAACAAAAAATGTTTCAGTCTCAGTTTCAATGTCCAACTGTTCTGAGTCCCAGTTTCAGTGTCAAATAATTCTTTATGTGTACATGTCAGCAATGGTATCCAGATGGTGGACACATCGTGGCAATGCAAGATCCATCCTCTCTGGTTTGGTCCTGGGCTGCCTGCAGACATGCACAGTTGCTGGCTGCTAGCATGGCAAGGTGTCGTCCGTGTCCCCCATCTCTGGACCATCCTTGTGACTGGAACAGATCCGTCAGTTCCTCACAGTCGCAGGAACCCACATGGTCTTGGAGTTGTTCTCTGAAAACACACAAACACATTCTCGACCAAAACTTAACAAAGGGATCCTCTCTGCAAAATAGACTTGGGATTCTTTTTAATTTTTGCCTAAATGATTTTCCTTTGGCTTATTTTGACACCATGTGTGTTTTTTCATGGGTGTCCTGCAATTTTTTTTAAAAAATTTTAAAAAGCAGGCTACCAAATAGTACATGTGAAAAATTCATATAGAAAACTAATCGAGGGAGAACCAAGATGGCGGCATAGGTAAAACACCTATCTTGCCATCATACACAGCAATTTTAAAACTACAACCTAACGAAAGAACAAACTGTCCAGAATCACCGGAAAGCTCGCTGAGTGAAAATTCCACAAATAAAAGTGAGGATAAGACACTGTGACTCAGAGGAGCGGCGGAAGACAGCGTTGAAGATACACATGGAGAGAGTTTTGGAGCGTGCACCAGCGGATAGGGCGGGCGGCTGAAAACTGGCCAGTTTTCTCGAACAGGGGAGACAAAGACGTCCCTGGACTGATTCTCCAGCTCTGGGCAAAGTCCAGGGAACCCACTATCATACGGGGTAAAAACTGGACAGTGGGAGGGCATGCCGAAGCTTGGGTACTGCAGGGGTCTGCTGGCTTGTGGAGAAGGCGAGCTTGTGCAGAGTGCACGTGAGCTTGGGAACAGCGCAGCTGCCTGACCTCGCAGAGAGCACTCGTGACTTGCTCTTTCATTCAGCAAACCATCACACTGCTTTGTTTTATGACCCTGGGTGAAATGTTGGGTGTGCAGACTCATTTGGGGAGAGTCTGAATTCCCCGGCAGCCGGTGGACCTCAGCAGCGGCTCTCTCTCAGAGGTGCTGGCGGCCATTGCCCCCAGCACAGAGTCCCTGGGGCCGCATAGGGTGGAGCTGATGCTGTCTGCTTGGCCCAGAGACTCTGCCCATCCAACCTGAGCATAGCTGAACTTCACAGACAATTGGCCTGGAGGTTAACCCCTCCAAGTGCTAACAACGATTAACCTGAGCTTAACTTCATCAAGACTGTGCAACCCATATCCACCTCAGGTAACTGGGGAGGCTGAGCCACTGTCCCTTGTAGGACGTCTACCACACAAAGCTAATTGACCAACTCAGGGAAGCAGCCACCATGCAGAGACATGGAAAGAAATCAGATGTGAAAGAAATGGAGGAAAAAAAACGACTGGTCATGGAATTCAAAACCATAGTTATAGGGCTTCTCAAAAGGCTCCTAGAAAAGGTCGAGACCTATAAGGAAATAAGCAAGACCTACAAGGAAATGAATGAGAACCTCAAGGATATGAACGAGACCTGCAAGGAAATGATCAAGACCAACGTGGAAATGAATGAGTCCTACAAGAAAATGAACGAGACCTACAAGGATATGAACGAGACTCTCAAGGATATGAAAAAGGACCAACCAGAAATTAAGCATACACTGAAATAAAAAATATTATACAAAGACCTAAAAGTACTCTAGAGCACCCCAAGAACCAAGTTAAAGATTTGAAATACAAAGAGGTAAAATACACTCAGCTGAAAAAGCAAGAAACCAAAAGAATCCAAAAAATTGAAGATAGTGTAAGGGGCCTCTGGGACAACCTTAAGCATACCAACATCCGAATTATAGGGATGCCAGAAAAAGAGAGAGAGCAAGACAATGAAAACCTATTTGAAGAAATAGTGACCAAAAACTTCCCCGACCTGGTGAAAGAAATTGACTTAAAAGCCCAAGAAGTGCACAGAACCCCAAAATATAGGAATCTAAAGAGGACCATACCAAGACACATCATAATTAAAATGCCAAGAGCAAAAGACAAAGAGAGAATATTAAAATCAGCAAGAGAGAAACAGTTGGTTACCTATAAGGGAGCACCCATATGATTGTCAGTGGATTTCTAACAAACGATGCAGGCCAGACTGGAGTGGCAAGAAATATTCAAAGTGATGAATAGCAAGAATCTACAACCAAGATTACTCTATCCAGCAAAGCTATCATTCATAATTGAAGGTCAGATAAAGTGCTTCGCAGATAAGAAAAAGCTAAAGGAGTTCATCACCACCAAACCAATATTATATGAAATGCTGAAAGATATTCTTTAAGAAGAAGAAGAAGAAAAAGATAAAAGTGTAAATTATGAACAACAAATACACATCTATCAACAAATGAATATAAAAATCAAGTGAATTAATAAGCTGATGAACAGGATAAACTGGTGAATGTAACAGAATCACGGACATAGAGAAGGAATGGACTGACAATTCTTGGGGATAAAAGGGGTGTGGAAAGTGCAGCAAGAGATTGGACAAAGATCATGCAACTATGGGAGAGGACAGTGGAGGGGGGTGAGGGTGGAGGGTGGGATGGGTACCAGGTGGAGGGGAGCTATAGGGGGAAAAAAAGGGAACAATGTAATTAATAAACTGAACAATAAAGATTAAAAAAAAAAAACTAATCAAGCCCTAGCCGGTTTGGCTCAGTGGATAGTGTCAGCCTGCAGACTGAAGGGTTCCAAGTTTGATTCTGATCCAGGGCATATGCCTGGGTTGCAGACTGCATCCCCAGTAGCGGGTGTGCAGGAGGTAGTTGATCAGTGATTTTCTTCATCATTGATGTTTTTACCTCTCCCTTCCTCTCTGAAATGAAGTGTGTGTGTGTGTGTGTGTGTATATACAGAAAAACTAATTGAGCCTGAACGGTGTGGCTCAGTGTTTGAGTGTCAATCCATGAGCCGGGAAGCCATTTTTGATTCCAGATCAGGGCACATGCCTGGGTTGCGAGCTCGATCCCCAGTGGGCATATGCAGGAGGCAGCTGATCAATGATTCTCTCTCATCATTGATGTTTCTACCTCTCTTCTCCTTCTCCCTTCCTTCTCTAAAATCAATAAAAACATGTAAATAATCAATTAGAAATCTTAAAGCAACAACAATTAATTGATGTGATATGAGCCAGCAAATGTTTGAACATTCATACAATAAAGTAGTATTCAACCTTAAAAAGGAAGGAAATTGACATTTGCTACAACATGAATAAACCTTGAGAACATTATTAAGTGAAACAAGCCCATCACTAAAGGCAAGTACTGTATTCCACTTATATGAGATATCTAGAGTAGCCATACTCAAACAGAATGTGGAATGGTGGTTGTCAACGGGAGGGGGACGTGGAGAGTTGCTTAATGGGTGTGGAGTTTCAGTTTTAGAAGATGAAAAGTTCTGGATATTGGGTGCATAATAATGTGAGTATACTCAATACTATAGAACTGTGTACTTAAACATGGTTAGAATAGCCAACTTTATGTTTTGTGTATTTTACCACAATTTTAAAATTTTTAAGTAAATTCATGTGTTACGTGTCTGCTTGTACATATATAGGAATTTCTGGACAGTCTATTAACAGTACTTGCTTTATTTCATTGCATGCGCATTTTATTATTTTAATATTTTTACCATCTTACCATTTTAATATTTTTTACCATTTCTGAGCTGACATCAGAAACAGCACTTTTTGGTTGCTGTGACCTGGTGCCAAAAGAATGGAAGAAACTACATTTTGTTATGATTTCCTGCGGTAGCATAGATAAATGGTGGCAAAGAGTGCCCAGTGAGGACACAAAGTTTCTTTTTAAGTGCAAATGGAAATCCAGACAGAGCAGAAAGGGGAAGTTCTGTCAAATTTTAGAGACATTTTAGTTCAAATGTGAAGAAGAAAAAAGTCCAGGTTGCGTTTGTTTGTTTGTTTGTTTGTTTATTTATGTTTTTTCAGAAGACAAAAGTACTTGGACTTCCCTTCATGTAGCTTCAAGCTACCAGGACACAGGCCCCACCAACACCCTTAATCTTCTCGGCTCTTCTGCTGAAGAACTCGGCCTTCCCAATGACAGGCTGCTTTGGGAGCTTTCCCTTCCCCAGAACTTTGTAGTAGCCGGTATCGCGCCACATCAATGACAGGAGCAACTCGTCTTGCTCTTGGCAGCATTTACCCGGGTCTGCTCCCTGACCAGGGTCCACAGTTTATCCAGGTTGACAGTTGGGCGGAAGCTCTGGTTCCTCTTTAAGTGGTCATGCCTCACACCAGCTTTCCCAAAGTGAGCTGATCCTGTGATGATGCAAGCCACCAGCATTACCGCAGCCGCTGGGGAGCTTCCTGTGCTTGCCGATGCGGCCCCCAAGTTTTCGGGTCTTCCTGAGTCTGGATGGCGTGTCGGTGACCGAACTACAGAGCCCAGGTTGCGTTTAGATGACTGAGCAAACCAGCCTGACAGGGCCTCAGGGAGGCGCGTTCGGGGTGGCGCTGGAAAGGCGCATTCGGGCCAGATTGTCGCAGGGTTTACACGACCATCGGCACCTTCGGATTTTGTTCTGAGGACAGTTCGGAGCCGGAGAGTGCTTGGTGGGAAAGGGCTAGGAAATCAGACACGCGTTAGATTGAATGCCGGTCGGACGGGGGAGGCGAGCAGGAAGGCAGCCAGGACACATCAGCCAGAGACGGGGTGCTAAGTTTCACACTCAGCATAGGCAGGCACATTTCTTCACCGTCACCACCCTCCCTTCTTCATCCCTTCGTCTGAGTGTAGCGCCTTTTCTCTTTCACACTGTGTTCTATCCTCATCTGGTCCCAGCCTTCTTTTTGTTTAATTTTTTTATTAGTTACCTGGCAGTGATAGCCATCACTAGTCAGATATGTGGTCACTTAATACGAACAGAACATGAGCTGTGTTTCCTCTGAGTTTGTCCGTGGGGTTCTTGTGGGGCTCATGAAGTTAGCGTGGTCTGCCGCCGCTGCGCTGCTCCAGCTGACAGCACAGGGTTTGCTTTCTTCACCCATTTCCTGGCCTCCCCAAACCTCACTGCCTCCACGAGGCTTTCCCTGACTGCAGTGGTCGGCAAACGGCGGCTCTTTGGCCCCTTGAGTGTGGCTCTTCCACAAAATACCACGGCCTGGGCGAGTCTATGTTGAAGAAGTGGCGTTAGACGAAGTTTTAAGTTTAAAAAATGTGGCTCTCAAAAGAAATTTCTATCGTTGTACTGTGGATATTTGGCTCTGTTGACTAAAGAGTTTGCCCAACACTGCCTTACTGCCTCAGTCCTCAGGAACTCTCTGCCCCTCGGGGCACTGAAGAGGCCACTCAATAAACAACACACGCTGGCATCTAGTCCAATGTGATCCTGTGTCCATATTTATATTTGTATGTATTGATGCATCCTCGTCTTCTCTGACAGACTCCTTGAGCTTGTTTAGCCCCCACTTGGTCACAAGGGGATGAGGGAGCTCCAGCAAGATGTAGAGGCTCTGAATCCCAACCCTGGCCCAGCAGGTGTCCACCATCAAGTGGTGTTGGTAATCAGGTATCTCCCAGGCTCTCTGTGGCTCAGCTTTCTGATCTTTTAAACAGGGATGTTTAATTATATGACTCTGGGCTAGCAATAGACTCCTGACTTTAAAGCTGTCAGCATTACTTCTCTGGGCCTCATTCCTCCTACATACAAAAGGAGGAGGTTAAACTAAATTAAAGTTCCTCAAAGAGTGGCCCCCAGGGTTCCTGGGAACCTTTCAGAGGTCAAGACTATTTGCATAACAATACTCAGAGCTATTTCTCTCTTCTCACTCTCTCTCATGAGTGCCAGTGTTTTCCTGATGCTACATGATTTTCGAGGTCATTGCTCTTAAGACAATTTGTAATGAGTTTATTATTGTTATTTTAAAATGAATTTATACATTGCCCTGGTCTGTGTGGCGCCGTTGGTTGGAGCATCCATCATCCTGTACACCAAAAGGTGGTGAGTGTAATTCCCGGTGGAGCACATACCCAGGTTGTGGGTTCCACCTCTGATCAGGGTGTGTGCAGAAGACAACCAATCTGTTTCTCTCTTACATCAATGTTTCTCTCTCCACCTTCCTCTCTCTAAAGTCCATATATATATATATATATATATATATATATATATATATGCAAATAAATATTTTTAAATGTTTTTCTCAGTTTAAATTTCTTAACATGTATATTCTCCACAATCAAAAGCCTCTTTGGTCCTAGTAATTTTTTTTTGCAATCTTTTTTTTATCTTTATTGTTGTTTATTAATTACATTGTTTCCCCTTTTTTATCCCCCTATATCTCCCCTCCACCCTGTACCTATCCCACCCTCCACCCTCACCTCCCCCTCCCCACTGTCCTCTCCCATTGTTGCAAGATTTTTGTCCAATCTCTTGCTGTACTTCCCACAACCCTTTTCTCCCCAAGAATTGTCAGTCCATTCCCTCTCTATGTCCATGTTTTTGTTATATTCATCAGTTTATCCTGTTCATCAGCCTATCAATTCACTTGATTTTTATGTTCATTTGTTGATAGATGTGTATTTGTTGTTCATAATTTACACTTTTACCTTTTTCTTCTTCCTCTTCTTAAAGAATATCTTTCAGCATTTCATATAATATTGGTTTGGTGGTGATGAACTCCTTTAGCTTTTTCTTATCTGCGAAGCACTTTATCTGACCTTCAATTCTGAATGTTAGCTTTGCTGGATAGAGTAATCTTGGTTGTAGATTCTTGCTGTTCATTATTTTGAATATTTCTTGCCACTCCCGTCTGGCCTGCATCGTTTCTGTTGAGAAGTCCGCTGACAATCGTATGGGTGCTCCCCTGTAGGTAACCAACTGTTTTTCTCTTGCTGCTTTTAATATTCTATCTTTATCTTTTGCTCTTGGCATTTTAATTATGATATGTCTTGGTGTGGTCCGCTTTAGATTCCTATATTTTGGGGTTCTGTGTACTTCTTGGGCTTTTAAGTCAGTTTCTTTCACCAGGTGGGGGAAGTTTTCAGTCACTATTTCTTCAAGTAGGTTTTCATTAACTTGCTCTCTCTCTTTTCTGGCACCCCAATAATTCGGATGTTGGCATGCTTGAGGTTTTCCCAGAGGCCCCTTACACTATCTTCAATTATCTGAATTCTTTTTGTTTCTTGCTTTTCCAGCCGAGTGGATTTTGCTTCTTTGTATTTCAAATCTTTGACTTGGTTCTTGTGGCCCTCTGGACTGCTTTTAGGACTTTGTGTAATATTTTTTATTTCAGTCTGTGTATGCTTGATTTCTAGTTGGTCGTTTTTCATATCCGTGAGGGTCTCGTTCATATCCTCAGAGGTCTTGTTCATTTCCTTGAAAGTCTCATTCATTTCCTTGTAAGTCTCATTCATTTCCTGGTTGGTCTTGTTTATTTCCTCGTATTTCTCATTAAGTTCATCAGCCTTTTCTAGGAGCCTCTTGAAAAGCCTTATAACCGTGGTTTTGAACTCTATGTCTTGTCGTCTTTTCTCCTCCATTTCTTTCACACCTGATTTCTTTCCATGTCTCTGCATGGTGGCTGCTTTATGTGGTAGATATCCTCTAAGGGACAGTGGCTCAGCCTCCCCAGTTACCTGAGGTGGGTACTCTTACTGCAATCCTTTATGGGTTGTACAGTATTTTTTAATTTAAACCCAGCTTGTTGTTGTTAGCCCTAGGAGGGTTTGACCTCCAGGCCAATTGGCTGTGAAGGGAAACTGTGTTCAGGTTGGACGGGCGGAGTCTCTGAGCTGCGCAGGCAGCCTCAGTGTCAGCTACGTCATATGCAGCGCTCGCTTGTGGGGGTCTCTGTTGGATGGGGATGGCTGCAGACACCTCCAAGAGAAAGCTGCTAGTCTCTTCCCCTTGCCAGACAACTCTGCCTCTCCCCAAATGAGTCTGCACACCCAAAGTCTAGCCCAGGGTTGTAAAATAGATGGTTTCCGGGACCAGGAGACAAGTTTCCAGGGGGCAAGTAGCGGGTTTGTGCAACACTTGCGCGCAAACTTCTTTTCCCAGCCTCCGGGTTTCTCCTCAGACTAGGAGACCTCTGCCGCACCCCGCTTCCAGGGTGCATCCCCCGGGTCTCGGACCTCACCTAGCACTGGGGAATCTGTGCAGTGGGACGTCTCCGCCCTCCCCGTTGGTGAAATCCAGCCGGGGTTGCTGCTCCAGCCCTACAGCCCGCGCGCATGACCAGGACGGCTCCTAACCTGTTTCCGTCTTCAAGGCTGCACTCCCACTGCTCCTCTGAGTCTCAGTGTCCCACCTTTACTCTTATTTGTGGAGTTTTCACTCAGCCAGCTTTCTGGCGATTCTGGGTGATGTCTGTTCTGCTGTTATGTTGTAGTTCTTAAATCATTGCGCGGGGCAGAACATTAGGTGTTTACCTATGCCGCCATCTTGGTTCTCTTCGTCGGACTTGGTCCTAGTAATTTTTGAGTGTAAAAGGCTCCTAAGACAAAAATGGAAGCTCATGAAGGTCATTCAGTCACTCAACAAATGATTGGGGCTTTGGTGGCCAGGCATTCATTCATTCATTCATTCATTTATTTTTTATTAATATATTTTATTGATTCTTCACAGAGAGGAAAGGAGAGGAATAGAACATCGATCAACTGCCTCCTGCACCCCCCCCAACCCCCACTGGGGATGTGCCTGCAGCCAAGGTACATGCCCTTCACCAGAATCGAACCTGGGACCTTCAAGTCCGCAGGCAGACGCTCTATCCACTGAGCCACACCGGTTAGGGTTGGCCAGGCATTTTTTATTTATTTATTTAAATTTTTAAAAAAATATATATTTTATTGACTTTTTTACAGAGAGGAAGGGAGAGGGATAGAAAGTCAGAAACATCGATGAGAAACATCTATCAGCTGCCTCCTGCACGCCCCCTACTGGGGATGTGCCCACAGCCGAGGTACATGCCCTTTACCTTGACCGGAATCAAACTCGAGACCTTTCTGTCAGCAGGCCCACGCTCTATCCACTGAGCCAAACCGGTTTTGGCTGGCCAGGCATTTTTTAGACAAGATGCTAACCAAGACTGTGGTCCCTGCCTTTAGGGAGGTTACATTTGGGTGGGAAACAAACGGATGTGTTAACAAGAGAATATCTGGAAGCCGGAAGTTTCACGAAGGCAGAAAGCACGACACGTGTTTTCTGCACAGCGTGGGCCAGCCATCACGACAGAACACCCCCCTGCGCGGCGGCCAGACTTCAACCACCGTGATCCCCTAGGCTCTCAGGCCTCCAGGCTGCCCGACACGTGAAGGGCGGAGGGGCGGGGCCAACGGCGGCCGGGCGCTGGCGTAAGCTGACGTCACGGCTCGCGCCAGCCAATCGCGGGCGGCGCCTGTGGCAGGCTCCGCGGTAGCCGGCGGCCTGCGGGCGGCGCTGTGGTCCGTCGGGCGGCCCCACGGAGACGCCATAGCCGCCGGCCTTCCCCGACCCAACGTCTCCGCGGCGCCGCCGCCATGGCCGACGTGGAAGACGGCGAGGAGCCCTGCGCCCTGTCCTCTCACTCCGGGAGCGCGGGCTCCAAGTCGGGAGGCGACAAGATGTTCTCCCTCAAGAAGTGGAACGCCGTGGCCATGTGGAGCTGGGACGTGGAGTGCGATACGTGCGCCATCTGCAGGGTCCAGGTGATGGGTAAGCGCTGCACGCGAGGCCGGGGCCGCGCTACGGCCTCCGCGGGGCCGGTCCGGCCGGGGGACGCGCGGAGGCTCGGAGAGCCCGCTGCCCGGAGGGTCGGCGGCGGGGCGCCCCGCCCCGAGCGGGAGAGCGGAGGAGCCCCGGGGGCGGGGGGCAGGCAGCCCGTGCTGTGGCCGCCGCCCGGGTCGTGGGGTCCCAGCGCCTGGGGCTGGGTTCCAGCGAGGGGAATGGGCAGGGAGTGGAGGGATGAAGATAATGTCGGGGAGCGATGGGGGTGTGACGAAGGTCATACAACGATGTGGTTGGTCGGGAGCTGAGAGGAACGGACTCGGTTAGTGCGGCAGCCCCAGCCCGGACTCGGAGAGCGGCCCCCGGAGGGCCCGGTGCCGCGGAGCACGCCGCCGGTCCCGGTCACACACCCGGGTGATGCTCCGGTCGCCGTCCCCCGAAAACGACACCCTCCGTCTGCTCCAGAGAGCGAGGCCCGCTGCAGGGACGGAGGGGGCCCAGGCACGGCGGCTGTGGGCCCGCTTTTAAGTCTGGATGGCTCAGGCGGGTCCCAGGCCCGCGCTCGGCTGCCAGGGAGCAGCGCAGGGTGGTTCGAGAATATTTCCGTTCCGTGGGGATTAAGTCATGTGAAGCCCTTGATTTAAGACACACACAACTTAATCTTCTAGCTGGCCCCTTCCTGTCGTAGGATGCCATTTCCTGGAAAAGACTGCCCAGCTCTGAGGCAGGCCTTTGTGGGTGGAGAACCCGCTCTGACAAATAAGTTTGGCTTCTTCCTGTGAATAAAAAATGTTGGACCGAGAGAAACCTCTCCTAACAGCTTCACCCCGTGTTGCTGTCTATGGTTTCTGTTTTAAGATCTCAGGCCACCTTGAAAAAGAGGTGCCGATTAAACTAAGCAAGTTACAGGTTTAAAGAGAGCCTTTGAAACGACCCTGAGAGCTTCTTACATATTGTTTCTTGAGGTTAGGTGGAGAAAACCGAGGTTTCTCTCATTTTAAAACTCTGTGCCTTGCCCTGAAAAAAATGAGAGAATTGGAGAAAATAACTTAGAATTGCTCTCCCTTCTTGCGAGATGAAAACTTACAGGAGAATCGGGGGGGTGGGGGGGGAGGGAGAGAGAGATCTCAGTTTACTCTCTGTAGTAAGCCCTTAGGCTTTTATGCAAAAGGACTTGTTTTGAAGAGGATGTACAACAGTGGGATCCACATATTTTTTATGTTTTACTTTTGAAAGAGCTTGATTTCACACATGATCCACCTATTTTGCATATTTAGGTTTGAAAGTACCTAGAGTATTGGCCTGCAGTACAGCCCCCTTACTACATAACTTATGCCTTAAGAACTAGAATCGTATTTTCCACTTTGGGTGGCATTTTTAACTTACATAGGTGACTTCATTTTTTGTTCTTTAGCTAGATAGGCTTTGCTGACAATCTTGTCACCTAAATTTTCTTTAGTTTAAAAAAAAAAGAATGTTCCTTAAAAGGCATTTTATTCTTCTCCCCAAAGAAAAACATTTCAACTAGGAAGTGGAAATATGGAATTAAAGTACTGGTTGATATCTTGAAACAAATAAACTGTACTTAGGATATTTAAAGTAAGTCAAAGTAAGAGCTGTAAATGGTTCCCCTTCTCATTGACTTTCTAATTATAGCAAGTATTTTGCTACTGTGGATTAACCTGGCAGATTACAACCGCTATACTTTGAGTTCAGGAAAGTGTGCTGGACTAGACCTTTGTATTTTGTTTATGAGGTGTTAAAATCCACTTAGAGGTCAGCTGACAGCAGGAGAAAGTTTTTCAGACTTCCCAGTCCTTACCCTAGCACCATTCTAAAAGGTGTTAGTGTTATTGTACTGCTTAGAAATGTGCTGTTTCAGATATTAGGAACGTCATCAAAAGAAACTTTTTAAAATCTGTGGGAATATTTATCTACTTAGGTCAGTTTTTGATTATCTAAATCAAAACTATAAGTGTAATTCAGAGATTTCTAGATCCTAGAGCCCACTTAATCCTTTTTCCTTAATATTTGGATTTCATCTCATACACAACTGATGTGTTATGACAACCTATTCAGATGTGGTTAGCACTCTCTGTTTCCACTTTCCTCCCTTCATTCTGAAAGGAGCAAGAGCTGCTGAGGTTAAGAGGAATGAATTCTTTAGCTTGTACTGCAAAGTTGTAGAGCCAGAGTAACCCTTTATGGCTGTATGTTAACTTGGACATTTGACACAATCCTCTGTGGCCTTTTCCTCATTTGTGAAAGAGGCAGCGGGGGTCACAAACTCTAATCCTGTGACCGCGCAGAACCAGAGCCCCATCTTCACTATCACATCAGGATCCTTAAGACACTTCGTTGTTTGCCTATCTGTCCCCCTCTCTGCTGCGAAAACCAGGAATCCAGACTTAGTCATTTTGGTGTCCCCTGTGCATAGAACTCACTGCACAGAGTAGATACTCAGTAATTGTGGAGTAGGAGAAAGTCTGAGGAGGCAGTGTTGTGTTTCGTCCACACCGAAGAGGCCAGGGTGGTGTGTGTTTTTAGGGTAGAACATGCAGAGAGAAGCAAACAAGTGCCTGTGTGATCCAGTGTAAGAAGGACAGGCTTCGGCTCCACCGTGTGTCTATTTTTACTGAATTATTTTTCTCCAGTTAAAACTTTTTTTTTCTGTTGGTTTGAACTTCCTTTACCCAACTTTGACTCCTCTTCCAGCTAGTGAATGAATCCATTTAATTAGTCCCTAAACTAATCTATTTTACCTCCTTCACCAAGCATATTTCTTTTCTGTATTTACCTCCATCAAGCACCCTAGTATACTTTAGCTTCCCATTCCTGGTATTTACTACCAAGTAATACATTAAAATACTTTTCCATTGTTGGTTAAGTGCTTTGGGCTCAGACTTAGTTTGTAAAAGAAGCATTTTCTTAGAAGAAGAAAAACTCCTCGTTTTTAGAAAGTATTTTTAATTAATTTTAAATCAATGTTTATATAGATTATATAATCACATAATTCAAAATTTTAAGACAGTATACAATAAAAATTCCTTCCCACTCAGTCTCCTCCAGGTAAACTCTATTATTAGTTTATTGGGTATCCTTCTAAAGTTTCTTTATGCATGTATAAGCAAATGCCAATATATATGCATGGCTCATTTATTTTTAAATATTTATTCAATTGTAGTTCACATTCAGTATTATATTTTACACAGCAGCATAGTGGTTAGATAACAATATATTTTCCAAAGTGCCCCTCCCCCCAATATTTCCAGTACCCACCTGGCACCATACATAGTTATTATAGTATTGGTCATTCCCTATGCTGTAGTCTATATCCCCATGTGCATAGCTTAGTTAAAAGGATGTCTGGAAAATAAACTACCCTTAAGATTGAGCTATATGAGCATGCTCAGTGAGCTTATAATAACTTCTAATACAGTGGAGTATTCTCTAGTGGTTGCATCCAATGGCAGGACATCTTTTCTTCAGAGCTTATAAAAACAGGGTCGGTAACCCTGGGAAAATTGCTCCTGGTCAGAAGTAGATTAGTAGAGTGCCTTGTACTTTATTCCTGTTTAAACAGTTATGTTCAGATGATAAATTAATAGTATGAGCCTTTTATCTCCATCTCTAACCCTTTGGGCTTTTATTTGACTTTGAAATGTCTGGGTTTTAAAAATTGCATTCTGAGCATCAGAATGAGAATTGCTGTTTGTTTACTTTTAGATGCCTGTCTTAGATGTCAAGCTGAAAACAAACAAGAGGATTGTGTTGGTATGTTGTAATTTCATTCTCATGCTTTTTCAACTAAAGGTTTTCTCTCAGTAGGGATGTTTGAATTTGCTATTAAGATTGACTTTATCAATACACAAAAATAAACTGTAAAGCAGTGATCCATTAATATAAAATTATATTGGTTCTCACAGGGCCTTAATAGAATGCATCTGCAAGGTGTTTTGTTTTTTTATTGCCTGTAATTAAGAAGAATTGGGCCGAGACCGGTTTGGCTCAGTGGATAGAGTGTTGGACTGAGGACTGCGGGGTCCCGGGTTTGATTCCGGCAAGGGCATGTACCTTGGCTGCGGGCACATCCCCAGTAGGGGCGTGCAAGAGGCAGCTGATTGATGTCTCTCTCTCATCGATGTTTCTGACTTTCTATCCCTCTCCCTTCCGCTCTGTAAAAAATCAATAAAATATATATTTTTTTTAAAAAAGAAGAATTGGTTCTATAAGTATTCCAGACATGGGCATAGTAAATATTTTTATAATTAAAAAAATGAACAATCCTCTTCTATTAAGAAAATTATATTAGAAGGAATTTGCCAAAGCATCATAAAAATTTTGAAAATGTTATAGGTCCGTTTTAGTAGGGTTTCATTCTACTAAAACATTTCAGTTTTCAGTACTCTTAAGATATAGTGTTTAACTTTTAACTGATAGAGAAAAATTGTAAGTCTTTTTTTGAAATATAGTATACTAGAGGCCTGGTGCATGAAATTCGTGCAGGGGGGACAAGGATGGAGGGGGTGTCCCTCAGCCCAGCCTGCATCCTCTCCAATCTGGGACCCCTTGAGGGATGTCTGATTGCCTGTTTAGGCCCGATCCTGGTAGGATTGGGCCTAAAAGCGCAGTCGAACATCCTAGCAATCCAGGACTGCTAGCTCCAAACTCCTCACCTGCCTGCCTTCCTGATTGCCCCTAACCGCTTCTGCCTGCCAGACTGATCACCCCCTAACCACTACCCTGCCAGCCTAATTGAATTGATGTCTAACTGCTCCCCTGTCAACCTGTTTGCCCCTAGCTTCCCTCCTCTGTCTCTGCCGGCCTGGTCACCCCCAACTGCCCTCCCTTGCAGGCCTGGAACCTCCCACTGTCCTCCCCTGCTGGCCATCTTATGGTGGCTGTCTTGTGTCCACATGGGGGCAGCCCTCTTGTGTGTTGGAGTGATAGGCAATCTGTGTATTACTCCTTTATTAGATAGGAGAGAGGCCTGGTGCATGGATGGGGACTGGCTGGTTTGCCCTGAAGGGTGTCCTGGATCAGGTTGGGGGTTCCCTTGGGGTGTGGGGTGGCCTGGGCGAGGGGCCTATGGTGGTTTACAGGCTGGCCATGCCCCCAGCGACCAAAGCGGAGGCCCTGGAATCTGGGATTAATTTATGTCTACAATTGAAACTTTGTAGTCTGGAGCGGAGCCATGCCTTCTGCTTGCTCCATGACAACAGCCATTTCTGTTTGAAACTTTGTAGCCTCGAGTGGAGGCCTAGGCTAGGGCTGCAGAAGTTTGGCTTCCTCCATTGCCCCAGCAACCCTAGCCTCTTCTCTCTTCAGCTCCATGGCTGCTGCCATTTCTGTTGGGATTATGTATCTTCTATAATTGAAACTTTGTATCATTGAGTGGAGGCCTAGGCCAGCAAGGGCAGGTGGGAAGTTTGGCTTCCTTCGTTGCCGGGGAAACCCAATCCTTCCACCTGCTCTCAGTGGCAGAAGCTATCTTGGTTGGGGGTTTATTTGCATAATTTGCTCCTGATTGGCTGAGGGTGTGGGTGTGGCTTGATCAGAGGTACATTCAATTTGCATACTACTTTTTTATTAGATAGTACATATATACACACCACACACACACACACACACACACACACACGAGGCCCAGTGCATGACATTCATGCACTGGGGGAGCAGGGGTGGTCTCCTCAGCCTGGCCTGCACCCTCTGGGACCCCTTGGGGGTTGTCCGCCTGCCAGCTTAGGCCCCAGCAGGAGGACATCATCTGAGGGGTCCTTAATGCCACTATGGAGATGAGAGAGACTCCCACCATCACCGCTGCACTCCCAGCTGTGGGCCCGGCTTCTGGCTGAGTAGTGCTCCCTCTGTGGGAGCACACTGACCACCAAGAGGCAACTCCTGTGTTGAGCATCTGTCCCTGATGGTCAGTGTGCATCATAGTGACCAGTCATTCTGCCATTCAGTCAATTTGCATATTACCCTTTTATTATATAGGATATATGTTAAGTTTTCCTTATAGCCTGGGACTACAAAAGTTGTCTTGGCTAAATGTTGTAAGCAGTTCAAAGGTTTATATGTTCCCGTTCTGGAAATCATCACTTCTAGATTGCTTTATATAAGTGTTTAAACATTTTTTCTAGAATGAAAAGTTAACTTCGTACTTTGTGCTGGTGTGGTTTATAGGATATGTTTTTATTGATTTTTTTAGAGAGGGAAGGAGGAAGGGAGGGACAGACGGAGGGAGAGAAAGGAAAACATCAATGTAAGAAAAGAAATATCATTACCTTCCATACCAGGAACTGAACCTGAAACCTAGGTGTGTGCCCTGAACCCAAAATCTTTTAGTATACAGGACGATGTTCCCACCAACTGAGCCCCCTGGCCAGGGTTATCTATAGCTTCTAATTAGTGATCTATGCCATTTTAATCAAATCCTGTTTCTTCCTTCTGAAACACTAGATTGAGTCTTGCTTTCTATCTCCTACAGCCTATTTTTCATAAGAAGTTTTTTTTCTTTCCTTTTTTATTCCTGTGTCTTAATTGTTCTGTTATCGAATAGTTCAAATGGTCAAGCAAGGGACAGATGAAGCTCGAATTTCAGATTGTAGTCCAGATTGTGGGTGATTTCCCTTGGTTTAAAAGTCTTCTTTCATGCTTTATGTTAAAAAACAACACCACATTAATTTGGTAATTGTGAGATATAGGCTATCTTTCTTTGATCACAAAGAGACCTCTCTTTCCAGACAGCCACTTTGAAAATTTCATTGTCACATGAGGAATTGCATGCTATTGATGACAACACAATCACCAGCACTTCTAGGAAACAACTCAGCAGATGTACAGCTGATAATATTTAGAAGCATGTCATCTATTCATAATAGCCCTCTTAGGAACTTGAAAACATTTAAAACTCATATCTTAATAAATAAAAATTGGGAGGATGTTTTTCAGTAAAGTAAAGCCCAAAACATGTCCAAGGTCAGTGCATGACTGAGAACTCAGGTCTGGCATCTAAGGAAGACTCAAGTCCTTTAATCTCCTAACCTCAGGAAGACAGCTGTACGGTATGGAGCTGTACAGGAACTGGGGCCACCACATCATTCACAGATTCTAGAGCTGTGGTGGGACGTCCCCTAAGCACAAACCTTACACATGTAAGTTTGTTTCTTTACAGGTAGAAAAAATTATTTTGACCAATTTACCATCTTTATTTGAGATTAAGAACCATGATTATTCATAATACAAAATAAGCTATATATTTGAGCTCAGTCATTTAAATTGAAATGTCAATGTCAAATAATCTTTTTTTTTTTTTTCCTTTTAGTGGTCTGGGGAGAATGCAATCATTCCTTCCACAACTGCTGCATGTCCCTGTGGGTGAAACAGAATAATCGCTGCCCGCTCTGTCAGCAAGACTGGGTGGTCCAAAGAATCGGCAAGTGAGAGTGGTGAAAGGGCTTCTTAGAGCGTTTGTCCAGAGCCCTGGTGGATCGCTTGTCAAGTGTGCTACACGGCCAGGCACTCCGAGGACTGGGTCTTCAAACAGGAGATGGATCTTTGGTCCTTGAGGACTCATCAAAGGCTTTGGGTTAGCATTTTGTCAGTTTTATTTTCAGAAATTCTTACAATTAAGAAGATAATTTATTAAAGATGGTCTTTCCTCTCTCTGTGGTGTGTGTCACACTGCTTAGAAGTGCTATAAAGGAAGAGAGAACTACAAATTGAATGGCCTTTATAATTTACTTATTGATATTTAAGAGGCTGTGGAAGCAGTTTCATTCGGAAGAGTTTTGCATGTTTAAAATAACTCAGTTAAAAATAGACAATGTTACAGTAACAAATAAAATGCAGTTTAAAACCCAACTCTCATCCTTAATTTGTTCCTGATATTTATTATAGACAGGAAAGGGCGTGATACATTAAATATTTATTTGATATAACAATTTCAAGTTTGCGCCAGAGAGCAGGGTAAATAAGATTTCATCTTTGGACATAGGGGATTTTGCTTGTCATTTAGGTTATTGTCCTCTGTCATTGACTCATCAAAAAAACCTAGATCTACACACCTCATTGTTCAATCATTTAGTGGAAAAGAATGGGAATTTCCAAATTTTAATCAGATTATGGTATAATTTAACTGTGTTTCAGGTGGACTATT
Source organism: Antrozous pallidus (assembly GCA_027563665.1). Lineage (NCBI taxonomy): Eukaryota > Metazoa > Chordata > Mammalia > Chiroptera > Vespertilionidae > Antrozous > Antrozous pallidus. The sequence goes on along the minus strand of CM050524.1, from coordinate 29,044,555 downwards.
AATAAGGGGGAAATGTTTACCACTGTAGCATCTGATCAAAAAAAGTTTATTTTATTACACAGTGTTTTAATAAACAGTTTATTCTGTTTACATCATTTAAATTGTCATTATTGCAGTTTTATGCATAACCTTAAATTTGATATTAATAAACTGATTTGTCAAGTGAATGCTTTTGTTTCATTAGAAAAAAATATATGCTCTTCCATCTATATATATAAAAGCCTAAGCAACTGTTACAACTGGGACGACCAGTCAACTAGTCGCTATGACGCGCTCAATGCAGGAGCTGCCCCCGGGTGTTCAGTGCACTCCCACAGTCCCTTCCCCCTGCCAGCCAGCCCACCCGATAGGCCCTGGTCAGGGGCACTGGCTGGCCAACCTCCCGAGTCCCTCCCCCGGCTGACCAGCCCCCCAATAGGACTCAATGGCTGGCCAGGCCAAGGGACCCCACCCATGAATGAATTCATGCACTGGGCCTCTAGAATAAGAAAATTTTACATTTATTACCTAGAAATATAAATGTAAAAAAATAAAGTCTTACCCTATGCATTCACATTTAGTGGAGGTTAATTTATAACATTTATGAATCTTTACATCTAAGGAATATGCATACATAAGATATGTAAATCTATATATATAAAAGCCTAAGTGACAAAACGACTAGTTGCTATGATGTGCATTGACCACCCGGGGGCAGACATTCAGCGCAGGTGGTCAGTGCACTCCCACAGCCAGAGCACCACTCGTTGGCCCGCTGGCACGAGCCTCTCCTGCCTCTGCAGCAGCACTATGAAGTGGCGGCAGCAGTGGCAGGCACAGCGGAGTTAGGCTGAGCAGGAGCAGTGTGGTGCCTGACCCGGGCTCCAGTTCCTTCCCAGCTTTCAGCCTCATCCCTGTGGGCTCCTTTGCCTGCAGGGATCGGGCCAAAACCAGCAGTCTGACATCCTTTGAAGGGGTCCCAGATTACAAGAGGGCACAGGCCAGGCTGAGGGACCCCACTGGTGGAGGAACCCATGCTTAGACCTCAAATATAATTTAAAAATTCTATGTGCATTCACATTGACTACTAATCAGATTTCTCTAGAAATTTTTGCTTATATATTTTTTCACAACTGTCCACTGAAAAATTAAAATATCCTATTAATAAACGTAATATGCTAAGTGTCCAACCAATTTGTTGACCAGTCAACTGCTTGACCAGTCACTGTGATGCACCTGACCACCAGAGGGCAGATGCTTCAACCAGTAGGTTAGCTTGCTGCTGGGGTCTGGTGGACTGAGACTGGGTGAGAGAGCCAGACACGCCCTGGAGCCCTCCCATGGTCCTTCCCCAGCCAGCCGACCCCATCACCCGGATCAGGACTGGGTGAGAGCAAGACGGCCCCGATAGGCCCCGATCACTGGCCAACCCAAGGGACCCCACCCATGCACAAATTCATGCACCAGGACTCTAGTATAAATATGTCTGACTATTGGAATGTATTTGTCATGGGCAATGAACTATTTTAGCAGCTTTTGGACCTTTTTCAAAGTTGTATCTATAACATTGAACCAAGTATTTGGCTTTGAAGTAAAGAGAAATACTAAAAATGTTGTGACAGAATATAAATAACTGAAGTGAGGATGGTGGTAATAAGTTGATTTTCCACAGCAAAACTGCTTGTCCGCCACCTGACAAAGCTTTGTTTTTATTACACATCACCCTCTGAGGATAGAAAAGGAGGACAAAAGAGCACTGATCCTACCCGCCCTGGAATGGTATCGGCTCATCGGCATGCCATCTGAAAGTTGCAGCCAAAAGAAAAACATGTCACGTCTAATTAGGAGATCCAACGCAGAAGCTAAGCATTGAACAAGTTTTCTTGTGATTAAACTGTTAAATTTTATTTTACTAGTGCCATGGTTGGCAAACTGCAGCTCACGAACCACATGCGGCTCTTTGGCCCCTTGAGTGTGGCTCTTCCACAAAATACCACGGCCTGGGCCAGTCTATTTTGAAGAAGTAGTGTTAGAAGAAGTTGAAGTTTAAAAAATTTGGCTCTCAAAAGAAATTTCAATCGTTGTACTGTTGATATTTGGCTCCTTTGACTAATGATTTTGCCCACCACTGCACCTCGTGTATTAGGAACATTTGTCATATTTAGCTATTTAATTTCCCACCTATACAAGTTGCCTCCTATTACGGCTGGCATCTGCGTCAGTAAATTGACCCTATCAAACCCATTACTTCCTTTTTATAAAAAATGTCCCCTTTACTATTCTGAAGTGACATTAAAATGTATGTAATAACTTAATTGTACATAGAATAGAAATAAGAGGAAAGTAATTTATAATCATTTATATTTCAGTATGTAAATGCTTGGGTATAATTACATCTGAAGACTGTAAGTGATAATAACTCCATTCAGAAAGTTGTGATTCAGAAACACAAACATTTCTATTGATAAGACTTTTCCTCCTAAATTGGTGAATCCAACATAGTAAAGTTCTGAACAAATGTACAATCTTGATTTACATGTTGTGTGTTTGGCAACAATGAATTTTAAAGCTATACAAAAAAGTACTTTTTACTGTATAAAAAATTAGGTTCTAGGTTCAGGTCATAAACTGATTTTTCTGCTACATGAATGGGCATTGGAAAGTCACACAGGGCTTTGGTGCTCACCGAGTCTGCCTCTTGAATGTATTGCTTATGGATGTGAGTAGTTAAATTCTGGTGTCGTCTCATCCTGATCTCTAGATACACTAGCTTCTGGATCACCAATGGGATGCAAGGTCAGCTACTGTCTGAGACGACCCAGCAGGAGCTACAGCCAGGTCTGCAGATTTCTCCTGGTCTGACCAGAGCTGCAGTTTAGATTAAGTTGTGATAGCGCAGGCCGTTTATATGCAAATGCCACTGTGCACAGCTGGGCAGATTTGCAGATTGTGCGTGGTCGGGTCTCAGGGAGTCACTAAGCTAGAGCGTGGCAAACAGTGATGGCTGCCACTCAGCCGTTTCTGTGTCTCCAAGTTTCCAAGTCCCCCCGCATCCCACACCCCCACGCAGTGAACAGTGATTACTACGGCACCTCTACAAGGGAGCCACCCCCACTTTCCGACCCAATGGCAGACAGTCCAGCTTCTCCCCATAGGAGTCTGGATCGCCAGCATCTCCCCAGAAACGAGTTCAGAGTAATCAGAAGCTTGTTTCCCTCCGGGTGGAAAGAAGCAGCGCCCTGTCGCGCACCGCCAGCCTGGTTCACACGCCTCTGTGTCTCAGCTTTTCAGCACTTACGCAGTCTCAATGCTCTTTTCTCTTTCCTAGTTGCAGAATTTCCACTCAGCCAGCTTTTCCATGGTTCTGGATGATAGGCGTTTTATCTTTTAGTTGCAGTTTTGAAATTGTTGTGCGAGGCAGCAATTCAGGTGTTTACCTATGCCGCCATCTTGGCTCCTCCCAGTGCTATTGTTATTTTATTTGTTTTTGGAAGCTCCATTAAAATAATTAGCACTTGGAAAATAATGTTTTGTTGTTTATTTGTTTTAATATTTTAATCTTTATTGTTAAGTTTATTAATTACATTGTTCCCCCCCTTTTTCTCCCTATAGTTCCCCACCACCCAGTACCCATCCCACCCTCCGCCTTCACCCCCCCAACACTGTCCTCTCCCATAGGTGCATGATTTTTGTCCAGTCTCTTGCTGTACTTCCCACACCCCCTTTCTCCCCAAGAATTGTCAGTCCATTCCCTCTCTAAGTCCATGATTCTGTTATATTCACCAGTTTATCCTGTTCATCAGATTTTTAATTCACTTGACTTTCATACTCATTTGTTGATAGATGTGTATTTGTTGTTCATAATTTTTATTTTTACCTTTTTCTTCTTCCTCTTCTTAAAGAATATCTTTCAGCATTTCATATAATATTGGTTTGGTGGTGATGAACTCCTTTAGCTTTTTTTTAGCTGCGAAGCACTTTATCTGACCTTCAATTCTGAATAATAGCTTTGCTAGGTAGAGTAATCTTGGTTGTAGATTCTTGCTATTCATCACTTTGAATATTTCTTGCCACTCCTGTCTGGCCTGCATCGTTTCTGTTGAGAAATCCACTGACAATCATATGGGTGCTCTTTTATAGGTAACTAACTGTTTTTCTCTTGCTGCTTTTAATATTCTCTCTTTGTCTTTTGCTCTTGGCATTTTAATTATGATGTGCCTTGGTGTGGTCCTCTTAGGGTTCCTATATATTGGGGTTCGGTGCACTTCTTGGACTCCTAAGTCAATTTCTTTCACCAGGTGTGGGAAGTTTTCGGTCACTATTTCTTCAAATAGGTTTTCATTGTCTTGCTCTCTCTCTTTTTCTGGCAACCCTATAATTCGGATGTTGGTATGCTTGAGGTCCCAGAGGCCCCTTACACTATCTTCAATTTTTTGGATTCTTTTGGTTACTTGCTTTTTCAGCTGAGTGGATTTTACCTCTTTGTATTTCAAATCTTTAACTTGGTTCTTGGGGTGCTCTAGAGTAGAGTACTTTTAGGTCTTTGTATAATATTTTTTATTTCAGTCAGTGTATGCTTAATTTCTAGTTGGTCCTTTTTCATATCCTTGATGGTCTCGTTCATATCCTCATAGGTCTCGTTCATTTCCTTGTAGGTCTTGTTCATTTCCTCGTGGGTTTTGTTCATTTCCTCATAGGTCTTGTTCATTTCCTCATAGGTCTTGTTCATTTCCTTGTAGGTCTCAGCCTTTTTTAGGAGCCTCTTGAAAAGCCTTATAACCATGGTTTTGAATTCTATGTCCAGTCGGGGTTTTTTTTTTTTTTCTCCATTTCTTTCACATCTGATTTCTTTCCATGCCGCTGCATGGTGGCTGCTTTCCTGAGTTGGTTGATTAGCTTTGTGTGGTAGATGTCCTCTAAGGGACAGTGGCTCAGCCTCCCCAGTTACATGAGGTGGATATGGGTTGCACAGTCTTGTTGAAGTTAAGCCTAGATTATTATTGTTAGCCCTAGGAGGGTTTGACCTCCAGGCCAATTGGCTATGAGGTTCAGCCGTGCTCAGGTTGGATGGGCAGAGTCTCTGGGCCAAGCAGCCAGCATCAGCTCTGCCCTATGTGGCCCCTGGGACTCTATGCTGGGTGGCAATGGCTGCCAGCACCTCTGAGAGAGAGCTGCTGCCGAACACTCACTGCTGGACAACTCAGCCTCTCCCCAAATGAGTCTGCACACCCAACGTCTCACCCAGTGTCGTAAAACAATGCAGTCTGGTGGTTTCCTGAACGAGAGAGTAAGTCACGAGTCCTCTCTGTGCAGTCACGCAGCTGCGCTGTGCTCAAGTTCACACGCACTCTGCACAGGCCCGCCCTCTCCACAAGCTTGCAGACACTTGCAGCGCCCGAGTTTCGGCGTGTCTCCCCACTGTCCAGTTTTTACCCTGTATGATTGTGGGTTCCCTGGACTTCGCCCAGAGCTGGGGAATCAGTGCAGTGGGTCGTCTTTGTCTCCCCCGTTTGAGAAAACCTGCCAGGTTTTAGCCACTGCCCTATCCGCTGGCGTTCGCACGGCTCCAAACCTCTCTCCGCGCGTATCTTCAACGCTGTCCGTCGCCGCTCCTCTGAGTCATAGTGTCCATCTTCACTTTTTTTGTGTGGAATTTTCACTCAGTCAGCTTTCCAGTAATTCTGGATGATGTTTGCTCTTATGTTAAGTTGTAGTTTTGAAACTGCTGTGTATGGCAGCAAGATAGGTGTTTACCTATGCCGCCATCTTGGTTCCTCCAAAAATAATGTTTTTAATTATGGGCTAAAGCACTCCTAACTGTTCTTAATAAGAATTTAATTGTAAACATGTTAGATTACTTGTAGCACTGAGCAGCAGATCAGTGAAGGGTGGTAATGAGGCTTTATTAACAACAACAAATAAATCATTGCTTTTTTAATTGTCTTGAGAAATTTAAACTAGGAAAATCTACTAGTAAACCAATGGTCTTACCTAGCTTCATTTTGACCTTTGCTGCCTCAACATCTACACAATATTCAGATTCTATCCTTTTTTAAAATATATTTTTATTGATTTCAGAAAGGAAGGAAAAGGGAGAGAGAGAGAAACTTAAACAATGAGAGAGAATCTGGTTGGCTGCCTCCTGCACACCCCTACTAGGGATTGAGCCTACACCCAGGCATGTGCCTGACCTGGAATTAAACTGTGATCTCCTGGTTTGTAGATCAGTGCTCAATCACTGAGCCACAGCAGCTGGGTTCAGCATCTATAAAGGAATATGATCAGTCAATAGAATACTGCCTGATGTGGCCATATTCTCAACAATAATTTAAAAGCTGGATAGTGGGCAACAGAATTGAAAAGACAGGTCACAAAAGAAGGCATACAAATAGTTAGCACATGAAAAGGTGCCTAACATTCCTCATCAGAAATGCAAGTTAAAGTCACAATGAAATACCTCTACACACTCCTTAGACTAGCTCAAGTTAAAAAGACTGCTAACACCGAGTCTTGGTGAAGATTGGGAGGACCTGGAATTCTCTTAGATTGCTGGTGGGAATGAAATATGGAACAGCCACTCTGGCAAACAGTAAGACAGTAAAAAGTTAACTATACATCTACTCTAAGACCCAACGATTCTTTTCCTAGGTATTTGCCTAAGAGGAAAGAAAACATGGCTCAAGATTTTCAGAACTGCTTTTTTTTTTTTTTTTCATGTTTATAATAGCCCCAAACTGGAAACAGCCCAAGTGTCTGTAAACAGAAGAATAGTGGTATATTCATAGAATGAAATACTTAGCAGTAAAATTTTAAAAAATAAATAAAAAGAACAAACTACTGTCTGCCTAGAGAGGAGGAGAAAATGGCAGTGGAATAGACAGATGTGTCCTGAGCCTTTTCCCGGAGCAAATAGAGGGAGCAGCTGAAACGAGTGGAATCCAGCCCGAATTGGCAAAGGAGACACAGCTGGTGAGATAGTTTGCAGCTGGGAAGGGCAGAAATCCCCTGAATAAAGGTAAAATAAAAAATCTAGGCAGTAGAATCTGCCAGACCTCTGTACTCAGAAGGTCAGGGAGAAACTATAAGGCACCAAGCTGTGTCCCTGGGGACAGGCAAAGCATCTGTGAAAAAAGGGTCCACAGGACTGTGGGAGGTAGAGCACTATGGGATCTGAGCTCAGAGGCAGCCCTGTGGACTGCCAGAACTCGCAATGCTGACAAGAGAGGAGCTTGCAGAGACGCAGTCCCTCCTCGCACTGGGGCCTGCATCTTTCTCCACTGAACCCAGTTCTGCGCCTTTCTCCACTGAACCTAGTTCATAGGACCTTTCAGATACAGACACTTACCCATGGCTGACGTGCAGGAGAAGGGGTGGAGTTGTGCAATCTGGGGAGAGTAAGCGGTGGACGGTCAAAGAGAGGTGGTATAGCCAGTCTGGTGCTGAGTCATATCTAAGTTGCTTCACCATTTTCTCCTGAGAGACAGCCCCTCCCACTAGCCTCCAGGTAACCAATATAGCCACACCCAGATTCCACCCTGAATAACACCAGGGAATCTGAATATTCCCTGAGGCCATAGGAAAAGTGTGCCTTGGATTTGTCAAAGTGGAGGGTGTTGCACTTGAAAGAACCAGCAGAGTTCTCTTTTGCCTCTTGGCATTTTTAAAGAATTAGTTTCTTCCCATAAGAATACAGCAAAAATTGGGACACTCCCCTCCATGGCTGCTGACCTCTAGACACCACAGCTGTGCCTCTGAAGCTTGCAGACATACATCAAGAGAAGCCAAATAGCTCAAGTAGGGAGCCACACTAGATTACCAAGCCCATGAGGACTGAGAGATTACACCAGTAGCACCATCACCAAAAGAACCTGGGTAGCAAAGCAATTGGATCTACAATTAAAACATAGGAAATATAGGAATTAAAATATAGGAAAACATGGGGAGACAAAAAAGCAATTCCCAAAGGGAAAAAAAGAGGAATCACCAGAAAGGGAGTTAAATGATATTGAGGCTAGCAGCTTATCAGAGAAAGAATTCCGAGGAATGGTTATAAGGATGTTTAAATGGATGGATGACAAATACACACAACTCAATGAGAACTATAAGGAGCTGAATGAGAATGTTACCAACATGAAAAGAAACCAAGAGGAGATGAAGAACAACATAGCTGCAATAACGAACACATTGGAAGGCTTAAACAGTAGACTAGAAGAGGCTGAGGACTGCATCAACGGATTAGAAGACAAGGTAGGAAAAAAACACGAACAGCAGCAACTGGAAAGAAGACTTAAAAAGCAAGAGGAGAGCCTAAGGGAGCTTTGGGACAACACAAAACGAAACAACATTTGCTTAATTGGGATACCAGAAGGAGTGGAAGAGAAGCATGAAATAGAAAACTGTTTGAAGAAATAATGACAGAAAACGTCCCTAATATTGGCAAGAAAAAAACTATGCAAGTCCAAGAAGTACATAGAGTCCCAAACAAGTTGAACCCCAAAAGACTGACACCAAGACACATCATAATTAAATTGGCGAACACCAATGACAAAGAAAAAAGAACAAACTACTGATACATGCTACAACACAGATGAATCTCAAAACATTATGTGGAGCAAAAGAATGCAGGAATAAAAGAGTACTTAACAGTAGGATTTTGTTTATATGAAACTGAAGAACAGGCAAAAGGAATCAGAAATAGAAGAATGGTTGCCTTTTGGTAAGAGCATTGAAGAGGGCACAAAAGCTTTTACCGGGGATGGAGATGTTCTATACATTGATTTGGGTGATAGTTATGAGTTTGTCAAAACTCATCCAACTATACACTTAAGACCTCTACAGTTTATGTAAAATAAATCTGAGGTTTTGGGGTGTTTTTTTTTGAGATGGACTTTATCATTTAAGACCACAACCAGCACTAGTTTACATTTGCTACTAAGTGGGAAATACAAGAGGATGCATTAATGGTTTATTAATTGTTGTTCCATTTGTCTTATTGTTCAACTCTTGACGAAAGCACTCAAATCAAAATAATTGTGTTTCTCATCTTGTTCTGGTCCCCTGGGGAGGTCATCTGAGAAAGCTCCTTGGAGTTCATTAGGAATGCTACATTTTCAAGAAGTTTATCAAAATGTAGAAGAAATAAGTAATGGAAGAGGTGACTTTTTTAAAGGAAAATTTTATTCATTCCAACTCTTCTAGAACATTTTTCAGGGTTTTTAAATGTTCAAGGCAAACATTTTAGTATAGCCTGAAATTCCTCACTGAACTCGTAACTCGTAACTTTTCTAACGAGGCGTTCAAATCTTAAGGATAAAAGATATGCAGTGGGGTCTTTCCCATACGTTATGCTTCACAGCCTGAGGCTGTCGTGTGGGGTTTCTGTCGGACAGATGGCCCAGAACTGGGATCTTGTGAGTGCATAAGACAGCGAGTAAAAGTCAGGAGTGCTGAAGTCCTCCCAACTCCACAGCCCTGCTGTTCGGTGCTTAGCAGGGTGTAAAGTAAAAGGAGTCCCCCTCCACACCCTGCAGCCCTCAAACCCACCATCGAACCACGAAAACGCCTCAGGTCCTCCCAGCTCAGTGCAGGCCAAACCTCCACCACCTCTGCCCACGTGGACCAGGTGGGGGGGAACCAACTGCTCTGCATTAGACCTCCCACAACCCAGTGGGTCCAGTGGTCTCAGTGGTCCAGGGGCAGCTCCAGCATCCTATGTGCCCACTATAGGCCAGCAGCCCTCCCTGCCCCAACACTCAGTCTGGCCACCATCTGCTTGAGACCATCAGTCTAATCCTGTCTTCATCTCTAGTTAGGCCAGCCAGACAACACGGAAAGGCAGGCTTTCCAGGTCACCCTGCATTTTCTTATAACCAATCCCACTGGTTCTTTACATCTTTTCTTCCTCCATCTCCCATTCCTCTCCAACTTCTGAAACCCTTCCTCTGATAATTATACCAATACAATTTCCTCCATCCTCCTCCTTTGTAAGTTCCCTTCTCTCTTATTCTCACTAACACTTGGTTCTCCCCTGAGACAATGCTTTTTCTGCAACACTCCTGCTCCCCTCAGATCAATGGACCTAGCAATGGGCAAGATGCCTTCATTTCTCTTCATTCCCCTAAAACACTGCTGTAACCCCATGTCATTAGACCACCACTCACCACAGTCCTCTTGTAGCCAGCCCCACATTCACAGCCCTTCCTCCCATTAGGACCACAATTAGGCTCTGTTCCCTCTCAGTCTCTCCATCACTACTCTGGTTATTCTTGGTGATTTCAATATTCACAGAGATGATGCTTCTAATACTCTGGCCTCTCAATACCCTGACCTCCTCTCCACCCCTCTTGACCACTCACTCCCGTGGTCTCATACCCTTGAACAAAACTTCTCCAAAGAATAGATTCTACTGGCTATGTTCAATTTATCTCCTTTGGTTCTCTGTCAAACTGACTAGAACAGGGTTTCATCACACCGCTCCGTTAAAAGTTAAATATCAAATTCCCTAGTGACCTCCAAATTGCTAAAAACAAACAAAAAAAAAAAAACCTTTAGTTTCAATATTTTATTAAAATAGTATGTCTAACCCCTGTTAACCAAGATACATGAACTGTGCTCCCCTTTCCTCCCCCACACGTAGCACAGCACAGTAGTGATTTCCAGTTTCCTTCATCATGATAACCAACAGAAATATTTCAAGGTCAATTTTGCAACTAAAAACTAGACCTTGGAAAAATTTGGAAATAAACAAAACATAAAGCTCTCAAACAGAATTTTTTGTCCTCCCAGGAGAATAAATGCCAGTGTGCCACTCACCTGACTAGATGTTTGGTGTGTTTTTTTCTTTGTGCACAGTACACCATTTCATCGTTAAGTATCCATTTATAAACATAATAAAAATTTTCACTCCATTTAATGTTCCTTTTCAGCTTCACAACAACAACAGCTCACAGTAAATAAAATTAACAACGATGGTTCTCTTGACCTGCCAGCAGCATTGCCAGAACCGATCAAGTGTCTTTCTTGACCCCCTTCCTTTACTTGGCTGCTAGGACACCTTCTGCTGGCTTGCTTCCTTCTCCTCTGCACTTCTCACCTCCCCAACTTCAAGGACTCAATCCTTACAGTTCTTCCCTGCTCTTACCCTCAGAGCGTCGCATCATGTCCCACGGCTTTAAATGCCATTTGTCTCCTGGGTGACTCCCAATGAGGATCTCCAGCCGAGGCCTCTTCCCTGGGTTCCAGCCAAATAGACCCAGCAGACTACATAAGAGCTGCATTGGGATGTCTCATAGGCAGTGCAAGCTGAACAGTACAAGACTAAGTTCTTCAGGATCTCTACAACCTGCTCTTCCAGAGGATGTCGGCTGAGATGTGGGAAATTCATCCTTTCAGTGACGCGCAGGTCCCAGAACTTGGAATCAACCTTGTCCCCTTTCTTTCTGCCACATCCCACATTCAACTCATACACAAACCCTCTTACCACTCCACTGACCTAGACTCCAAATGGATTTCTCTAGTTTTAACCTTATCCCCTTCAGTCTAGGACCTGTTAAATAAAATTGTAGCAGAAACTTCCAGTGGTACCCCAGCTCTCCCAGCTGAGCCAGGAGTGCAAGCATCTGAGTAGGATGGGCAAGGAGCTGCACAATCAAAGCTCAGAATTGTGGGAAATAATAAATCATTATTTTAGGTTTTGAAGTTTTTGGGTGGTTTATAATACCACCATTTTGTGTGTGTGTGTGTGTGTGTATGTGTGTGTGTGTGTGTGTGTGTGTGTGCATCCTATCTAATAAAAGAGTAATATGCAAATTTGCCATACCTTCACTATGCCCACCAGCCACGCCCACCAGCCACGCCCACCAGGCAATCAGGAGCAGGGGGTGGGGCTGAGGCATGCGTGAGGGGGGCTCTCTGGGGCCAGATGGTCGCTGGGCTAAGGCCAGGGCTGGGGGGGTGGGGCCGAGGCAGCCAGGGCAGAGCCAGCCATTGGCCCCATTGCAGGATGATGGCTGGGTGCCCAAGGCTTTAGGTCCAGGGCAGGCTGGGGTGAGTGTTTAGTAGGACATGTCCTGAGGGCTCTCAGTATGTGAGAGGGGGCAGGTTGGGCTGAGGGATTACCCACCCTCAGTGCACGAATTTCGTGCACCGAGCCCCTAGTGTGTGTGTGTGTATATATTTTTTTTCTTTCTTTTTTGTGGGATGAATGAATACACTGAATAGACAAATGAAAGCCATGCCAGGAGAACTGTGTTGATTTTGCTAAATTCTAACTTTACTAATTCCCTTTTATACATCAAGTTCATTACTTGCAATGAATGATATTTAAATCTCATCAACTGAATCTGGTTTTCTCTAGCATAACACATCTCAGAGTCAGCTTTCTATTATGTTCCCTGCTATGTAGAGAAAAAAGGCTTTCATCTCATTTGCTATTACCAACTGACCCTAATGTTACTGCTTATTTAACTTGATGGTGTTTATATACTTTAAAGTACTTTTTAACATAACTACCCTCATCTCACTAGTGGACAGTTAGTTGTAGTCTAATGCTTAATTTGTTCACTTTTCCTTATAATTCCTTATTCTCTCAACTCTCAATTATTTTTATTCTTCACTGAATATGAAAAAAGAAAGTTTCAGAAGCAGACTTACCAAAATTTATAGCAAACAATGAATACTTCTCCATTTCAAAATAACCTTTTGTGTTCCAATGAAAATAACTTTGACTTTCATCCCCCTTTTTTTTATTATAACCACAAGAAATTTTACAACTCATTCCCACATATTCGTACATATCAAAGGATATGCTTTGTGGACTTTATTTTGCTTTTTGTTGCTGTTGTTAGCACTGTATTGTTTGGTCTTCTCCAATAATCTTTTAGACTTTTAAAATAAAATCTACTTTCCAGAGAGCCGTTTTAATAGATTTTTTAAATCTCACTGTGTGGATACACTTTCTTTTGTGCATCTGCCATAATACATTTGCAAATTGAACCTCTAGTCAGGAAGTATTTTCTGTTTTCTTCAAATATACCAATTGCTTAACTTTCTCTCTCAGCTACTGTGGCTCCTAGTTAAAGAAGAATATCCTCTGTTATGAGTATGTAGTCTTTATTAAAACAATTAGCATCCTGTTTAAAGAGGAAGATGTTTATGTTATGCCAGATTATGAATCCTAAGGTTCAATATTTATGAATTTAATTTATGATAAAAGCAAGAAACTTTAAACAGGTCTCAGGATTCTATGGTCCCAGTTAAAGCATTTGCAACCTCTTCTCTGTTATGTAGCCTCAAAGCAAAAATTTTTCCCTGTGTATTCTTGGTATGGCTTTTAAGGAAGGTCAGAATTCCTGTTGATACAATCATTTTTCCTTTGAATGCATGGTAATTGTTTCAGTAGCAATTAAAATAGAGCTGAACCAGATGGGTAGTGTTACAGCCATGGTGCCATACCAACCTTGAAATGAGAAAATTTGCCGTTTTGATAGTAAACAAAGCACAAGAATAATTTCTAAAGCCAGTTCCAGCTTCTTCCAGTCCAGACAGGACTCTTTTGACCCCATAGCTTTTCTGTGCCATAGGGGCAGTCCCCAGTGAGACACGCCCTTCACTGAGGAGGGGGACCCCAAGTTCCTAGTCTAAACCTGGCACTTTTTTTCTGGTATCCATTTTCTTCATGTACAGTAAGAGCTTAGGCTGGTCAACACGAACGTTACGTATGTTGTATTTAACCCCGTCTATGACTGTTGGATAATGTTTGAAGTGGATAAGAACATGCTTGGCTTGGCCTGTGTGGCTCAGTAGTTGGGTGTTGACCCGTGAACCAAGAGATCGCAGGTTTGATTCCCATCAGGGCACACGGCCCAGGTGTGGGCTCGATCCCCAGTAGGGGGTGTGCAGGAGGCAGTCGATCAATGATTCTCTTTCATCTTTGATGTTTCTATGTCTCCCTCTCCCTACCACTCTCTGAATTCAATAAAAACATATTAGAATAAATAAATAAAAGTCAAAACTTTAAAAAAGAAAATGCTTGGCAAACTAATATTACTAGATTTGCTCTTGAAAAGATCATCCATCTCTGTTGAAGATGGGTTTAAGCTAAGAAAGCCGGGGGCAGAGAGACCGTGAAAACGTGCTTATAATGATTAACAATGTGCTGGCTACTCTACAGCATGTGTTTTCTCTTCATCATGCCTGTCTCGTTTTCAGTCGAAAACAGGAAATCTGTAGATTTCTGGGAAATATTTCCATTCCTAATAAGAAAGCTCCTTTTACTGGCGGATTTTAATGAAAATGCTTGGTTTAAACGGACATTTCCTGACACCTAGAAATTTATTGCTCCCTCCTCAGTGCTCCCATTGGATGTGGTGCCTCCTTCTGTGATGGCCTCTAACCACGGGCTGTCGCGGTTATTATGCTAAATGGAGTGACCAAACAAAACCCTGGCCCCCACACCCAACCTCTTGTTATAATTGGAGAGCAGCCCCTTAGTCCAAAAGCCCCTCACCTGGGCTGTCTTCGCAAGAACCTTAATCCCATGTTCTCATTGGGCAGTGATCGGCAAACTCATTAGTCAACAGAGCCAAATATCAACAGTACAACGATTGAAATTTCTTTTTTAAAAAATATATTTTATTGATTTTTCACAGAGAGGAGGAGGGAGGGATAGAAAGTCAGAAACATCGATGGGAGAGAAACATCGATCAGCTGCCTCTTGCACACCCCCTGCTGGGGATGTGCCCGCAGCCACGGTACATGCCCTTGACCAGAATCGAACCTGGGACCTATCAGTCCACAGGCCGATGCTCTATCCACTGAGCCAAACCGGCTTCGGCTGAAATTTCTTTTGAGAGCCGAAAACCGACTTCTGCGCATGGACTACAAACTTTCAATCGCAGTCAAGGGGCCAAAGAGCTGCACGTGGCTTCGCAAGCCGCAGTTTGCCGACCACTGTCATAGGGTAAACTTGCCTTCTACACTGGGTCCTGCTACCAGCTTTCCACAGGCTGCTATTAATATCTTCCCTCTCCCCAGCGCCTGTGGCTGCTCCCTCCTCTTCACAGCCGACTCCCTCTGGTGCAGTCCGCACTCTTTCATCTTTCTCCCTCCCCAACCCCCTCCAGTTCTGCTTACAACCCCATGGCGCCGTCAAAACTATTCTCCAGATTGGCCTGGTCATTCGTCATTTCTTTGTCTTCATCTTGTGCTTGAAAATTAAATTTTTTGTGAGAAAAATTCTGTGACCACATGGAAACAATAGTCTAAAATGCCTCTAGCTCCATGTCTTCTCTGTTTAGTATTC
This sequence comes from Antrozous pallidus, assembly GCA_027563665.1. Lineage (NCBI taxonomy): Eukaryota > Metazoa > Chordata > Mammalia > Chiroptera > Vespertilionidae > Antrozous > Antrozous pallidus. Next base: position 29,029,275 of record CM050524.1, on the reverse strand, counting down.
AAAAATTTTAACCAACAAGACATCCTTGATTTCATCGAATTATGAAAATTAAAGTGTGGCCTGCTGTTGTTGGAAGGATAAAGATCCTTAGCTTTTTCTTTGAGTACATGTCTTCCACTGAAAGAAAAAACCAAAATCTTTCTATGGAAGAATTTAAATCAGAAGCTGAAGAATAATCTGGGTTCATCAGCTGTCTGAATGCTTACATTAATAGGTTAGTCTGCTTCAGAATTTACACTGCTCAAAATACCTTGTGTCTGGCTACTCTATACGATATAATATAATATTGAATTATATCATTCCATAATTCCTTTTATTTTGTTTTGTTAATCCTCACCTGAGGATATTTTTCTTTTGATTTTTAGAGAGAATGGAAGGGAGGGGAAGAGATACAGAGGAAAAAAACATCGATGTGAAAGAGATGCACTGATTGGTTGCCTCCCACATGGGCTCTGAGACCCAGGGATCAAGCCTGCAACCAAGGTACATGCCCTGACTGGAATCGAACCCCGGGACCCTTCAGTCCACAGGCTGATGCTCTATCCACTGAGCAAACTGGCTACTAGGGCTATTTTATAATTCTTGATCCTCATATAGATGTGCTGTTGAACCATGCAGAGAATTGTGCATTGCAAAAGGAGGTCATGCTCTTACTAAAAACCTTGCTTTACTGTTTTCCTTCTTCTAGGATGTATTTTCAAAACTTAAAAATCCTTAGAAAGGGAAGCAAATTAAGCATACCCTAATTCTAATCATTAACCTAAACTTTTTATGTCCTTTTTGTTTCAAATGGTGAATGACATCAGAGCATTGTAAACTTTGAGGACATTCACATATGCAAATTGACTAACTTTGCTATACCCACAAGCCATGCCCACAAACCACACCCACAACCCAATCAGAGTGAGTATGCAAATGACCTCAACCAAGATGGTGGTTAATTTGCATATCCACACAGAAGGCATAGAAGGAAGCCAAACACTGCAGGAGGGAGCAAAGCTGCAGAGAAGTAAGCAAGTGAGGGAGGTGGGGAGAGAGCAAGGGAGAGGAGAGGGGAGGGGAGGGGAGGGGAGGGGAGGGAAGGAGAGGAGAGGAGAGGAGAGGAGAGGAAGGGAGGCAGCAGAGAAGGAAGGGAGGCAGCAGAGATGGGAGAGAACAAAGTAGTGGAGAAGGGAGCGAGGCATCAGAGAAGGGAGGGAGCTTTGCTCAGGCCGCAGGAAGATCTACTCTTGCAGGAATCTTCCTGCAAAGGGTCTCTAGTCACAGATAATGCTTTACATCTCATGATGCAACATCTCATGGAAGATCTGGGCAAAGAGCATTTTTTTTCTCTAGCTTACAAAATTATTCATAAAAGATACTAAGATATTTTTGTTGTTTTCTCCTATCATAAAAGTTTATTTTCTTCTTTCAAAATGAAATATCACTTATTTTCACTCTGTGTGTGTGTATAGTAAATCATTTAGTTGCAGTAGTTCGGTGTTAGAAATCTTGCATGTTGATTAATCCGATCTGCCTGTCTCCCAGTTCCACCAGACCCCCCCATCCCCCAGCTTTCCAAACTCATGCGGAATTCTGAGTTGGCTGCTCTCTGCTGGGTGGACATTGGACAGAAGAACCCAGCTTCCTCCACATCGCTTAGGTCGCTCCTGACTCCAATCTGCATCAGAAAAACTTTTGAGTCAGGTTTTGAGGATTGCAGTAACCATTTAAAAGCTAATACTTTAATATCACTTTGTTGTGCTAGGCACTGTTGGGCACTGACTTCCCTCAAGAACTTACTCCGTTACTTTCTCTGTTTTCGGTTCCCCAGACGAGGCTCAGAGAAGGTAAGTAACATGCGGAAGCTCACACAGCCAGGACTTGCTAGCAGCAGGACTCAGCTTTCCCAAGCAGAGCTGAAGTTAGTTCTCGTAACCAACAGACCACATCTCCAAGCCAAGATTCCTGGCACTGCTCCCCATTGGTACAGGGTATCCTGACCGTGCCCAGCCCTTGGCTCTGCTTCTAAGCTAAGAACTCAGTGCTGTTCTTTATTGGATCGACAATGGCTGTTTCATTAAGTTGGAACTTCAACCCTAATTGGTAGCAACCACATAAAGTGTTCCATTTTTAAATAGACTCTTTTTTCAGGTGGCTAAGACTTTAAAATAGTGATACTCTATTTACAATTGCCAGAAGGCAACAAATAGTCATTTTATGACTTCTAAATTTTGTGTTCAAATATTATCTAAATTTTGTTCTCATTAGTCAGGTCCTTTTCAATGAGTACGAGAGTGTGTTGTTGTTTTTCACCCAGATTGTCTTTGCTATCACTAATTAGAATACAAACAAAAATAAGACCATCTTTTATTTATGAACTAGAGGCCCCATGCATGAAATTCGTGCACGGGGTTGGGGGGGGTGTCCCTCAGCCCAGTCTGTACTCTCTCCAATCTGGGACCCCTTGAGAGATCAGGCCTAAACAAGCAGTCAGACATCCTTCTCACAATCCAGGACTGCTGGCTCCCAACTGCTCGCATGCCTGCCTTCCTGATTGTCCCTAACTGCTTCTGCCTGCCAGCCTGATCACCCCTTACCCACTTTCCTGCCATCCTAATTGATGCCTAACTGCTCCCTGACAGCCTGTTTGCCCCCAACTTCCCTCCTCTGCTGGCCTGGTCACCCTTAACTGCCCTCCCCTGCAGGCTTGATCATCCCCAACTGCCCTCCCTTGCAGGCCAGGTCCCTCCCAACTGCCCTCCCCTGCTGGCCATCTTGTGGTGGCCATCTTGTGTCCACATAGGGGCAGGATCTTTGACCACATGGGGGCAGCCCTCTTGTGTGTTGGAGTGGTGGTCAATCTGTGTATTACTCTTTTATTAGATAGGATAGAGGCTGGTTCATGGGTGGGGTCAGCTGGTTTGCCCTGAAGGGTGCCCTGGATCAGGATTGGGGTTCCCTTGGGGCATGGGACAGCCTGGGTGAGAGGTCTGTGGGGGTTTGCAGGCCAGCCATGCTGCCAGCGACCCAAGCGGAGGCCCTGGAATCTGGGATTAATTTATGTTCTACAATGGAAACTTTGTAGCCTGGAGCAGAGCCAAGCCTTCTGCTGGTTCTGTGGTGACAGCCATTTCTGTTAGGGTTACTTAAATTCTATAATTGAAACATTGTAGCCTGGAGTGGAGACCTAGGCTGGCCAGAGCTGCAGAAGCTCCATCTCCTGGGAAACCCTAGCCTCTGCTCTCTTCAGCTCCCTGGCTGTGGCCATTTCTATTGGGATATATCTTCTATCATTGAAACTTTGTAGCATTGAGTGGAGGCATAGGCCTGCAAAGACAGGCAGAAAGCTTGGCTTCCTCTGTTGCTGGGGAAACCCAAGCCTCCCTCCTGCTCTCAGTGGCGGCAGCCATCTTAGTTGGGGTTTATTTGCATAATGTGCTCCTTATTGGCTGGTGGACGTGGCTTTGGGCATGGCTTGATAGAAGGTACAGTCAATTTGCATATTACTCTTTTATTAGATAGGATGATAAAGCTACTAAAGGAAGGGTTAAGCCTGAGCTGTTTAATAAGGCAGCCGCTGCCCACATGTGGCTACTGAACATCTGAAATGTGGCTGGCTCGAATTGAGATGTGTGGTATGAGTCAAACACAAAGCAGATTGTAAACACTCAGAACACAGAACAGGCTGTACAGTAGCCCATTAGCAACATTTACGTCAGTCACATGTTGAAATGATAGTATCTCGTGCTATATAAAATGCACTATAAAAGTCCCTTTCACTTGTTTCTTTTTACCTTTCTCATGTGGCTACTAGAAAACCTTGAATTCCCTCTGTGGTTCTGCATGTCCCTATTGAACAAGACTAGGGCAAAGAACGTGTTTGTGTGAGTGGAGTCAAGCAGTTGGTAGCATATATATTCCTCAGTGAAAGGCATTATTTCTTTTCAGTGACAATCCCACCTTTTTCTCAAGGTTCTGCCCCGAGGACCCCAAGAAAGGGCGCCTCCTCCTCTGGACAGATTCTCAGACTGGCTTTTCCCTCCTCGGAAATGTGGACCCGGGATGACACGTCAAGAACAAAAAAGGGACCAGCATCTCTTGGTGGGTTTCCGAGCGTCCGGCACGGTTCCGAGCCGCGGTCACTGGCACAGAGCGCCCCTCTCTGCCGTGGGGACGCCGGCTCCCAGCCCAGCGGTGCGGAGCCAAAGGGCACCCACGAGTTCATTACATAATTCTGGGTAGCATGTGGCCAAGTGTGGGTCTGTGCTGGGCTCTGCCACGCAGACTGGGGCGTCACTGTGATGTTTGGACAGCGCGTGGGCTAGAGGCTGTTTGTTTGGACTCTCTCTCTCTCTCTCTCTCTCTCTCTCTCTCTCTCTCTCTCTCTCTCTCTTAAGCACTTTGGCATAATACTGAATGACATGGTTTTCAAGCTGTCTTCGCCTTCCTTTTTGGATAGAAAGCCCGAGTATTCCTTCCCTGTAGGACACAAGTGTTGTTTTTGGAGCAGAGGTTCTTAGCCTGATCTCTGTCTAAACCAATTTCCGTTCTTGTGAGGCCGTGGTCTGGGGCAGCTTGGAGTGGTCTCAGCGGAGGGAAACTTCCTGACCTGGAGGGAGGTGGGCAGAGATGTGGAGGGGCCACCCTGACACCTGCCTACCCAGGCCTCGCGTACAGATTCCCTTGCACTCAGATTGTGCCCCAGGGTGTGAACTGCTGTGCTCTTCCTGCTTGTGTCACTTGGTGGGATGTTTGGGGTGAAGGTGACTCCCTCTTTTAACTGTAGGTCACAGACACCTCAGAACTGGGAGAGCCACAGCTGGACAACCTCTGCAGACCACTCAGGGTGGGGCTGTGGGAGAGCCCAGCCCACTGGGAGGTCACGCGTCCCCGAGGGCCCCCGGGGACAGGTCTCAGGACCCTGAGTCCGGAGCACCCTCTTCTGGAGCCGCTGTGCCGCAGGCTGCTGGTCACCAAGAGGAAACGCCCTCCAGCCTCTCGCAGCTCCTCTTCCTGACCTGTGGTTCCGGGGGTTACAGAGCTTGAGGCTGCTAGGAAACGTGAAATTAGAAACAGCTGAAAACACACGAGGCACCACCCCACCCTGACTCCCTTTGGAAACTGGTTGCTGTGTGTTCAGGGAGCAGGTGTGCATAAGGAAGGCCAGGTGATGCCCAAGGAGGCTCTACAGGTGTCTCGGGCTGCCACGGCCTCCGAGGACAGGAGCCACCTGCGACGTGTCCTTCCCTGAGCAGCTTACATAGCCAGCAAGGCCTCTGACCTGGGAAACCTCTCTCTGCAGCCCCCACATTCCCACCCGCACACCAGAGGCCTCCCTGCAAATCCCACGCGAGTTACTGCACCTGGGAACCCAAACCAGCCAGCTGGCAGCCGGACCTGGCCGAGTCCCCGCAGCCCTCTGTCCTGCCCGTCCTTTCCCTGTGCTCAGCCATGGTGGACACGGGAGCCTGGACAATCTGATGGCCAACACGGCCTACCTGCAGGCCCAGAAGTCGTGGGAGGGAGACAGCCGGGAGCTGCAGCCGCGGCGCTGGAGCCTGGCACTGCCCAGGCCGTAGAGCTGCACCCCACTCCGCCAGGCGCTGCCCCCTGACTTCCACAGCCTGTGCAAGCGGCAGCATCGGCGCCTCTTTCAGGACTTCCTGGCCACGGTGCCCGGCACCGAGAGGCCTTGGCCTTCCCGGAGCAGGTGCAGATGTGGGAGCTGGTGGAGGGCCCGGCCGAGGTCAGCAGGCTGCAGGCTCTGAGCACCAGGTGCCTGGCAGCCACTCCTGAGGACGAGCGGCAGCCCTGGTGGCGCTGGCCCGGGCGGAGGCCATGGCCTTCCTGCAGGGCCAGCCCTCCAGGGACTTCCTGGCCAGCCCCTTCTGCGACCAGTTTCTGCGCTGGGAGGTCTTTGAGATGCAGCCCCTGTCGGACAAGTACTGCACTGAGTCCGGTGCTGGGGAACGGTGGCTTTGGGGAGGTGAGTGTCTTGGAACAGCCAGGTTGGAAGCTGAAGAATACTGCATAAAAGGGGTTTGTTTGTTTTGCTTTTTCTTCTTCTCCTCCTCCTCCTCCTCCTCCTTCTTCAATTTCAAGGGAACTTCCTTAAAACTCTCTTCATGCCACCTGTGGCGAATTCCTAGCACTCTCTCACCTCTCCTTCCTGGTCACCGTGTGAAATAAAATGTGGAACTGGCCAAGAATCTTTCTGGTGGGTCCACACCAGGCCCCCCTTCAGTGCCCTGGACATTGTCATGGGGAGCCCCTTTTGCCCTGAGTGGTGGTGAGGGTGGGGGAGTGGGGTGAATTTGAGACAAACTGCAGAGATCTGAGAAAACACTCATCTTAAGGGAAAGTGGGGAACTCGTTGTGTACCACTGCTGTACTCAGGTCTTCCTCTTCATAAGTAGAAAACAAATTTTTTGAAGTAAAATTTACATGAAATTAAAATTAACCATTTATGAGGTAAACGCACATAGCAAAATTAACCATTAACCATTTTAAAGTGTACAATTCCGTACATTACAATGTTGTATAGCCATCACCCCTACAAGATATTTCCATCCTTCCTGCCACTCCTCCTTCCCCCTCTTCCCTGTCCCTGGCAACAGCTGGTCTGCTTTCTGTCTCTGGGGATGTGCCTATCCTAATGTTTCATATACATGGAACCAGACAATCTGTAATCGTTGGTGTCTGGCTTCTTTCACTGGGCATAATTTCTGGAGGTTGATTCATGTAGCATGCATTATTCCTTTCCAGGGCTGGATAACATGCTAGTGCACGGGTATGTTACATTTCACTTACCCAGTCATCCGCTGGCGGGCACCTCGGTTGTTTCTACCTTCTGGCTGCTGTGAACAGTACCACTGTGAGCACTTTGGGAGGAACCACCAAACGTTTATATTCCACATTCCCACCAGCAATGCACAAGGGTGCCAGTGTCTTCCCATCCTCACCAACACTTGTTGTTTCCCTTTTTTCAGTACAGTGGGGTGAAGTGGTACCTCATTGTGGCCTCAGCTCTTTCTGGAAGCACATTTCTCAGTTACAGCTTCTCTTTTCTCAGACGTCACTTTGGCTGATGTCTATCCCTCCACCTTCCATATCCTCCCCTTCCCCTTTCAGTGTGTTCTACTTCTACTTTTTAAAAATATATATTTTGTATTAATTTCAAAGAGGAAGGCAGAGGGATAGAGAGTTAGAAATATCGATGAGCGAGAAATATTGATCAGCCGCCTCCCGCACACCCCCCACTGGGGATGCGCCTGCAAACAAGGCACATGCCCCTAGCCGGAATTGAACCTGGGACCCTTCAGTCCACAGGCCAACGCTCTATTCACTGAGCCAAACCGGTTAGGGCTACATTTTTTTTAATATATAATATATTTTACTAGGAGCCCGGTGCATGAAATTTGTGCACTGGGACGGGGGTGTCCGTTATCCCAGCCTGCACCCTCTCCAATCTGGGAACTCTCAAGGGATGTCCAACTGCTGGTTTAGGCCTGATCCCTGTCACAATGCACGATTGCTGGCTCCCAACCGCTCACCTGCCTGCCAGCCTGAATCAAAGCCCAGCTGCTCCCCTACCATCCTAATTGCTCCCAACCGCCCTCCCCTGTGGGCCTGGTCCCCCCCCACAACTGCCCTCCCCTACTGGCCATCTTGTGGTGGCCATCTTGTGACTACATGAGGACAGCCATCTTTGACCACATGGGAGCGGCCATCTTGTGTGTTGGAGTGATGGTCACTTTCCATATTACTCTTTTATTAGAATGCATTGATTTTTTTTTTTTTTACAGAGAGGAAGGGAGAGGGATAGAGAGCTAGAAACATCAATGGGAGAGAAACATCGATCAGCTGCCTCCTGCACATACTGGGGATGTGCTCACAACCAAGGTACATGCCCTTGAGCGGAATCGACCCTGGGACCCTTTAGTCCATAGGCCAACACTCTATCCACTGAGCCAAACCAGTTAGGGTTACTTCTTCCTCTCCCTCTTTTTCTCTCCTTTTAGGTATGTGCTGTCCAGGTGAAAAACACTGGTAAGATGTATGCCTGTAAGAAGCTGGACAAGAAGCAGCTGAAGAAGAAAAATAGTGAGAAGATGGCTCTCTTGGAAAAGGAGGTCTTGGAGAGGATCAGCAGCCCTTTTGTTGTCTCTCTGGCCTATACTTTTGAAAGCAAGTCCCACCTCTGCCTGGTCATGAGCTGATGAACGGGGGAGACCTCAAGTTCCACATCTCCAGAGTGGGCACCCACGGCCTGGCCATGAGCAGGGTGGTCTTCTTCTCGGCCCTGTGGGGAGCTGCACCTGCACTCTCTCGGCATTGTCTGACGGGACCCGAGCCTGAGAACGTGCTCCTGGACAGCGCTGGCGACCGCAGGCTGTCCGACCTGGGCTGGCCGTGCAGATCCAGGACGGCAGGCCCGTCACCCAGAAGGTGAGTGGCTCTCCTCTGCCCGTGGGTGGGGCACAGAGTAGGAGAGGAGAGGGCTGTTCTGTTCCCAGGGCAAACAGAGCCTTGGACTTCATTCTTCTCATTTCCTTTTTCCTAAAGCCCTCAGGTTGTCATCTTGCCTAAGTGGAGTGGTGTCAGAGGATTAGCTTAGCTGGTTACTTGGGGGCTACTCAGCCCTCCTCTCGATGGAGGCTGAGGGGAGCCTTCCTGGTGAGTGGGAGATAGTCCACGCTAAATCTAATGTCAGGGCCTGGGGTTCTTCCACTGATAACCAACTTCCCGGTGCCCTGTACCTGAGTCAATAGAGCCTTGGGGTTCTTCTCTGGAAAATGAGGGGCTGGGCCCTAAAATTCCAGGGATTGGACCCTAAAATCCAGAATTTTTGCAGGTAAACTTCAATAAGATGAGACAAAGAAAAAGAAGAAACCTCTAGCTCTTAGCATGTTGGATTAAATATGGCCTTGTCTGTTGAGTCTGGAAGGGGGTAATGTTTTATATTACATGAAGATGAAATTTGAACTGAAGTATATAAAGAGAACAAAGGCAACTGCAAGGCACTGGTGGCCGCTGCTGGCGGCCCTGCCCCAGGCACCCACCCGCCTTCTTCAATTTTAGAGAAAGTGGCTTGCAGAGAATTCTCTGATTAAAAAGAGAATTAGCCCTGGCCAGCAGTTAGGGCACTGCCCTGCACACTAGAAGGCTTCAGGTTTGAATCCTAGTCAAGGGCATGTACCTTAGTTGCAGGGTCGACCCCTATCCCCCATTGGGGCAAGTGCGGGAGGCAGCCAATGTGTCCTCTCACATTGATGTTTCTCTCTCTTTATCTCTCCACTCTCTCCCTCTCTCCTCCTCCCCTCTCTTCCACTTTCTCTAAAATTCAATGGAAAAAATATCCTCACTCCTTGGATGAGGATTTTAAAAAGGGGAGTGGGAAATCCTTCCTGTATAATAAAACCCTAATATGCAAAATGACTGAATGGTGGAACATCCGGTCGCTATGACACGCACTGACCACCAGGGGGCAGACGCTCAATGCAAGAGCTGTCCCCTGGTGGTGAGTGCACCCCCACAGGGGGAGTGCTACTCAGCCAGAAGCTGAGCTCATGGTGGGCGAGCATAGCAATGGTGGCAGGAGCCTCTCCCACCTCCGCTGTAGGTGGCCGGTAAGGACGGAGAGGTCCTGGACTGCAAGAGCCCCAGACTGCGAGAGGGATGTCTGACTGCTGGCTTAGGCCTGACCCCCAGGGTCCAAGGCACATTAAAAAATATTCAATTAAAATTTCGTTTTTGCAGTTTTTAGTTTATGAAGCAGAGAAAACAGTCAGGCAAGGAAGTGAGAAAAATCATGGCAAGTTTTAGAAACTGCAGGTCATTGATTGTATGTGAGGTTTTAACAAGATGTGTAGGACTTAGTATCATGCAAGGGCGTTGGAATGCTTTCCTGTGAGAACAAGAAGCCATTGCAGGGTTTTAAGAAGGGGAATGACATGAGTCGATTTACATGTTTAAAAGACCAATTTAGAAGATAGATGAGGGGCAGAGAAGCAAGTCAAGACCCAAGAAGGGATGGAGGCCTACGTAAGTAGGACTGAAGCAGTGGCTGTAAATTGGAGGTATTGGAAAGAGACCTGGTGGGACTTCAGGGTGAGGGACAGTGAGGGGAGGGTGGGGAGGGGGCGGGGTCTCTAGCTCCAGTGACCAGAAGGAACAGAACTGTGGGAAGGCAGCAAGTTCAACTGTAATTGTATCGCATATGAGGCACCTCACAATTCCCAAGGAAGACCCTCAAAGGATAACTTGGGTCACATGCCCAACCAAAACCAATTCCACTGGCCAGGGAGAGATAGGTCACTGCTGTTCCCAGGAGCCAGAGTGAAGGTCTGCCCATCTAACTCTCATGAACTGACCACAGAGAAATGTATTCTCCAAGGGGAAATCAGGTGGGAAAAGAATGGGAAGTAAATGTCAGTCAGGCAAAAACAGTGGGTGCCTCTGATAACTGCTGTTACCTCAATGGTTTAAAGAGTTCAGAAGATTTCTGACCTCTTAATCAAGGAGGAATGGGATCTAGATCCTTTACAAAAGCTTCTGTGAGATAGGGACCAGTATTAGCTCCATTTTACAGATGGAAAAACTGAGCCCAACTGGCGTGGCTCAGTGCTCGAATGTCCACCTATGAACCAGGAGGTCACAGTTCCATACCTGGTCAGAGCACATGACTGTCTTGTGGGCTTGGTCCCCAGTGGGGGCATGCAGGAGACAACCAATCAATGATTCTCTCTCAGCATTGATGTTTCTATCTCTCTCCTTCTCCTTTCCTTTCTGAAATCCATAAAAATACTTTTTGTTAAAAAGAAAGAAAGAAAAATTGAGACTCAGAGAGGTGAAGTTACTCACCCAAAGCCACATCACTAATATATAATAGAAACTAATATGTGGGTTATGGTCTTTAATGGTGTAAAAGGCTCTCCACTCTGGAAAACTGATAGAATAAGTGCAGTGATGGCATTAGCATCTCTCCCTCGGTCTGGTCTGATATGGACACCAACCACAGCCTAGTTGAACCACTGACAGAGTTAAGACTTCAGAAGACTAGCACCCCACACACACACCCCCACTATGTCTCAGAGCTAGCCTCTCACACAGCAACACAATATCACTAAACGTGGTCCCAGGCACTGTCTAAACTCACTTGTGATAAATGTGATGAACACCCCTGCCTGTTCTCAGCCGACATCTACATGCACAGAATAAAACGAACTCCTAGCACCTTTTAGAGACTCCAGGAAAACATCATAGGAACATTGCACAGCGGGGCTCATGCTGGGACTTTCTGGATTCACCATTCAATGTGGGCAACAGTGACCTTCAGATTTTATGGAACGTGGGTCCTTAGAACTTGTTATTGAGTCAAGACTGGACATGAAGTTAGAATAATGACCCAAAAGCTTTTCCACGTTTGAGAAAAGCTTGTTCTGCCTTAAAGCCTCTAACCAATTCCTTATATTCAGAAGGATAGTGGGTGACAGAGGCTGGGCATCATTATCTTTTTTAAAAATATATTTTATTGATTTTTTACAGAGAGGAAGGAAGAGGGATAGAGAGCTAGAAACATCGATGAGAGAGAAACATCGATCAGCTGCCTCCTGCACACTCCCTACTGGAGATGTGCCCGCAGCCAGGGAACATGTCCTTGACCGGAATCAAACCTGGGATCCGTTAGTCCACAGGCTGACACTCTATCCACTGAGCCAAACCGGTTAGGGCTGGGCATTATTATCTTTATTTTTAAGTCTTTATTATACTAAACACAATGCTAGAGACACACTGAGTAAGTGATCTTTAAGGGATTTCTGAATATATCATCAGTAGTTAACACCTACAGACATTACAACCATTATGGCCCTGCTCTACATTTTTTACTTTTTGAAATTAATTTCAGCTTAACAGTTTAAGAGCCACACAAGAGAGGCATTCTGGCTAATTCATGGTCTCCACCAAAATTATAACAACCGTCATTAACTAAATTCAGTTACTACAAACTCTTTTTACAAACTGATTTTAGAGATCAAGAGGAAGAGAGAGACAGCAATTTGTTGTTCCACTTATCATCCATTAGTTAGTTCCTATATGCGCCCTGACCAGGGATCAAACCTGAAATCTTGGCATATTGGGACGATGTTCTAACCAATTGAGTTAGCCAGCTAGGACCTAGAAACTGGACCACTACAAAAACTTCAAGTCTAGCCCAGTGTGGCTCGTGGCTGAGCTTCAGCCTATGAACCAGGAGACCACAGTTCAATTTCCAGTCTGGGTTGCCGGCTCGATCCCAGTGTGGGGCGTGCAAGAGGCAGCCGATTGGTGATTCTCTTTCATTATTGATGTTTCTATCTCTCCCTCCCTCGCCCTTCCTCTTGAAATCAATATATATATAGTTATACATATATATATATATATATATATATATATATATATAAATATATATATATAACTTTATTTATGTATTTTTTTAAAGAAGAGGAAAAACCTTGAAGTCCGTTTTCAAAGTATTTACTACTATTAAGAGTATTCAAAAATCTTCACAACAATCTTGGAATTATTTTAATTTTCATTCATTGAAAAGGCAGTCATTCATTCATTCACTCAATGAATCATTCAACATATACTTATTGAGCATTTACCAGGACTGAATTAAACATGAGGGATAAAATAATGAGCTAAAAATTGACATGATTTTTTGCCCACATGGAGCTTAGGGTCTATAGGAGAGAGATAGAACTTAGTAATCATTGGAATGAATATAAAATTTCAATTATGATAAACTAGAGGCCCAGTGCACAAAATTTGTGCACGAAGGAGGGGGTATGTCCCTCAGCCCAGCCTGCACCCTCTCCAATCTGGGACATCCCTCTCACAATCCAGGACTGCTGGCTCCCAACCACTCACCTGCCTGCCTGATTGCTCATAACCACTTCTGCTTGCCAGCCTGATCACCCCAAAATGAATCCCCTGCCAGCCTGATCAATGCCTAACTGCTCCCCTGCCAACCTGATCATCCCTAACTGTCCCCCCCCTGCAAGCCTGGTCTTCCCCAACTGCACTCCCCTGCTGTTCTGATTGCCCCCAATGGCCCTCCCCTGCTGGCCATCTTGTGGTGGCCATCTTGTGTCCACATGGGGGAGGCCATCTTGTGTGTTGTAGTGATGGTCAATTTGCATGTTACCTCTTTATTATATAGGAGGATTCTGTGAAAATGTGGTACATGGGGCTGTCCAAGGAGAATTTGACTTAACATGTGAGGATCAGAATTAACTTCAGGGAAACCCAGCTTATTTGCTATTGAGAGATAGACAGGCATTTCCTCAGCAAAGAAGTCGGGGTGGTGTCTGAGGCTGTGTTCCCTGGACCCAGACTCTGAGACAGATTTACACGTGGAAGGTTTATGAGGGTGCACTCCCATGAGATACAAGCATGAGGAAGGCAGGATTGGCAAAGAGAGAAGCTGACCCACAATGAGCTTGAACTAAGACCTCAGGAGTCCTCCAGTGAGCTCTGGAATTGGAGTGGCTCTAAGAGTTGTCCAGGCTTTTGTATCCCTCCATGAGCCAGTCGGTGACCTTGGCCAGTTTCCAGAATGGGGTAACCTTGGGTGAGCAGTTCCCTGCTGCGGAGGGCAAGAACCCATTGCAGGGAGGTAGGATTCCAGGCGTGTGAGCCGAGGCTCCAGGACCTAGGCACATACTCCACTGTCTCACTGGATTTAACTTACAAAATACAAATTCAAAAATTTGTCAAGACAGCCTTCAAAGCCCCCACTGTCCGCCATGCAGGGGAGCAGCACCGTCCTGCTGGGGGACCTCACCTTGCTCTGCACCTGCAGGCGTGGCACAGGAGGACAGCCGTGGGTTTTCACGGACTTCCTACAAACACTAGTGGTGGGGTCCCCAGAGCTCTATGCAGGGCCCCTCGGCAGGTATGATGTCAATGCAGACGCCAAGGCAGACTGGCTGAGCCCGAGTTCTGCAGAGACGCCCTACAAGCTGCTGGCGAGGGTGAGGGTGAGGGTAAAGGTGCTGGGCAGTCAGCATGGCTGACCCCACATATGGACCTAGCGGACCCCACATATGGTTCCAAGGAGCCAAAGGACCAGCTACCACCCCAGCCATGACCACCCCACCCCTCTACCCCTGCTCCATGTGAATTTATTCTCAAACCATCCAATCAATAAAGTTTCCCACAGCCAAACTGCATCAAACGCCAGCATAGAGCTGCTTCACAACACAGGGCCCCGTCTCACCGTACTGGCTGAGCCTGGGCCCAGCGTCTGGGGAGGGCAGGCCAAGAACCTGAAGAGAGGATCTGGGCAGAGTCCTCCAGGACCCACTCCAGGAGGAGCAGAGCATGTCAGGCGATGGGAATCACCAGTGCAAACTGCTGCTTTGGGGGAAAGTAAGGGAAGCCAGAAAATGAAAAGCACAAAGCAAGAGGGAACATGGTTCAAATGAAGCTGGAGAGGTGGCAGGGGCCTCCCCAAACCTGGCATTACCGGCCATGCAAAGAACTGATTTTTTTTTTTTTTTTTTTTTTTTTTTGCTAAAGAGCCCGGGAAGCCTTTGAAAGGCTCTAATCAAGGGGGTAACATGCTTAGAATTCTGCTTTGGAAATTTGCTCCATCAGAAGTGAGCACAGATCAGAGGGGATTCAGGCGGATTGTGGTCATGGGTCATCAGGTGACAGACGATGGCGGCTCAGCCCACAGAGGGCAGTGGAGCCAGAGCACGATGGATGAACTGGGGAGAGACTCCAGAATGAACAGGCCTCGGTGATGCCTGGGTTGTGGGGTCAGGGAGAAAGGGGTGTCTGGGGGATGTGTTAGGTGAGGTTTTGTTGCAGATGCAGACGTGGACTCAGTACAACAGGAAGCCGGGTAAACAAATGCCTGCCTTCCTGGAGCCCGGGACAGGGAAGAGACCCACACGCAAAAGGGCAGTGACAAGGCAGCATGGGGGCTGTGCAGAGTGGGTGTAAGGAGGGCACCCACCCCAACAGGGGGACGTGGGGGGTGGGGAGGACTTCCAGGTGGAAATGACAACCAAGTCACCA
Source organism: Antrozous pallidus (assembly GCA_027563665.1). Taxonomy (NCBI): domain Eukaryota; kingdom Metazoa; phylum Chordata; class Mammalia; order Chiroptera; family Vespertilionidae; genus Antrozous; species Antrozous pallidus. Next base: position 29,014,224 of record CM050524.1, on the reverse strand, counting down.
CTTCCACAGCAAACAGAAGGTAGGCGGGAAAGCGGAAGGCGTGTGGGCCAGGCAAAGGGATCGGCAGATGTTCCTGATCCTCCACCGAGGGCGATGTGGGCCCCAGGGGACACATGGCAACGTCGGGAGATGGTTTTGGTTGTTGTGACTGGTCACTAGTGGGCAGAGGCCAGGGCTGCTGCTGGTGTTGTGCAATGCCCAGCACAGCATCTCACCCCAAACAACGATCTGGCCCACAGCGCCCATGGTGCCACGGGCGAAAGCCCTGGCCCAGGTGAGATCTTAACACAGAGTGTGAGTCCAGTCACAGAACAGGATGGCTCTGCAGCCGTCCAGAGCGTGTAGTCACAGCGTGTGGGGGCGACAAAGGGTACAACTGGAGATGCCAGCCTAGGAGGCTGGAGGGGTCAGAGGAGGACATTTGAACCCGATGTCACAGGTGTCGGCCGCCACCGGAGGTCTTCAGGGTTGGAAGTGACGAAATCAGCCCTGGAAGGATGATCTGGAAGACTGTCGACAGTGCAGAGGTGAAGCGGAGGGTTTGGGAACTGGGCAGGCCGGCACGTTGTCTCTGAGCTGTGGGGGTGAGCAGAGAGCCAGAGGCCTGCAGGGTGCACCGGGAGGGGCTGCCAGGCAACACAACGCGGTCCAGGGACCACAAGGCTGCTGCGTCCTCTAGCTCGATGTGGACCCGTGTTGGGAGCTCAGAGCATCCCTTCAGGTTCAGTGCAGCTGGTGGAAAACGCTCCATAGGATCACGAGATGGAAGGAGGGTGAATGTGCCAATGAATCTGCCACTTACTGTGGCTGCTGTGTACAGAGGCAGAGGCTGACCCCTCACGGGGGCACCTGGCCAGGAGACAGTGGGGACTGATGGCTAACCCATGCTCCATGCACATGGCATGCAGAGTGCCTTCTTCCAAATGCCACTTTGGGCCACAGCCCTGTACTTGCCCCCAAGGAAGCCATGCCTCTTCTCTAAACCTGGTTAATGCCACCTGCTTGTTAGGCTTGATGAGAAGATTAAGTAAAAAGAGATAAATGCCTAGCAGAGGGTCAGCTACTTGGTAGGCAATCAAGAAATGACTGTTCTAAAAAACAAACAAACAAACAAACAAAAACACAATTGTTCTATCTATGTATATAAAAGCCTAAGCAACCGGCCAACTGGCCAGTAGCTGTGAGCAGCAGGGGGCAGACACTCAACGCAGGAGCTGCCAAACAACAGCAACTTTGCAGAGTGCCCTTTTGCACTCCAGGACCTCTCAGGGGATGTCAGACTGCCAGTTTTGGCCCGATCCCCCCGGCCAGGCCAAGGGACCCCAACTGCCAGAAGGACCCTGACATGACAGGAACTGCAGCTGCTCAGGTGAGCTTTGCAGCTGTGCTTTGTTCCCTGAGAGGCACAGGGAACCAGCAGGAGTCCCAGGCCGCCCTGGGTGGGCAGTGGGCGAGGGCGCAGCTCACCTCTAGGCTGAGCCAAGCGGCACACACAGTTGTCTTGCTTCCTTATAGCCACGTGGAACTTCACTTGTGGCTTTATTTTGAGCATCTTGGAGGCACCATGGGAAACGTGTTTCAGCCCGCTGCTGGATGGATTCACAGAACATGAAACCACCGAAGAACACACTCGGGTGAAAGAATCGAAATTACTGTATTGATCTTTGATGACGTGCCAGAGGCCACCGTCTTTCACTGATGGGTTTTTCTTCTTGTGCAGCTGCCCTGCCTGAGACAACCGAAGCCCAGGCTTGATGACTATGCTTGCTATGTTTAGAGAAACATTTTTATTTCAGAGAGGAAAGAGGAGAGAGAGAGAAAACATTAATGATGAGACAGAATCATTGATTGGCTGCCTCCTGCACGTGACCTTTTGGGGATCAAGCCTGCAACCCCCGGCATGTGCCCTTGACCTGATTCGAACCTGGGACCCTTCAGTCCGCAAGCCGACGCTCTATCCATTGAGCCAGACCAGCCAGGACCTTGCTAACCTATGGAGGGCCTGCTATGAATAGGGCTTCTGAAGGGCGCTCAGTGTGTCTTAGTCACTTTCATCTTCATCACAGTCCTATGAGGTAAGAGTTCTGAGGCTCAGAATAACCAGCCCGGGTGACCAGCTAATGATTGGTAAAGCTGGAATCTGAGCCACAGCAGACTGACACCAGGTTGGACAGCTCAGAAAGCATTATTGGAGGGACCCCTCTCTCGGGGCTCTCTGAAACGGCGTCCTCCCAGGGGTGTCAGAAAGAGTAGGAAGCCACCCCTGAGGAGGCTCCTATTCCCCAGCCAGGAAGTAGCTGGCAGAGAGAGACAGGCTGGAGCAAAGTGTCGGGGTGATCAGACCTGCACTGGGGCCCGAGCTGCAGCCTGCCCCCCGCCCCCCTCAGCTGCGGTGGGGGGGAGGGGGAGGGGCGCGAGGCGGGGTGGGCGGAGCCTCAGAACCAAGTCCCCTGGGGTCTCGGCTGCATTCCTCCGAGGTCTGCAAAGGCCACCGCTTAAAGGCGCAGAGAGGCAGCTGGGAACGAGAACAAAGCGGCCAGGCCCCCCTCGGAGGAAGGAAGGAGCGAACCCCAGGAAACAGCTGATAGCGCTAAGCTCAGCTGGTTTTTTTCCTCTGCTCGACAGTTCTGCTGCCACGGCAAACAAAAGATGTGCGTTTTGATTCCCTCTTCTGTTTGGATTGTGCTGTCAAGTGGATCTGGTTTGTGATGAGCTGGGGGGAGCGAGGCGGAGGAGACAGCCGCGGGCGGCTTTTGGCTCCCCTGGCCGGTTCGCTGGGCCCAGGCCGCCGCCGCCTGGTCTGTCTCTCCCCACCTGCGCTCACGCAGCCTGACCCGGCCGCACCAGGGCCACGGCACCGCACCGGCACTCTTCTAATGATGGCATTTAAGCTCGCCCACGTGTCAGACGCCGGGAAAGTGGAGGTGTACTGCTGACCGGGACCGGAGGGACCCGCACGTCCATGCACGAGCACACGCACGCTCTGCTTTAGGGGTGTGTGAACTATTAAGATAGGAGTTGCGTCCTCTGAGACCCACTGAAAGGCCCTTCCCTGTCCTCATCACCTCCGAGGTCACAGTCCACTGCTGACCAAAGCCCCCTGGGGCTCCTGTGAGTGCAGGACACGCCCACCCCGCCCGGCCACTCTGCCCCTTGTGGGCCTGAGGCATGAGAGTGATCAGAGCTATAGGGTCAGTGGAGACCAACATCCCACAGCGACAGTCATGTGGCTGGTGCCGCACAGGCTCCAGCGGGCTGGCTCTGATCTCGATCCCGCTTTAGGGGGGCAGAGTCTGGACACCTGAAGGTGACACCTGATGGGATTCAGCAATCCACCTGCCATGGCTGTGGGAGAAGGGTTTCTTGCTGCCCCCTGAGGGGCAGTTGGGGAGGGGACAGCCCCTCCACGGCTTCCTAAGCCCTGTGAGGTCTGGTGCTTGAGGCCCTGCAATGCTGGCCATGCTTTGTGTTGATTGTGTGCATCCGCCAAAGGGCACTACGAAACCAAAAGCAAAACAAAATGAAGCAAAAGCAAAAAAAAAAAAAAAAAAAGACAAACCACACAAAAACCTCCATTCAAAGGTTTGTTGCTGCTGACACTTGGTGATCCCTACAGCCCGGGAACAGCCGTTCTGGTCGCAGGAACTGAGAGCCACTGTCTGATGGCACAGAGACTAAGGCGTGGGGGCCCTTTGTAACAGCAAGAGTTAAACTGAGCCAGAGAGGCCAGCTGGCTCGACCCCGCCCCAGGCTGCCTGGCCCAGTCTCTCCTCCCACCCCTCTGAGGAGGCAGTTCACATGCAGCAGACAAATGGCACAAAGGCCAGGCCATTAATTTTTTCAGCTGGAGGCTGCGATGGAATGTGGGTGCTTAGACTCTGGCTTGCGCCTCTAATTCCATTCTTCTCCTCTGTGAGACACCTCCACGCTTCCAGGAGGCGGTGCCCCTCTAAGCCCCACCAGGACCTTTTCGGTCTAGGACCAAAAGGCAAATTTAGCCCCGCAAATTATTTGGAATGAATCTCGGGCTACCTTTGCTGTCTGGCGTTTTTTTCCACTACACCAACGGGCTATAAAAGATGGAGGCCGATTCTTCATTCATTTTCTTGGGCCGGGAACAACGTGTTCCCAGAATACGGCAGGGCCTGGCCCCCCACCTCCCAGCAGCCTTTGTAGTGGGAGCAGCCCAGCCAGCCTCTGATGAACCAGAGATACGGGCAAAGAAAGGAGAACTTGTTGGGAAAGGGTAAAGCAAAGCAGCTTAAGCAAGAACGAAACAAGGAGAGCACTTAGTACTTGACTTGGCACATGGAGAGAGGGAAGGAGGGGACTCAAAGGAGAGAAAGTGAATCCTGAAGGGGATGAGGAGGATTAGAAAAAGCAATTTCACCTGCTTCCATGGAGGCCATGTGGTGGGTCAAAGTGCAGACCTGGGTGGGAATCTCGGGTGGGTGACCTTGGGCAAGATTGAACTCTCTGTGGTCCAGTTTTCTAATCTGCAAAATGGGGGACACAATAGTCTCTATCTCATAGGATTATCAAGACGCTTAAGAAATTCGGCTAATGCTCTTGAGAAAACATTCAGCATGTGATAAACGCTCAGTTGGTATTGTCCGCTATTATTTCTAATTTTTCTCCCAGCATGTGTCTCACAAGCCTTTTTTCAGGACAAGGCATGTTCTCCACGTTCACCTTACGTTTCCCCTGAGCCACTGTGTTTGTCTGGTCCTGCTTGGCTCCGCCATGTGCTCCCTGGAAGGGCTGCTCACACAGAGTAGAACTTACCAACTGCCGCGGTCTGAACAGCAGTCGGACGTTTTTTGTAGTGTTTCTCTGTGCCTCCCCGACCCCAGCAGGAGAGATTAAACCCGAGAGAAGCTGGATAGGAACATACAGCCCAGCTGAGAGTTGAGGATAGTGAAACACTGCATACAGGGAGCCCCTCAATCCCTTCCTTCCCCACCTCAGCTCCCAGAATGAGGGTAAGCAGGCGGACATCTCTCAGGCAGGTTCCTGGAGGATCTTTATGGGGAAACTGAACAGCCCAACAAGGTCAATGGATACTCACAGGTGAGGTCCCCATGGCAATGGGTTGGCAGGATCACCCTCCAGGAAAGCCCATCCATTGATCAGCTTCATGCTAGCTTTTTTGTGTTCACTCTTACCTGTGAACAAATCATCGAAGATCATGTGTCATTTCAAAAAAACTCTCTAAAATAAAATACAATGAAAAGAAAGAAAGATCCAGGTGAGTGTGGCTCAGTGGTTGAGCACCAACCCATGAACCAGAGGTCACAGTTCTATTCTGGTCAGGGGCACGTCCCCAGGTTGCAGGCTCAATCCCCAGTAGGGGGTGTGCAGGAGGCAGCCAATCAGAGACTCTCATCATGGATGTTTCTATCTCTCTCTCTCCCCCTCTCCCTCCTTCTCTGAAATGAAAATATACATATTTAAAAAAAGAAAGAAAGAAAACAGAAGAAAGAAACTTGTAGAAAACAGGAACAATGCAGGAAGTAGAAGAGACCATTTTTTAGAACATAATATCTTTTGAGATTTAAGAGAAGAAATTGCATCCATGAAATAAGAATAAATGCTATAAGGCAAGGAACACAGAGAAAAACAAGGATATTTGCAAATTTTTTAAAAAAATTGGTATGTTTGCAGAACAACATGGATAAATCTCAAAAACATCTAAAAGTCACAAAGTGGGGGGAGGGGGAAAGAGGGGATGGGATGGGGATATCTGTAATAGTGTCAACAATTATAAAAAGAGAAAAAAGAAGCCAGACACAAAAATGTATCTGCCATTCAGTGTCATTTATATGAAATCGAAGAACCAATAAAACGAATTTACAGTGACAGAAATCAGAAAATGGTTGCCTGGGAGGAGAATGGACTAGAGAGGGGGACAGCAAATGTTCTTAGATGAAAATGTTCTACTTCTTGTTTAGGTAGCATTTACATGGGCTTATTCAATTATCAAAATGTTTTAACTGACAAACCTTTGCACATTATTCTATACTAATTATCTTTATTATAAAAACCCAGTGGCCCTAATGCCATAACAATCAAAGTCCAGTGCCTGTGGGCGGGGCTGCAAGAATGGTGAGGTCACACAAATAGGCTGGGCAGGTGGGCGGGGCCATACGATTTTGGGTGTTGGGCTTCTAGTCCTATCTAATAAAAGTGATATGCAAATTGACCATCATTCCAACAGACAAGATGGCTGCCCCCATGTGGACACAAGATGGCCAGCAGGGGAGGGACCAGGCCTGCAAGAGAGGGCAGTTGTGGGCAATCAGGCCAGCAGGGGAGGGCAGTTAGGGGTGACCAGGCCGGGTGAGAAGGGAAGTTGGGGGCTACTGGGCCTGCAGGAAAGGGCAATTAGGAGGGGACCCAGGCCTGTAGGGAAGAGCAGTTAGAGGTGACCAAGCCTTCAGGAGAGGGCAGTTAGGGGTGACCAGGTCTGCAGGGGAGGTCAGTTAGGAGCAATCAGGCTGGCAGGGAAGCAGTTAGCCATCAATCAGGCTGGCATGGGAGTGGTTAGGGGGTGATCAGGCTGGCAGGCAGAAGCAGTTAGGGTCAATCAAGAAGGCAGTCAGGCAAGCAGTTGGGAACCAACAGTCCTGGATTGTGAGAAGGGTCCCAGATTGGAGAGGGTGCAGGCTGGGCTGAGGGATACCCCCACCCCTGCATGAATTTTGTGCACTGGGCCTCTAGTATGTTAATAAAAGCATATTTGCACCCCTGGCCAGATAGCTCGGTTGTTAGAGGATTGAACAAAATGCCAATGTCAGGGTTCAATCCCCAGTCAGGGCACATACAAGAATCAACCAATGAATGCATAAATAAGGGGAACAACAAATCAATGTTTCTCTCAAATCAATCAATTAAAAAAATAAAAAATAAAAAATAAAAAAATATATATTTGCAGAAATGAAAAACTCAGTAGAAAAATAAGCCTCTAGATCAAGCTATCAATGAACAGGAAATACACAGTGCAGAGGAACATGTAACTGATACCACCAAGGAACAGTCAGCAAAATCTGTCTGAGGCAAACTCTACAATTTAGCCAGATTTTTCCAATAAAAACTTGCAAGGGGTGGTAATAGACAAAGGAAGAATTTATATATTCACAGGGACATATCAAATCATCAGATGGACTATTTGAATCCGAATTTAAACAAACTGTTTAGAAGACAAATGTATAGGACAATTGGGACAGCATTAGCATATCCAGATATTTGAAAATATTAAAGAATTATTGTGATTTAAGTGAGAGAATGGTATTGTAGTGATTGGTTTTTTAATTTTTTTTAGATGACTATCTTTTAGAGATTGATAGTGAAATACTTACTATGAAGTATCTAGGATATGAGGTCTAGAATATTCTGGGGCACTGGGAGTGGGCAGGGGAACAGGAACAGTGCATGTAATATGTAATTTGGGTGACTATATATTCATTTGCTCAGTTTACATCTATTATCCATCCCTCTGTTTCTCCACTAATCCATCTTATCTTTTATGTATTTACAGTAAGTTCCCTTCCTTTTTCCCCTAAACCCCCAGCACCTTCACCTGGCTCATATCACATGACCACCCTGGGCGCAAAGGATGCTGGGAGGTGGAGTACTTACCTCCTGACCTCTATCATAGAGAGATACAAAAAAAAGGAAAGAATGGGATCGTCTTTTGCTACTTTGACTTACAGCATTTCTCAGACTCATCCACCTGCCCTTTCCAGTCTCCCCTCCCCCACCATCGCATCCAACCCATAGTCAGTAAACTGTGGCTCTCGAGCCACAGGCAGCTCTTTGGCCCCTTGATTGTGGCTCTTCCACAAAATACCACAGCCTGGGCGAGTCTATTTTGAAGAAGTGGCGTTAGAAGAAGTTTAGTTTAAAAAATTTGACTCTCAAAAGAAATTTCAATCGTTGCTGACTAATGAGTTTGCTGACCACTCTGCGGCATAGACCTTATATTTCAGAATGTCAAATTCCTTAAAGATCCTTAAAGGTCCCTGAACACCTCACGTTTTTCCTGACTTCATCTCCTGCACAGGCCCGTTGGCTGGATAGCAGTCTCTCCCCTGTGCTTGCTTTATACTCCCGTTACGGCATTTACCCACTTTATTGAATTAGCCTTTTGGCCTGTCTGTCTCCACCAGCCTGTAAATTCCCAAAGGCAAGCGCCAGGTCTTATGTGTCTTGGTATCTCTAGAACTCACTGCAGGGAACGCTCCATAGTGAATGGAAAACATCTAGTCACCAGCTTTTACTGTGGTTTATTTACAGCATCTTGCTGGACATGCACCAAGGGAGGCACTAATACCTGGTTTGGCTACGAAGATGAGTAAGTTTATCCTGGGCCTCAGAGGAGCCTACAGTACCCTTTCGTCCCAGCAAATGTAAAACCAGACAAGACTCCAGAACAACAGATGTAAACCGGGACCGTCCCAGGCAAACCGGAATATACGCTCACCCAAATTACATATTACACACACGCTGGCTGCTTCTGTGAAAACAGCAGTGCCATGCTGACTCATGCCAGCCTGTCGGACCCCAGTCACTTCCAGAATTTTCTTGCACTGCCAATTACTCCCCATTAAGTGCTTGGGTCATTTAGTTTTGTTTCTTGTTATCCATGTCAGAATTATTACAAATTTAATATCCTAAGGCATTATATACACTGTGCACATAACAAACAAACCAACCAACATAGATTTGCCTGGCCAGCATGGCTCAGTGGTTGACATCGACCTATAAACCAGGAAGTCACGGTTTGGTCCCGAGGCAGGGGACATGCCCGGGTTTCGGACTCGATCCCCAGTGTGGGGCGTGCATGTATACATTTCTTGGTATTAACACTAGTCTCTGGTCTATTGTTTTTATTGATGGGCATTGTGGGTGTTTCTAGCTTGTGACCATGATGAATAACGGAACTAAGAACATCTCAAAATAGATTCCTTTTTCTTCCTTCTGGGTCATTTCTTTGAGGAACATACTGCAAAGCTAGGTAACCCGGTTGAAGGATAGAAACAGTTGATACATTGAATTTTCTATTGCTCTAAGTCTTACTGCTGTAATATGTTTATTGTCACTTTAAGGTGTTTTTGTTTGCATTTTTAAAAATATATTTTATTGATTTTTTTACAGAGAGAAAGGGAGAGGGATAGAGAATCAGAAACATCGATGAGAAAGAAACATCAGCCGCCTCCTGCACAACCCCTACTGAGGATATGCCCACAACCAAGGTACATGCTCTTGACCGGAATAGAACCCTGGATCCTTTAGTCTGCAGGCAAACTGGCTCTATCCACTGAGCCAGACCAGTTAGGGCTTTTTGCATTTTTAATTGCTGTAAAAGTTATACATTATGCTTTAACCAAAAGCTGTTTAGTTTTGGGAAAAACATTGTCATGTAAATACATAGTTTAATCATTACAAGGTATGTTGTAGGTATTCATTAAATATTTGTTGAATGAATGAATGTACTAAAATCACACGCAGTCACAGAAAATGGCAAATACTGTATGATTCCAGTTATGTAAGGTTCCTAGAGTATTCAAATTCATAGAGACAGAAAGTAGTATGGTAGTTGCCAGGGCCTGGGGAATTTCTGTTTAATGGATATTAGAGTTTCAGTTTTGCAAGATGAAAAGCGTTCTGGAGATTCATTGCACAGTGATGTGAATGTTCTTTATGCTCTTGAACTGTACATTTAAAAATGACTAAGATGGTAAGTTTTATGTTATGTGTATTTTACATATATATGATTTTTTAATACAGTAGTCATTTGGTATATATTGTCAGTAGAGGCATGCCTACATCATATGGTCATGCATGTTAAATGAAGTTTCGTGTGTGTGATTTTCTAGATTAAACGGCTGTTAATTTTTTAAAGCAGAGAGAGACAGACCAAGATATGTGATGTTAATATTACTGCATAGCAAATAGAGTAGGAAACATCATAGACTAGATAACATTATGTGAGCATTCAGAATTAGCAATGAAGTGCTCAACCTTACAACCTTAAAAAAAGAATGCATCTAATTTCCTGTTACCATGATTTAAAACAGACAGGCCTGGCCGGTATGGCTCGGTGGGTTGGAACATCCTTATGTGGACCGAAGGGTGACAGGTTCCATGCCCAGTCAGGGCACATGCCTGGGTTTCAGGTTTGGTCATCCATTGGGGCATGTGTGGGAGGCAACTGATCAATGTTTCTCACATTGATGTTTTTCTCTCTCTGTCTCTCCCTTCCTCTCTCTAAAATCAATTTTTTAAAGGAGAAAACTTGTTTAATTAATAAATAAAAGAAAGGCAGAACTTAGAGGTTTTAGAGAATCTACTTGAACTTTTCACCTTTAAGGATGAGGTGAGGAGACTATGAGAGGGCAAGTGATTTTCTCTCTTCAAGAGCAGCCACATTGTCCCTGTCATAGTGCACTCCGGCCAAGTCCTTTTTAGATGTCATTGCCCAATGGATCTCATGTCCTGCCCTGACTGCCCAAGCCTTCTGGGAAAGCAGGGAATAGAATGGGTTAGACATAATGTCATGCTAAATCTATAATGATAAAAAGCGTAATACTAATTAGACTGGATGTCCTTCTGGATGAAGTGGGGGCTGCGAAGGAAGCGCAGGTCCCAGGTGCCTACAGGTGGCCAGAGGGAAGCAAGCCTGGGTCCTGGGTGCTAGAGGAAAGCTGGTGCCAGCAGCCAGGAGAAGGAAGGCCTATTCTTGCACTAATTTTGTGCATCAGGCTTTTAGTATATTAATAAACCCCTTAACAAGAAAAGAAAAGGAGAATGGGTATTAGATAAACAATCAACAACTTTTACAGTCACATTAGTGTTTTTGTTTTGTTTTGTTTTTGTTTGGGTGTTACAGGCTGGAACCAATGGTTATATGGTGCCTGAAATCCTAATGGGAAAAGTGAGTTGCTCCTGTCCTGTGGACTGGTTTGCAATGGGATGCAGTATTTATGAAATGGCTGCTGGGAGAACACCATTCCAAGATCACAAGGAAAAAGTCAGCAAAGAGGATTTAAAGCAAAGAACCCTGGAAGAAGAGGTCAGACTCCAACCTGATAACTTTGCAGAGGAAGCCAAAGACATCTGTAGACTCTTCTTGGCTAAGAAACCAGAGCAACGCTTAGGAAGCAGGTAAATCACCATGTAATAGAGATGATTCGTGATGTCAGCACTGTCCACAGGCATTTGGAGAATGTTGAGGGTTAATGACAAAGCTTTGGGATTGAGTTGTTACTATTGTCCTACTAGAGGCCCAGTGCACAACATTCATGCACTTGGGGATACCATAGCCCAGCCTGTGCCCTTTAGCAGGCCAGGAGCCCTAGGAGAATGTCCAACTGATGGTTTAGGCCCACTTCCCACTAGATGTTTCTGCAAATATTTTTTTAATGAGATTAACATATAAATCAGTAGGCTTTCAATAAAGCAGATAATTCTTCATAATGTGGATGGCCTCATCCAATCAGTTGAAGGCCTCAGAGAAGAGAGAATTCTCCCAGAAAGCCTAGCTTTGGACTTGAACTGCAGCTCTTCCCTGGCTCTCCAGCCTGATAGCTTACCTTAAAGAATTTGGACTTGCCAAGCCTCCACCAGGAAAATTATTTTTCTCTACCCTCTTATGTTCAAGAATGGAGACCTGCAAACTAAACTGGCAAAAGATATTTTCCTTTATGTACATACGCAGGAGTTCGTAGACAGATGTGACTAGGAGGTGGTTAGAATTAGAGGCTTATGTATCCTCTTAAGAGAGGAAGGGGAGGAGGAGAAGGGCACCTATAGGCAAACAAATGACTTCTTAGTACTGGTGGGGGTGGGCACTGTGGGAGAACAAATGTCTTTTAAAACAAATAAACAGGCCCTCAGGAGAATGGACGGGAGTTATGATAGTTTTGTGGCAATATCTATTTTTGGGGCAGTGTTTATTTCTGTCACTGGCAATAGGAGTCGATCTTCCCTGGTTCCAAAACTCCTGAAATTCCCGGGGGAGAGGATGGATGAGTTCTTTTAAGAGGCTCTGCTTTTATGCACATGTGCATCTGTTGATTCTCAAATGCCCTTAGCTCAAAATAACTGTTATGCCACTGTGGTGCATTCTGGATCCTTTCAACATCCTTTGGTTCTGCCCCTCTGGAGAACCCTGGCTAATACAGCGGGCATCTCCCTGCTGAGCAGTGACTCAGAGATCCTGGCTGCTTCCATCTTTATATATATTTGTTTTCAGAGAGGAAGGGAAAGGGAAACAGAGATATCAAATCAATGATGAGAGAGAACCATTGATTGGCTGCCTCCTGTACGCCCCCCCCACTAGGGATCAAGCCCACAACCCAGGCAGGTGCCCTGACCAGGAATGAAACCGTAACCTCCTGGTTCATAGGTTGACGCTCAACCCCTGAGCCACACCGGCCGGGCGTGGCTGCATCCATCTGACAGCTCTGTGGGAGCGGGCGGCTCCCAGGTACCGTGGCCTGAAAGCGAACCCGGGAGCTTTGTGCTGCCTCAGCCGGAAGTGGCCCACGTCACACTTCACTTCTGAGGCCAGAACGCTCCCTGGGCCGTAGCTAAGGGGAGCGGGGCGAGGGGGTGCTGGCCAGTGTTGTCTACGGTGTGCCCAGGAAGGAGAGACCTGGATGTGGTGGCCACTGACCATCTCTACCATCTGGTCTTGAGTGTCAGAGGGCACACCCACAGCGGCCAAGGCGGGGGGGGGGGGGGGGGGGGGGAGGGAACAGGCCCTTTATTTTCATTTTCTAAAATGGATTTTTCAACTACCTTTGGAGTACAATATCATGTCAGTTTCAGGTGTACAAGGCAGTGATTAGACATTTGAATAACCTCGAAAGTGGCCACGCTGACGAGGCTAGTGCCCCGCTGGCACCACTCACAGGGGAGCCATCTCGCTCAGGGGTTCCCCGGAGGGGATGCCTCGCGCTTGGTGTGTTTGACAGCCCATCTTGGTCCTTTATCAGCGCACTTGGGTCTCTACAATCAGATAAACTTCTTCAAGGAAATGCCACCTTCAAGCCCTGGATCGTTGCCTGAAGCTGCTCCATCAGACCTTTTTATAAAGCATATGTTGTGACTGGATTGAATATAACTGTTTACAACATTAGAGAAGAGACATATAAAAACCAGCTGTTCAGTGAAAAAGAAAGCCTTCCAATATTTTCATTAAAACTCTTCATAGCTTTAAAAAAATTCACTCATGCCCCGGTCAGCGTGGCTCCGTTGGTTGAGCTTCTTCCCACGCACCCAAGGTTGCTGGTTCAGTCCCCAGTAGGGGGCGTGCAGGAGACAGGGGATTGATGTTCTACTCTCACATGAATGTTTCTCTCTCCCTCTCCCTTCCTCTGTCTCTAAAACCAATTTTTTAAAAAAATTGAATGCTGTAAAAATGTCACTCAGATTTGATTAATTTTGTGGATGTCCTTCAAAGCAGAACGAATGCCTAGAGGGCATGTTACGTTGCAGAGAGGTCAAGTGCCCCCTCCCCAGTGCACCTACGAGCATTTAAAATAAAGTGAAGTAGCCAAAACCGGTTTGGCTCAGTGGATAGAGCGTTCGCCTGCGGACTGGAAGGTCCCAGGTTCAATTCTGGTCAAGGGCTGCGGGCCCAATCCAGGTGGGAAGTGTGCAGGAGGCAGCTGATCGATGTTTCTGACTTTCTCTCTTTCCCTTCCTCTCTGTAAAAAATCAATAAAGTATATTTAAAAAAAATAAAAATAAAGTGAAGTGGAATCTAATGAACAAAAATAAACTAACAAACAAAATGGAAACAGACTCATAAAGAACAGCTGTCAGAGGGGAGTGGGTTTGGGGGGGCTGAAAGGTGAACGGATTAAAAAAACCCACCTCATAGACACAGACAACAGTGTGGTGATTACCAGAGGGAAAGGGGGCTGGGGGATCCAACCATGGTGTTTTCCAGTAAAATCAAAGGTGAAGGCCACTTAAGTATTTTGCAGGTTTTTCATTCTGATTGGCCCAGCAGCAGAGCAAGAGCAAATACCCATGCGCTTGTCTGACTGCAGTGCGCCCCCCTCCCCCACCCCTCCCAGGTTCAGGCTAATCCCCACTGTTCTTGGCAGACCAAACCACAGGGGGCAGCTAGTATCTTGCCGTCTTTGAATGGTATGAGAAAAGCCATTATAATCTCCGTGTGGGAATCAGTGACACAAGAGCCCCTGTTAATGCTCTTCCGGGGCGGGGGGGGGGGGGGGGGGGGGGGGGGGGGGGGAGGCTGTTGATGAGTTGAGTGAAGCTCCAGCAAGCAGGAGAAGTCTCCCCGCAGCTGCCAGGTTGGCTACTACCAAAGACGCCGCCTCCATCAACAGCCTCTCCCCTTGGCCCAAGAGGAGCTGGCTCCAAAAAGCCCTGCCCGGAGCAGCCCGGGGAAGACTCAGGACTGAAATCATCTTCGTGCAATTTCTAACTACAGATTTCAGGTGAATTGGATCAAAGTGATCAGCTTTGTGGCGGCCTAGACCAGTGGTCCGCAAACTGCGGCTCGAGAGCCACATGAGGCTCTTTGGCCCCTTGAGTGCGGCTCTTTCACAAAACACCACATGCGGCCGCGCATGTACAGTGCGATGGAAGCTTCGTGGCCCAAGCGAAGAAGTTGGTTTTCGGCTCTCAAAAGAAGTTTTAATCATTGTTCTGTTGATATTTGGCTCTGTTGACTAACGAGTTTGCCGACCACTGACACAGAGGGCAAGGCGTGGAGGTTGGGAAGCCTAGTCTGTGGTGAGCGTCGGCAAGCACAGATATCAGTTGGGAAAGGACATTGTTATGTAAATTCCCAGGCCAAGAGGCCCAGAAAGAGGCCGGCAGTTCTAACATTACATCAAGAATTTATTAGGGGAACTTTACATATGAAGCATGTCTTGGGAGGTGGCAAGAAGCCACGGATATCCACGTGCGAGTGATAAGGGTTATATAGTACAGGGCAGGGTGGGTGGGGTACTGGGGTGACTGGTCCCAAATTAGGGGGAAATGCCTTACAGGCTTGCCTGGGCCTGGGGCTGTTCAAAGAACCAGCACACCTCGGGGCTAGGGGAGGGGTCCATCTGATAGTGGCTGAGAGGAGTTTCCAGAGGCAATCTTTGGCCAGGGTCTAGCTGGCAGGTCCAGCAGTATCAGCCAGTGGTCACATCATGGAATAGTCTCTCCCCCACAGATATAAGGCATGGGCCCTGTCTCCAGAGGCCTCTAGTTGGAGTTCTTGAAAAACATTAAAGAAGGCCTCAAAGTGGTTCATCGATCCCTTGTCTTATGTGACAAGTTGCAAAAGGGCTGCATTCAGGCCATCCGGTTTCCCCAAGTTAGAGCTGCTCAGAGTGAGTTAAGGGACAGTGTGGTCCTGCCTGCCAGCGGCCACAATGTGGTACAGATTCCTTCCTCCTGGCACCTGGCCCCATTCCAACCCCTTTGTCCTCTGTGAGACAGACACGCAGGCCTGCGGCTCATTCCTGATCTGCTTGGCTGGAATTCTAGTTCCATCCTGTTCTACCACTTTTAAAATCTCTCTGGAACCCACCACCCAATCCCTCTGATGCCTTAACATCGTAAATATTGCTGTGTAAATTATACCTCAATGCAACTAACTAACAATATATATAGTAACCCAAAAAAAGTATACACTCTTTAATAGCTGATAGCTCAATTTTGAAAGTAAAATGTATTTTAATAAACACTGCCTTTAGAATTATTAAATGTATACATTTTTGTATACATTTTTGTATACAAAATATATATATATATATATATATATATATATATATATATATATATATCAATGAAGGTTCAGTTCATCTCAGTAATCCTCCCTCAAGGTTTCTACTCTACAGGATATATCCACACAGATATGGGCAGTAGATTCTAACAGAAGGCAAGCCTGCATTTTCCTTTCTTTCCACTGACGAGAACTTGGAGGCCTTTGGAAGAAAAAGGCAACCTTGTACTATCCCAGGATGCAGCTCTCCAGACCTGTGTTTTCAGTCAGGTTATAATGGGGAAGGTCCAAGGAGGCTGGATGGCCCCTCTGGATGGGACTAGGCCAGAATCACCGAACAACATAGTGAAGGATTTAATGTGTGAGCTGAGATTAGGCTCTGAATAAATGTTCCTTATTGTCACTATTAGCAGTAACATCCTTATTGCGTTTAGACTCTAGTCATCTTACGGGGCAGAATGTGCTTCAGTAATCATGTGACCCTGATGGGGAGTCTCTGAGGGGTGGGCTGGGCTCTCTGTCTTGTTTCTAACAAATAGAATATGGCAGAGTGATGAGATGGCATTTCCAGGATAAAGTAATAAAAGGACTGTGCCTTCTGTCTTGGACTCTACCCCTCACCCCTCCCTGATCATTTGCCCTGGGGGTAACCAGTGACGATGTTATAAGGCAACCCTATGGAGAGGCTCACATGATGAGGGATGGAGGCTTCCCAAAAATTATATGAGTGAGCTTAGAAAGAGATCTTCCTCAACCCCAGGTGAACCTTCAGATGAGACCACAGCCCTGACCAACAGCTTTACTGCAACTTCCCAAGAAACTTCAAGCCAGGGGCATCCAGCTAAGCCATGTCTACATTCCTGGCCCACAAAAACTGTGAGATAATTAATGTTTATTGTTGTAAGCCACTGAATGTTGGGGCAATTTGTTATACAACAATCTACACTAATAAAAGAAAAACATGCAAATTGACCATCACTCCACTACACCCACCAGCCAATCCCTCCTTATTAGAAGGCCAAAGGTGACAGCCACCCAGCTGCTCCAGAATCTGAGTGGCCAGCCAGGGCAGGATGCCTTCTATGAGAGGGAAGGTTGGGGGAGAAGGGATCTACAGGAGCGAAGATGAAGAAGGCAGACTCTGGCCGGAGTCTGCAACAAAGGCGGCAGACTCTGGCTGGTGCGAAGGCCTGGGTCCCGGGTGCCGGAGGAAAACCAGTGCTGGAAGCCAAGGGCAGGAAGGCCTATTGCACGAATCTCTTCGTGCAACGGGCCTCTAGTAGGAAAATAACAGAAGTGGTTACACAATTGGGAACATGCATTTCCCCCCTATTCTGAAACAATTACTGGAATAATTTCTAGCATAAGGAAGGAAGAAATATTTGAAAACAAATAAACATAGTCTTGAGCACCAAACATATGCTCATTCATGCTACTGACAATTACCAATGGGTTTTGTTTTAAGTTTTTAAGGATTGTTATGTCAGATGGGGGTTGGGGGAAGGGGTGAGGATTAGGTGGGCTCCTAGAAGTCATGTTCTATGATGAGTGAGATGTGAGTGTGGTCTTTTAAAATGTAAGTGGTTGTAATGTGGAAAAAGACATTAACTATGACCCTGAAGGCAGAGCAAGAGGTGAAGACGGGAAGTTGCAGGTAAGCAGGTTCTGGCCCCACTGATGTTTGCTGGTGTTTCAGGGAAACACCAAGAATGAATGTCCTGTCAACTGCTAGATTCTTGGCAAATCACATCTATGTGTGAAGGCTGTCTGCAAACAATAAAAATGCTAAGGTCTGCATAGGGTGGAATTGCGGGTGATTTTTAAAGTCACAATTTTTGTAAATGATTCTTTTTTTTAATTGATTTTTTATAGAGAGGAAGGGAGAGAGATAGAGAGTTAGATACATTGATGAGCTGCCTCCTGCACACCCCCTCCCGGGGATGTGTCCACAACCAAGATACATGCCTTGACCGGAATCAAACCTGGGACCCTTCAGTCCGCAGGCTGATGCTCTATCCACTGAGCCAAACCGGTTAGGGTTGAAAATGATTCTTTGTGTCATTACATTGTCTTGGGGATTGACATGTGTTCCAGGAAGAGAATGCGGCACCCTGTGTATTGTCAGGACGGTTCCTGTTTGGGTTGTTACTGTGTTGGGCTGAGCATCTCCTTTCTTTCACAGAGAAAAGTCAGATGATCCCAGGAAACACCCTTTCTTCAAAACCATCAACTTCCCTGGCCTGGAAGCAGGCCTCGTTGGACCCCCATAAGTGCCAGACCCTTCGGTGGTTTATGCCGAAGACATCGACCACATTGAAGGTTTCCTGAGGTTGGGGAATCGAGTTTGATGATGAAGATAAGAAGTTCTTCCACAGATTCGCAACAGGTGCTGTCCCCATAGCGTGGCAGGAAGAGAGCATGGAAACGGGACTGTCTGAAGAATTGAACGATCCCAACGGACTTGCAGGTTGTGGGGAGGGTAATGCATCCAAGTCTGCTGTGTGTTTGTTATTATAAGTTGTTCTCTCTACCAGACAGGCAGCAGGAGTCTCAGCTGACCTAATCCTCGAATGTTCCTGTTAACCTAAAAATAAAAATAAAAAAGGCCTTTCAAGATGAGAGGCAACACGCATTTATTGAGGTCCGTATGAAGAGCTATGTGGGCCGCCCCGATGCAGACGGGAGCCCAAACGGCGTTCCAGTTGGGAGACGAAGGCAACGGGAGTTGATGAGAAAGGGAAGAGGGGCAGTCACAGGAGCGAGAGGAAGCCAGGTCTGTCGGTGCCAAGAACTTAACACGGCGATGGCAATTCTCAATAATGCTATTTTAGTTTTCAGCCCAGTAGTTGTAGGAACTGCTTTCTTGTTATCTTTGCAAACAGACTTTTAGGACAAATGTTGCCCTAGGCCCAGTCCAAAGGCTATTTTGTCCTGTTTTAACATTCCAAAGATTTGAGGCATAGACACACAAGGCAGTTCCTCTGGCGTGGCAGCTCTGGTTTCATTTTGAAGTGGCTCCATTTATGTCATGTTTACATTCCGGACACACGACAATCTATCCCAAAGGGAACTGATCAATCAGGCAGGGCATTTACCATAAAGCAATTCAAAGGACAGGCATGCTCTCTCTCTCCTTCCATCTTCTCCAGTCCTCCTTCCCTCCCTCCCTGCCTCCCTCCCTCCCTCCCTCCCTTTCTTTTCTCATAAAGATGAGTACAGTCTCAGTTTTCACTGAGGGCTGGGAAAAGGAACACAGATTTATTTTGATAAACTAAAAGCATGAGCTCTCTACTGTCATGTCCCTGAACATTACACAAAGTCCTGGGAACACAGAAAGGAACTTTGTGGTGTGCACAGAAAATGAGCATTTGTAATTCTTAGTAAATAATCATTTTAGTTTTCCTTTGTTTATATCCTTTCTTCCCTTCATCTTTCAGGTTTTGTGTGTGTGTGTGTGTGTGTGTGTGTGTGTGTGTGTGTTTTCTGCTTCTGTACTTATACAAAGGATTTTGATGCTGGAAGTAAGTGCCCCTGATATCCTCCCCATAAAAAGGAGTGGGCTGTAATATTTTGGTAATATCTCAGTTTACAAAATAATTTTAAATTTACTTTAGGTTTCTTTTTCATATTGATTGCATAGAGAGGGAGAGAGAGAGAAACATCAATGATGAGAGAGAATCATTGATCAGCTGCTTCCTGCACACTCCCCACTGGGGATGGAGCTTGCAACCTGGGCGTGTGCCTTGTCTAGGAAAGAAGCCATGACCTCCTGGTTCATAGGTCGATGCTCAACCACTGAACCACGCCAGCTGGCAGGTGTAGTTATTCTTTCAATACAGATGGCTGGATGTCATGAGCCAGGCTCCATTTTGGTTTTAGGGGATACGCTGGGCTTTGTCCCTTTAGGATTTTTAGATTGGAAGGTGCTTTTGTTCTCCCTCAGTCTCAGTGAAACCTTATCTCTCTCTGAGGAGAGATGAATTTTGTTCTTTTCATTTTCCCCAAATTTTCTGCACTCCTTTTTAAAATCAGGGAGGGGGGTGGGAATATATGGATTAAATCAAGCAAGATCCATGCCGTTAGACCTGGGAGTGCAGAGATGCCCAGGCTGACTCTGGCCATCGCTGGCCTCCGAGGAACCCCCTTCTGGCCAAAGGGCAGCAGCCTGGGCCCCAGAGTGAGGCCAGGCACCCTGCTGAGGCAGCAGCGTCTCCCTGGGCAAAGCCAGCAGCTGGTGGCAAAGCCGAAGGCGGGGCTCGGCTAGAGGCTCCACCATCCAGCCCTGAGCTGTGGCTGGTCGGTGATGACGTTCTGCCCACGCCTGGGAGAAGCGGAAGGAAGGACAACGCACACGTGTATACTGTGCTCCTCACGTCCACACATCTTCACAGAAGATGACGCCATTGCATGTCATCTTCTATGAAGTCGTTGATACTTCACAAAAGTAAAACTTGGAGAGCCTATGACCGATCCTCAGATTTCTTTATTTTTATTTTTTTATTTTTCTGACCCGGGAGATCCCAAAATCAGGGACTCCCTAGCCTGGGTGACCTAAAAGGAGACGGGTGCTTCCATAGAAAACGGTGCGTTGTTCCGAGGAGGACCGGCAGCCTTTTCCTGGAAAAACACAGAGAATGAAGATTTTAGACTCTGTTGATGGCAACCACTTAACCCAGCCTCCACAGTGGGAAGGTAGCCATAGATACCGTGTCAGGACTGAGTGTGGCTGTGTGCCAATAAAGCTTTATTTACAAAAATAGGCGGTGGTGGCGCTGGGGTTGGCCCACACGCAGTAGTTTACTGTTCCCAGTCATAAATAAAGTCTTATTATTAATCCCTGCCTCTCCCATCTGCCCCGCCAGCTGCCACATCCATCCCTGCCATGCACCCAGAGCCTGCAAGCAGCAGGAGGAGGTGACAGGGGAAGAGGCTGGAGGAGGATGGGAGCCTGGAGAACCCAGGCCGGCCCCTGAAGTTCGCCTGCTGGCGGTGCCGAGTGGCCGTGGCCGAGTGGCCGTGGCCGAGTGGCCGTGGCCGAGTGGCCGCTGAGCGCGCTGAGCCTCTGAGGCCACCGTGCGGGCTTGCATCCCAGAGGCCCACAGGGTCCTGGTGGGACAGCTCTCCTCCGAGGGCTGCCGCCGTGCAAATGCGGCCTGTCCACTTGCATTTGAATTACGGAAAACAACAAGCAGTTTTTTCCTAGTGTATGTTCCAAAAGTTGTATAGGCCCTATCCTTAAAAAACCATCTGTTGTCTGCGAGTAGAGATAATTGACTTAAGAAAAGTCTGTGGGCCCTGGCCGGTTTGGCTCAGTGGATAGAGCATCGGCCTGTGGACTGAAGGGTCCCAGGTTCGATTCCAGTCAGGGCCATGTACCTTGGCTGTGGACACATCCCCAGTGGGAGGTGTGTAGGAGGCAGCTGATTGATGTTTCTCTCTCATAGATGTTTCTGACTCTCCCTCTCCCTTCCTCTCTGTAAAAAAATCAATAAAATATTTTAAAAAAAAAAAAGAATAGTCTGGTCAAGAAGTAAAAAAAAATTTTTTTTAAATTAAAACAAAGGACAAAAAAATAAAAATAAAGAATAATCTGTGATCAAAATTAAAGAAAATGCAAGAAAACTACCAGCACTGCACCTACAAAATATGTAGTGAGAGCCACACCTGAGCTCCCTGAATTGGTCAGATCAGCCTCCCAGGCAGCTTTGCGAATTTCTCCCAGTAAGGCCACATGTGTGCCCCCTCTAACCCTAGAGCTGGCCAGGCAGCTGCCAACATTGCCCCCACTGCTACCAGTAATAGTAACCCAAGAAAAGCTGCCAGTTATGGAGCACTGTTTGTGTCTTGCCCTCCATGCTCACAAGCACCCTGTAAAGTGGGTTTTGCTATCTGCATTGTATCCACGAAGAATGGAAAGCTCCAGAGGTTACAGGTAAGTGCCGAGTGACCCCAGGCCGCCCTCGAGGCTATGAGTTTACTGGTTTCCCCTGGTAGGAACTGCCTCTGTTCCTCCCTGTTCCCTCAGAACAGGTAGTGGACCAAGCCCAAGGAAGAGATAAATATATATATTTAGGCCCTAAACGGAGAGGAAGGCCAGACTAAAGTGAGGGGGGTGAGACCTGTGGGTCACAATGTTTATGACGGCAATTACTCTCAGGATCAAGCAACTGTGGAATCAAAACTTGCACAAAACTGGGAGTGAGTGCCTCCTTCAATTTCGCAACCTCCGGCTTTCATTGCAATCGCGTTAATCCTCAACCCGTGGACCAGACAGCTCAGGTGTAGCTGCTTTGGAAAATCCTTTTGAAAGTACAATTCTTTGCACCTTCAAAAACAGCCCTCGCCGGTGTGCTCAGTGGTTAGGGCTTTGGCATTGAGAACCGAAAGGTAGAGGGCTCAATGCCCAGGCAATGGCCAATGGCACGTACCTGGGGTGTCCCTTTGATCCCCAACCCAGGTTGGGGCACGTACAGGAGGCAACCGATCAATGTGTCTCTCTCACATTGATGTTTCTCTCTCCCTCCCTTCCTCTTTCCTCCACGCTCTCTCTCTAAAAAAAAAAAAAAATCGATGAAAAAAATATCCTCAGGTGAGGATTAACAACAAAAAAACAATCATCTATGTTCATTCATTCAACAAATATTAATTCAGGGCTACCATGTGTTCGGCATTTAGGAGCCAGGAATACAGCCCAAGGAAGACCACACCCATCCTGAATATATTCCTAGCCCTTTGGCTGGGTATCTCTATTAGCCAATATGGATCAATAACTTTTCCTACTTCTCTTGTCACCTTTCAGTTGACGCCAAGGACCAAGAAACACAATGTCCAAGGGGGTATTTAAGAACCGAAATTCAGTTTCCCCTTCCCCCCAGGTTTGTGCTTTAGAATCCCTGTTCTGGAAAAGGAATGGAACAGGGCTTGTGAACGCCTTACTAATCTCCCCTAAAGTGGAAAGTTACAGGCAGGCTCAAAGGCACATCCAGATTGGCTCGTGGTGAGTGTTGTTTTAACGAATGCCAGCGGAATGAAGGGGCTGGTGCATGTCATAACTGGTAACAAGGCAGACAATGGTGAAATAGCAGCTTAACCAAACAAGTTGGAGGCCCTTGGCTGCGCCTGGCTTCCAGGAGCGGGGGCCCTCCGGCCCTCTTCTGTGCTGGGTCGTGTTCTGGGCTGGGCCCGTAAACAGCGCAGCAGAGGTTTGCCCAGACCTGTGGCGTTTCCACGATGGTTACTGCTTTGTACGTCTTTGTCAGCATTTCCTGCCGTAGTTCAGTGTTTGGTCAATTCTAAGTCACTTCGGCCTGATAAGCAAGTTTGTGAACTATCTGGTCACCTTGCCTCCCTCTACCACAGTCCACTTTTGGTCATTTTGTCCCCCCCCGGGCCCCCCCCTCCCATTGTGTGCAGGGATGCAGAAAAGAAGAGAAATAAATCCATCCCATTGGATTTGGAAACAGGAATTTAAGAAGAAACCCAAAACTATTCATTGATATCTGGGTACTCTGAGAATTTAAGTGACGTTCTCTCTGATCACCTTCTCCCACCCCCTTTTTTCATAGACATAGAGCCTCAGCTGTAACATTAAGTTGATATATTTTTTAAATTGATTTTTAGAGAGAGGGAGAGAGAGAGATACATCTGTCTGATGTTTCACATATTGATACATTCTTTGGTTGCTTGTACGTGCCCTGACCACAGATCGAACCCACAACCTTGGCACATCCTGACAACACTCTAACCAACTGAGCTACCCAGCCAGGGCCAAGAATTTTACATATATACTAGTGGCCCGGTACATGAAATTCATGCATGGGGGGGTGGTCCCTCAACCCAACCTGCCCCCTCTCACATACTGGGAGCCCTTAGGGGATGTCCACCTGATGGCTCACCCCCAGCCTGCCATCACCCTGCTCATCTCATCTCCAGCTGCCTGTGACCACCCAGCCCCAGGGGCTGGGCGCTCACCTCCAGTCCTGTGCCCCGGCCGCTTGCCCCACCTCCTGGCCACCTCCAAGCTTGGGCGGCCAGGGCACCATGGTGCTCACAGCCACTACTGCTTCGTCTCCACCCCCAGGGCCCAGTCCTTGCACCCCGCCCCCTGCTCCTGATTGGCTGGTAGCGTAGCCAATCAGGAGCCAAGGTACGGTCACATTTGCATGTTACTCTTTTATTCTATGGGATATATATATATATATATATATATATATCAATTACAGTCTACATTCAATATTAGTCTATACTAGAGGCCCAGTGCACAGATTTGTGCATTGGGGGAGGAGGGTCCCTCAGCCTGACCTGCACCCTCTCACAATCCAGGACCCCTCAGGAGATGTCCAACTGCCAGTTTAGGCTCAATCCTGGACATCCCCGAGGGAGGTAGCAATGTGCCAAGCAGCAGGCAGCCAGGGAGGAGCCTGAGCCAGGGCAGATGCCTAGCCCTTGCACTCATTCTGCCTGCTGCACCTGCTGCCACTGCTCAGTCGTGCTGCCATAGAGTCAGGAGAGGCTCCCACCACCACAGCTACGCTCACCAGTCGTGAGCATAGATTCTGGCTGAGTGGTGCTCCCGCTGTGGGGGCACACTGACCACTAGGGGGAAGCTCCTGCATTGAGCATCTGCCCCCTGGTAGTCAGTGTGCATCATAGCAACTGGTCGTTCGGTCATAATGGTTGCTTAGGCTTTTATATATATAGACTAGAGGCCTGGTGCACAAAATTTGGTAACAGGATGTGGGGGTGTCCCTTAGCCCAGCCTGCACCGGCTCCAATCTGGGACCCCTCGAGGGATGTCCGACTGCCCATTTAGGCCCGATCCCAGTAGGATCGGGCCTAAACAAGCCGTCAGACATCCTTCCCACAATCCAGGACTGCTGGCTCCAAACTGCTTGCCAGCCTGCCTCCCTGGTTACCCCTAACCACTTCTGCCTGCCAGCCTGATCACCCCCTAACCACTACCCTGCCAGCCTAATTGATGTCTAACTGCTCCCCTACCAGCCTGTTTGCCCCCAACTTCCCTCCTCTGCTAGCCTGGTCACCCCTAACTGCCCTCCCCTGCAGGCTTAATCACCCCCAACTGCCCTCCCTTGCAGGCCTGGTCCCTCCCAACTGCCTTCCCCTGCTGGCCTGATCACCCACAACTGCCCTCCCTTGCAGGGCCTGGAGCCTCCCAACGGTCCTCCCCTGCTGGCCATCTTGTGGTGGCCATCTTGTGTCCACATGGGGGCAGGATCTTTGATCATATGGGGGCAGCCCTCTTGTGTGTTGGAGTGATGGTCAATCTACAAATTACTCTTTTATTAGATAGGATAGAGGCTTGGTACATGGGTGGGGGCCAGCTGGTTTGCCCTGAGGAGTGTCCCAGATCAGGGTGGGGGTTCCCTTGGAGGGGCGGCCTGGGTGAGGGGCCTGTGGAAGTTTGCAGGCCACGCCACCCTAGCGACCCAAGGGGAGGCCCTGGGATCTGGGATTAATCTATGTCTACAATTGAATCTTTGTAGCCTGGAGCAGAGCCAAGCCCTCTGCTCACTCTGGGTTGGCAGCCATTTCTGTTTGAAACTTTGTAGCCTAGGCCTCTGCAGGCTGAAAGCTTAGCTTCCTCCATTACCAGGGAAATCCAAGCCTCTGTTTTCTCCAGCTCAGTGGCTGCTGCCATTTCTGTATCTTTTATAATTGAAACTTTGTAACACTGAGTGGAGGCTTAGGCAGGCAACAACAGGCCTTGGCTTCTTCTGTTGCCAGGGAAACCCAAGCCTTCCTCCTGCTCTCAGGGGCGGCAGCCATCTTGGTTGGGGTTTATTTGCATAATCTGCTCCTGATTGGCTGGTGGGCGTGGCTGTGGGTTGTGGGTGTTGTGAAGGTATGGTCAAATTTGCATATTACTCTTTTATTAGATAGGATTAGCTTCAGATGTGCAATATACTGGTTAGAAATCATGTGCTTGATAGAGTGGTCCCCCTGATGTTCCAAGTACCCTCCTAGCCCCATCCTTAGTTATTATATCAGTGACTATAGCATACCCTCTGCTGTAATTTACATCTCTATGACTATTTGGTAACTACCAATTTGTACTTCACCTTTTTATACCCAGTTCTCCAACCCTCTGAAAGTTGTCAGTCTGTGTTGAGAATTTTCTTGTCACACTTGAGACACCCAAAAGGAGCTGGGTGCCAATATTTAACCCTTTCACCTCCCCCATGACCCTAAGCCAGCACTGCCTCACCTGGGAGAAACAGAAGCAGTGGGGACGACCAAGAGGAAAATGCAGTTCTAGGTTAAAGCTTATTCCAATCATACTCTGTGCCTAAGGCTAACTCGAAGAGAGTGTGTGTGGAAGGTTTCCTGTGGAAAAGTCCAGAGAGAATGTGTTTGCTTGGTTCTTCCCTGTTTGGGAAGAGGGAGACTGTTGCAATACTGTGTGGTGAGGACATGCCTGCTCTTGGCCTCGGGGGTGCTGCAGCCAATGGTGCCACCTCTTCCCCACGCCCTGTTCTGGGGTGACCTCACCTTGGCAGCTGGAATTGGGCCACAGTGGGTGTATCTACAGCATGAAAGTCAGAAAATGCTACAAATCGGGGTTTACTTTTTCTGGAGAGCAGGAGGGTAAGCACTTCAGTGACTTATCCCTGAAATATACATGGTCGGTTAGTTGTGATTCTGCCCAGGGCCCAGCAGGGACTGCCCCAAACTTTGGTTCCTTGGCGTTGGGGGGTGGGGAGTCTGTAGGGGAAAACCAACCAAAGAGTCACAAGCCATTGCCTCTGGCAGACACTCCCCAGGTAGAAAGGCTGGCGAGGGCCAAGGAAAGCTTGAGGGGGAGGCTGCTAATATCTAAAGATGAGAGTAGGAGGACATGAAAGCCTTTGACAAGCACAGAACCAGACAAAAGGAAAGGGGTGCAGAGAGAGGAAGGGGCTGAGGGGTCTGGAAGCTCCCTCCAGAAATGTTACATCAGGTCCCAGAGCTGGGTCATCACTTCACAGCAGAGATTCATTACAAATGTGATTTGAGGAAGAGGGAGGGGAGGACAGGGGGATAAATGCTGGTGGAAGGAGTCATGGGGTAGTGAACACACAATACAATATACATATGATGTACTATAGAATTGTACCCCCAAAACCTATTAGTTTTATTAACCAACTAGAGACCTGGTGCACGAAATTTGTGCATGGAGAGGGGGTGCGTGTGTGTCCCTCAGCCCAATCTGGAATTCCTTGATGGATGTCCAACTGCCCATTGAGATCAGGCCTAAATGAGCAGTCAGACATCCCTCTCACAATCCAGGACTGCTGGCTCCCAACTGTTTGCCTACCTGCCTGCCTGATTGCCCCTAACCGCTTCTGCCTGCTAGCCTGATCACCCCCTAACCACTCCCCTGCCAGCCTGATTGACTCCTAACTGCTCTCTTGCCAGCCCAATTGCCCCTAACTGCCCTCCCCTGCTGGCCTGGTCACTCCTAACTGCCCTCCTTTGTCAGCCTAGTCTCCCTTAACTGCCCTCCCCTGTAATCCTATGTCCCTGTAACTGTCCTCCCCTGAAGGCCTGGTCTTCCCCAACTGTCCTTCCTTGAAGGCCCGGTCAATCCTAACTGCCCTCCCCTGCAGGCCTGGTCTCCCCTAACTGCCCTCCTTTGTCAGCCTGGTCTCCCTTAACTGCCCTCCCCTGTAATCCTGTGTCCCTGTAACTGTCCTCCCCTGTAGGCCTGGTCTCCCCCAACTGCCCTTCCTTGAAGGCCTGGTCAATCCTAACTGCTCTCCCCTGCAGGCCTGGTCTCCCCTTACTGCCCTCCTTTGTCAGCCTGGTCACCCTTAACTGCCCTTCCCTATAATCCTGTGTCCCTATAACTGTCCTCCCCTGCAGGCCTGGTCTCCCCCAACTGCCCTTCCTTGAAGGCCCGGTCAATCCTAACTGCCCTCCCCTGCAGGCCTGATTGCCCCCAACTGCCCCATAACCACGGATGATCAGCACACACTTTGAAGGCCTTGTCTCCCCCAACTGCCCTCCCCTGCAGGCCATCTTGTGGCAGCCATTTTGTGTCCACATGGGGGCAGCCATCTTGTGTATTGGAGTGATGGTCAATTTGCATATTACTCTTATATTAGATAGGATAGGATGTCACACCAATAAATTAAATTTTTAAAAAAATGTGATTTGATGGAAGCTACTTCATATGAATGGATCTGCCACCTCTTACATATACACTGACATAAAGCAAACGTGCTTCATTCATCAGCAAAAACCCAAACCAGAGAGAAAGGTAAGGTGTCCCCCATGTCACAAAATTCCTTGCTGATCATTTCTTACAACTACATTTCATTCCATAGATGCAGCATCTGTTTTGATTATAAATCTTCTTCTTTTCTTTTTTTTTTTTTAACATATTTTATTGATTCTTTACAGAGAGAAAGAGAGAGAGATAGAGGGAGAGAAACATCAACCAGCTGCCTCCTGCACACCTCCCACGGGGGATGTGCCCGCAACCAAGGTACATGCCCTTGACCAGAATCGAACCTGGAACCCCTCAGTCCGCAGGCTGACGCTCCATCCACGGAGCCAAACCAGATAGGGCTATAAATATTTTTCCAGTTTTTCCTATTATACATAGTCAGGTGATGAACATCCTTGTAGCTATCTTGCAGTATCCTTAATTATCATTTATCACCATTTTAGGACAAACTAGAAATGGAATTTGGGGGTACATATAATTTTAGGGCTTTTTTGATAAATATTGTCAGATTAACCTCCAGAAAGCTTGTACCCGGCTGCACTCCCACGGGCTGTACCTTCTAAAAAGATGATAGAAAACCAGCAGCGCCAAGGGATTCGTGGCCAGCTGCCTCCCAGCCTGATCGTTGCCGGGTGGCTATTTATCGAGGACAGGCACTCCTCGATGCCTGAGTATTTCCTTTAGGAAAATGCAACCATTGTAATTCTAGACTTTTAAAGTCAGTTTAGACCTTATCTGATGCAACGCCCTAATTTTACAGATGAGGAAATTCAGCCCCAAGGTTGCACAGCTAATTAAAAACTTGCTGGAACTTCTGTGTTACAGAGAGCGGTTGTGGTGCAGTCCTAGTGCTAATAGCTAATGCCCGTGGACTAGATCCCTCCCCAAGCCGTGCAGCAGGTACCGTTATACCCCGTTTTATGCTAAGGTAAGGAGGCACTGAGCAGGGAAGTAACCAGGCAGAGGACACACAACAGACACTGAAATTTTCAGGTTCAAGTTTTTAAAAAAAAATGCCTAAAACCCAACTATAACCACAGATAATCAGCACACCCCTTATTTTTAATGGTGGAAAGGAAATTCAATGTCTAGTTCCTTCCAAGCCAGGCTGGTCCACACCCAATTTCTCGGCAGCCCATGTGTGATGGGAATCCTGCCCCTGCATTTATACATTTCCCTTTGATCTAGTGACAGGAGGACGTCCAAACTTGTAGCTCTTCAATAGCACTGGAAACGACAGCAACCCACCAATTGTACCTTGTGAATGGCCACTCAGTGACAGCTCTTCCTGGGGGCTTCCTGTCAGAAGGGAAAAGTGCTGGCTGCACTGGGGCTATTATTCGCTCAAAACAATGAAAGTGCTCACAGTACCTATGAGGGAAAGCGGGGCCTGCCAATCACGCCCAGGCCTCTTAGGAACAAGGCAAGGCAGAATGTGAAAGCTCTTTCCTCCTTGTGTCTTCCAAGGTAGCGAAACACAACGGATAGACTCTCACTACCTGGGCACAGGCAACCCTGACTCCGTTGTGGGGCTGGCAACACCCTCACTTCCGCAGGAAGGGAGCCCACTTATCATAAAAACCCTTCATTTCACTTCCCCCTTCCCAGCCCCAACCTGCTCTTAAAACCCTGAAAGAGAATGTGATCATTAAACAAGGCAGCCACCAGCTGATTACAATCTCATAATGATACAAGTTGTTTTTTTGCCGGGAAGGAGCGCCCCACCTCATGAATCATCCAACCTCTATTCTTTGTTTGCTTTTGCTCGGCTCATTTTCCTAGTTCTATCAATTGTCTTCCACCCCCACCCCACACCCCCGCCGAGGAAAAGCCTCACTTTGAGTTAATCCTGTCTCCGGTGCCAAAACCCGCCGGGAGCAAAGCCCGCATAAGGTGGGTGCATCTCCGTGTGCCTAGCAGAACGGAGCCGTGTGTTGTCTGGGACTGGGGGCTGGGCCCAGAGAGCCTGGACACCCCTGATTTTCCCCAGGGCTTCGGCAGAGCCCACCACTCAGCTCACGTGCCCCGGGATAGCTGCCAACTCACCCACCTCTGGTAGACGCTCAGAAGGCATTTTTGAAAAGGGATGTTATGAAAACAAAATGGAGAGTTCTCCTGGGCAAACCAACTACATCGTCTCTACCTCTCGGTGTGTTCCAGTGGACTGTTTGGGAAGATCTTGGTGGTTCTGAATTAAACATTATTTTTTGTGTCAGAGTGCACAGTGCCAGCCATCAGCATCCCCCGTTACAGAGCTGTATGGATTACAGCTCCTGGATTCTCTGACAGGTGGGGCTCCCATGGCCAGTCCTTCCCAGGCTCTCCCCTTCACTATTTTATTTTATTTTATTTTATTTTATTTTATTATTTTATTTTATTTTATTTTATTTTATTTATTTTATTTATTTTATTTATTTTATTTATTATC
The DNA here is from genome assembly GCA_027563665.1 of Antrozous pallidus. Taxonomy (NCBI): domain Eukaryota; kingdom Metazoa; phylum Chordata; class Mammalia; order Chiroptera; family Vespertilionidae; genus Antrozous; species Antrozous pallidus. The sequence goes on along the minus strand of CM050524.1, from coordinate 28,983,804 downwards.
TCACAGAGGAAGGGAGAGGGAGAGAGATGAAATATCAATGATGAGAGGATCATTGATCAGCTGCCTCCTGCACACCCCACCCTGGGAATCGAGCCCAAAACCACGGCCTCCTGGTTCATTGGTTGATGCTGAGCGGCTGAGCCACGCTGCTGGGCTCCTTCACTCGTTTTTTACACAGAGCTCCGTTTCAGTCCCTGCCCATTTCCTCTCTCCTTGGCAATGTCAATAGGATTTCTCAAAGTTCTTGAACCTGGGTCAGCCATTGTTATGCTTCTTTAAATGCTCAAAACTTTGAGCAAACATTGAGAAACACTCCCTCGGAGCTGACTGGAGCTTCACGTATTCTGTACTGGATTCAAGACAGACGATGCAGGTTGGACCTTTAAGAAGTGCGAGCCCTGACGAGGTTGCTCAGTGGGTTAGGGCCTTCACTGTCCTGACAAACCGAGGCTGCAGGGCCAATCTCCGGCCAAGGCACAAGAATCAACCAATGAGCCTGGTGTGTGGCTCGGTGGTTGAGCATCCACTTATGAACCAGGAGGTCACGCTCCGATTCTGGTCAGGGCACATGCCCAGGTTGGGGTTTGATCCCAAGTAGGGGGTGTTCAGGAGGCAAACAATCAATGACTGTCTCTCATCATTGACGTTTCTCTCTTTCCCTCTCCTATTCCCTCTGAAATTAATAAAAATATATTAAAAGAAAAAGAACCAACGATACATAAATAAGTGGAACAACGAATTGATGTTTCTCTTCCTTTCTCTAAAATCAATTTTTTTAAAGAAAAAGAAGAGTAGAGATTCTAGAATGAATTGCAAAAACATTTTTTTTTTAAATCAGAGTCTTCTCTTGTACATGGTCATTGAAAAATTAACCAGGCTGAAAGACAGCAGAGGAAAATGGCTAAACAGATACTGGTTGACTCTAGAATCAGGTCTGCCTGGGTTCAAATCCACCTCGTCTAGCTGAGTAACCTTGGCCAGATTACCTAAGGTCTCCCCATCTATAAAATGGAGGTGAATGAAGTGTCAACTCTCACAGGATTGTTGTGATGATCAACAACCTTTTTATAATTATTATTAATGTAATAATAATTTATGAACGTATCTGACACATAGCACAGAGAAAGTATTAGATGTTGACATTTTCAGAGGATCACAAGATGCCAGAAGGATGTGAATGATTTTGCTAATGAAAGTCAGTTCATGGAGAGTTCCCAGCAGATCCTGGACATCCTAGAGTTCGTATTAACAATTCCATACTTATTAATAATAAGCTCTAATTACCTAAGTTTAGCCTAACATTTTATATATATTCTAGGTTTAATTGAATGTGATAAGTATCTTCCAGGATAGCATTCCTAGGAATTTCCCTTTATTCTCCTGGGTCCCAAGTTTGGGAGTGATCTCTATAGGACAAAAGGCAAGGCCATGGTTTCCTCTTTACCCACAGATGTAAGCCAAGTCTTCACTTTTCCAAGTTACCTGTGTATAACGCTGAACAATTTATAAAGAACTTTCAAACATACTCTGCTTCCCTCCTTGGCCAAACACTTTGCAGTAAGTGGGGCAGCTATTTTTACCTTCACCCCATGCATGTGGAACCTGACACTTCGGGAGGTTCAGAGACCTAATTGTCCACCCTACATTCTCTTGTGATTCTATGAATTTTCACACCTTCTAGGCTGCTCAGGGCTCAGTCTCCTGTCCAGCATGCCTCTTCTTCTTTGAGGGTCGTCTCAAGTGTCACACCCTCTATGACATGGCTTCCCACCAGCCCAGGCAACTGCTCCCTCCCCCTGAGCTTCCACAGCACTTCCATTACCGCAGGAGGCGGGGGTGGAGTGCCATGGCTCTGAGGGACGCCCAGTTTGATTCTCTAGTCCTCCTTTGCTAGCTGGGTGACCTTGGGCAAGTCCCAACCCGATCCAGGCTCCGTGTCTGCTTGAGTAAGAGGAAGATAATATTTCTACCACGTATTATCTACAGGTTAGCTGATTTGTTCCTCCTCACCGCCCTAGAAGGAAGGTTATTCTGCTCAGCGATATAGCTCTCTCAGGTGTGAACAAGTTTTAACCCCAGACTATCTGACACTAATTCATTTCCATAGGTTATCTATCCTGCAGCCTTACACTGCCATGATTCTTTCTTGATTCCTGCTGCGCTGAGTCTTTGAAAGGGCTAAGCAGACCAGTATGTAAACAGCTTCATGATTCATTGGTCGGGTGCTGTCCTTCTCTCTCCTCCTTATCATTCCGTTTTAATTGTCCTCCACCAGAGTGGCCGACCACATGAGGTTTAGGTGGTCCTGGGGGTACATCACAGCGTAAATCACAGATAAAGAATGTTTGTGTCGACTAGTCAACAGTATCTTCCTTCAGAAAATCCTGGCTCTCAATCTTTCTAAAAACACAGACACAATTTTTACACTGTGAAAAACAACACAGAGACCAGGAAATGCAAGCTTAAGGAATTGTTATAAAGTACAAAGCCATGCCCAGCCGGCATGGTTCAGTGGTTGAACTTCGACCTCTGAACCGAAAGGTCACAGTTCGATTGCAATCAGGGCACATGCCCGTGTGTGGGCTCCATGCATACAGGAGTCAGCCAAGAGGCAGCCAATCAATGACTCTTATTATCGGTGTTTCTATCCTTCTCTCCCTCTCCATTCTTGTTTGAAATCAGAAAAATATATTTTAAAATAACAAAAATAAAGTAAAAAGCTATATAACTACCTCCCAGGTAGTTATAAGAAATAGTTTGTCATCAGCACCCAGAAGCCCCCTCATGCTCCTTCCCAATCATGACCGCCACCCTCTCTTCTATTAGAGGTAACCACTACCCTGACTTTTATGGAAATCAGTTCTCTACTTTTCTTTTCTTTTTCTTTAAACATATTTTTATTGATTTCAGAGAAGAAGGAAGAGGGAAAGAGAGATAGAAACATCAATGATGAGAGAGAATCATTGATCGGCTGCCTTCTTGCATGCCCCCTACTGGGGATGGAGCCCACAACCCAAGCATGTGCCCTTGACCAGAATCAAACCAGGACCCTTCAGTCTGCAGGCCGATGCTCTATCCACTGAGCCAAAATGGCTCTACTTTTCTTTCTCTTTTTAAAAAATATATCTTATTGATTTTTTACAGAGAGGAAGGGAGAGGGATAGAGAGTTAGAAACATCGATCAGCTGCCTCCTGCACACCCCTCACCAGGTATGTGCCTGCAACCAAGGTACATGCCCCCGACCGGAATCGAACCTGGGACCCTTCAGTCCGCAGGCCAACGCTCCATCCACTGAGCCAGACCTGCTAGGCTCCACTTTTCTTTATAGTGTACCTTCCAACAGGCATCCCTAATTACTCAAGTTATGTCTTTCCCATTATTGACTTTTAGATAAATGGGTTCATACAGTATGTACTGTTCTATGTCAGACTTCTCGCACCAAAAATTGTTTGTGGGAGCCACCCATGTTCTGTGTGAGTGCATTGTGTCCTTTCTCATTGCTGTATAGTATTCTGCTCTATGACAAAAGCACACTTTATCCATTCTTCTGTGGACAGATACAGGGATTCCTCAGTTTGGGACTAGGGTGAGAAACAGTGTTTTGAACATCTCTCGTATATTGACTCCAGTGGTCTTTTTCACTAATCTACAGGTGTATCCTGTCTCCTCAGAAAAAAATAATTTTTCCCCAGCACACCCCACCCCACCCCTACCACTTACTCTGCTGTTCAACTTAGAAATGTCAGAACATTACAGTACACGCTGGGGACCCAAAGAAGTAGGAGGTCAGAGACTTTCTGGAGACCTCCCTTCCTTTCTGCTTCAGATTTGACTTTTGATAACAATAGCAACAACAACAACAAAATACTTAGAAGCATGAAAAGAATTCTTATTCATTTCCTCTGAGAAGTAAGGGAGAAACTGTTGGGCTTGTTGGCATTGCTGGTGAGGCTGGGACCAGTTTTTTTTTTTTTTTTTTTTTTTTTTGTGGGGTTTTAAAATACATACTTTTGTTGATTTCGGAGAGGAAGGGAGAGGGAGAGAGGGCGAGAAACATCCCTGATGACTGAGACTCATTGTTCGGCTGCCTCCTGCGCACCCCCTCCTGGTTCAGAGGTGAATACTCAACCACTGAGCCACACCGGCTGGGCTGAGCCCAGGTTCTTGAAAACCTCAAGGTGGGGGTTCTGTCACCAGAAGGGACAGGCCCAGAGCGGATCTGCCTCGGGCCAGCCTGCAGTGTGTGGCTCCTGACTTCCTGCTGGGAAGATTTCACAGTCTGAGTCTGGGTGGTTCCCTAAAGCTGGGGACGGGGGAGCCAGAGGGGGCTTAGGATAAAGAAGCGAAGAGAGAGCCGAAACAGCCCCGCCCAGCTCTCTCACGCCCTAGAGAAAAGACTGAGCGAAAGCAGGGCTGCGCTCAGCCCACTAAGAAATCAGAGAAAAGGGGACCTTGGAAACAGGTTCAGGGGGTGGCCCGGGACTAGCTGCGGCTGCCCGTTGCTCCCCTGGTTGCAAATCTTGTGGGGACCCTGAGAGTTCAGGAGAAAGTTCACAGCTGGGGAAGAATGGGGTGGGTGTGCTCCAGAGAGAGCCCACGCCGGGTCTCCTGTCTTCGGGCTCTTTCTCTCGTTCGGGCGGGAATCTTAGGGGCAGTCTCAGGGGAGTATTTTAGCAGTATACCCACCAGCTTTCCACGTGTGTTTTTTAATAATATGTTCATGGACCAGAATGAGTGCGTAGAGAGACCAGGGTCATATTCTGGTCAGCTCTGCCTCTATCATGGTTTTCTGGTATTTATTCCTCTGTCCTTGGGTTTGGCTGGCACTAATGGCACTAAGTGGATCTCTGTTATCTATCTCCCTGACCAGGGTGATTTAAACTATTTCCCCTCTGGTTAGGGAGGAGAGGTGTAAGCCATGTGCTCTCACGTGGAATAATTATTGGCTAGAGAAGAGATTTGGCAATTTACTAGCTGGCTATAAATGACTTGACTTGTTTGGCCCTATTTGTCTAACCATTTGTCTCAGTTTCCCTTTTCCCACTTGTCCGACATTCTTCTCACATCTAACTATGCTGCCTCAGTTCCTCTTCTTGCACAAGGAGCGGGGAAGGTCTGGGCTTCTGCTCCAGGCTGGCAGATCCACAGCCAGCTTGCAGGTCACTTGGAGGGAGGACAGTGAGGCCAGCTGCAAAGGACTTTCTTCCAGCGGCAGGCCAGGTATGAAGAAGACCGAGCTGGCTGGGCCATCCCTTCACTCCATCCACATGGCTCAGGAAACGTGGGCCTGGCGGAGCTAGTGGGAGGGTGTCCTCCCCTGAGTATGCCCAGAGGTGCCTGGGTGAGCTTTGGCCCAGTGGAGAGGGTGTATCTGACTCCTACAAGGAGCTAAATGGGGAGGGCTTGACGGTTTCAGTAGAGTGAATATGGGGCCTGAACCACGAATCTCCCTCCTCAGCTCCATTTCTTGGGCCATCCAACAGAGAAGCCATCCAGCTGCTGTGGCTTATTTTAAATTTCCATTGTTTCCGTGTGTTTTGGACTTAAATATTTTCAACACTACACTGTAGGCAGACAGATAATTGGTACCAGCTTTCTGGAGGGCTACTTGGTAATAAGAATCAGAAACCTGGAAAATATGCTTTTCCTTTGACCCACAATTCTATTTCCAGGAAGCCATCCTATGGGAATAATCAGACAATAGATGCAAGAATAATCACACAGTAATTACTTATAGTGTAACATCTCAATGTAACTAATTGGAACGAGGGGGTAGCTGTTAAAGCCGAAAGTCTGCTATATAATAACTAGAGGCCCAGTGCACGAAATTCATGCACGGGGGGGGGGGACGGTCAGGGGAGAGGGGAGGGGTGTGTCCCTTAGCCTGGCCTGCATCCTCTCTAATCTGGGACCCCTGTGGGATCGGGCCTAAACTGGCAGTCAGACAACCCCTTCGAAATCCGGGACTACTGGCTCCTAACTGCTCACCTGCCTGCCTGCTTGATCTCCCCTAACCACTCTGCTTGCTGGCCTGCTTGCCCCCAACTGCACCCCCCTGCCAGCCTGATCACCCCCAACTGCCCTCCCTCCTGGCCTGATCACCTGTAACTCCCTCTGCCTCTGCCCCACCACCATGGCATTGTCCTGAAGGACATCTGGAATGTCTCATGGTCTAATTAGCATATTACCCATTTATTAATATAGATAAGATATGACATATTGCTATAACTATAACATATCTACCAGTATTACCTATGAAAATACGTACTTCATAAGATAGGAAGGTGTCTAGTACATTACATTATATATGTTGTAAGTAGTAGAAAATACAGTATTTGTAGCAATAATATACACCCTGTGACTTCTCTTCCTGATCTAGAAATGGTTCCCAGGATTTGAACATTTCCTGGCCCCTAATGTATTTTTTTCTTTTCTTTTTTTTTGCCATTCAGTGTAACTTTATTTTCTGTTTATTGCACACGATTTGAGGTCTTTAATTTCTAACCACCAAAGATTCAAAGGACTATTTTCTCCATGAATTTTAACATTAACATTAGTGAATTTGTGTATTCATGTGTTTTTATTGTAAACATCTGAATTATTCACATTGTCATAGATCCTGAACTCATAAGCGTGGACCATGCACAGGCTGGCAGCAAGCCAGGAAGCCACTCAGCAAGCAAACTGATACTCTGTATAAGGAGAAAAGTCATAACATAACATTTAATGTCCGACTTTAATTCATATACTATCGGGGACTCAACTGCTTGGTTGGTGATGGGATTGATTATTGGGAGGATTATTCCTGAAATAATTAAGGAAAGGGGGGGCTCAATCTTTCTTTGTGCCCTGGGAGTGGGTGGTCCCTCAGCCCAACCTGCCTCCTCTCACATACTGGGAGCCCTTAGGGGATGTCCAACTGATGCTTCACCCCCAGCCTGCACAAGGCTTTAGGCCTTGTGCACCCAGCCATCTCCCTGATCAGCTCAGCCCCAGCAGCCTGTGACCACCCGGCCCCAGGGGCTGGGCACTCACCGCCACTTTCGTTCACAGCGCCTGGGGGCCGGGCACTCCCTGCCACTGCCCCTGCCCCCGCCGCTTCCGAGCTCAGAGCCCGGGGCCAGGCACTCGCTGCCTCTGCTTCATCTCCACCCCCAGGACCCAGCCCTCGAGCTGCTCGGCCCCACTGCTCAGCCCTGCTGCTCAGCCCCACCCCCTGCTCCTGATTGGCTGGTAGCATAGTGGAGGTATGGTCAATTTGCATGTTACTCTTTTATTAGATAGGAAGTTGATTTTCCAAATGGGTATGTTAAAAATTTGACAAATTAGAGAGAACCAAGATGGCTGCATAGGTAAAACACCTATCTTGCCATCATACACAGCAATTTTAAAACTACAACTTAACGAAAGAACAAACACCTTCCAGAATCACCGGAAAGCTGGCAGAGTGAAAATTCCACAAATAAAAGTGAAGATAAGACACTGTGACTCGGAGGAGCAGCTGAGGACAGCATTGAAGATACACACAGAGAGAGGTTTGGAGGAGCGAGCGCGCCAGCGGATAGGGCGGGTGGCTGAAAACCGGCCAGTTTTCTCGAACGGGGGAGACAAAGACTTCCCACTGGACTGATTCTCCAGCTCTGGGCGAAGTCCAGGGAACCCACTATCATATGGGGTGAAAACTGGACAGTGGGAGGGCACGCCGAAGCTCGGGTGCTGCAGAGGTCTGCCAGCTTGTGGAGAAGGTGAGCTTGCATGTGACCTTGGGAACAGTGCAGCTGCGTGACCGCATAAAGAGCGCTCACAACTTGCTCTCTCATTTGGGAAACCATCAGACTGCTTTCTTTTATTACCATGGTTGAGACCTTGGGTGTGCAGACTCATTTGGGGAGAGTCTGAATTTTCCGGCAGCCAGTGGACCTCGGCAGCGGCTCTCTCTCAGAGGTGCTGGCGGTCATTGCCCCCAGCACAGAGTCCCTGGGGCCGCATAGGGTGGAGCTGACACTGTCTGCTTGGCCCAGAGACTCTGCCCATCCAAGCTGAGCACAGCTGAACTTCACAGACAATTGGCCTGGAGGTCAACCCCTCCAAGTGCTAACAACGATTAACCTGAGCTTAACTTCAGCAAGACTGTGCAACCCATATCCACCTCAGGTAACTGGGGAGGCCGAGCCACTGTCCCTTGTAGGACATCTACCACAAAAAGCTAATTGACCAACTCAGGGAAGCAGCCACCATGCAGAGACATGGAAAGAAATCAGATGTGAAAGAAATGGAGGAAAAAAAACGACTGGACATGGAATTCAAAACCATGGTTACAGGGCTTTTCAAGAGGCTCCTAGAAAAGGTCGAGACCTATAAGGAAATAAGCAAGACCGACAAGGAAATGAATGAGTCCTACAAAGAAATGAACGAGACCCTCAAGGATATGAATGAGACCTGCAAGAAAATGATCAAGACCAACGTGGAAATGAATGAGTCCTACAAGGAAATGAATGAGACCCTCAAGGATATGAAGGAGACTCTCAAAGATATGAAAAAGGACCAACCAGAAATTAAGCATACACTGACTGAAATAAAAAATATTATACAAAGACCTAAAAGTACTCTAGAGCACCCCAAGAACCAAGTTAAAGATTTGAAATACAAAGAGGTAAAATCCACTCAGCTGGAAAAGCAAGAAACCAAAAAAATTGAAGATAGTGTAAGGGGCCTCTGGGACAACCTCAAGCATACCAACATCCGAATTATAGGGGTGCCAGAAAAAGAGAGAGAGCAAGATGATGAAAACCTATTTGAAGAAATAGTGACCGAAAACTTCCCACACCTGGTGAAAGAAATAGACTTAAGAGTCCAAGAAGTGCACAGAACCCCAATATATAGGAACCCTAAGAGGACCACACCAAGGCACATCATAATTAAAATGCCAAGAGCAAAAGACAAAGAGAGAATATTACAAGCAGCAAGAGAGAAAGAGTTGGTTACCTATAAGGGAGCACCCATACGATTGTCAGCGGATTTCTCAACAGAAACGATGCAGGCCAGACGGGAGTGGCAAGAAATATTCAAAGTGATGAACAGCAAGAATCTATAACCAAAATTACTCTATCCAGCAAAGCTATCATTCAGAATTGAAGGTCAGATAAAGTGCTTCGAAGATAAGAAAAAGCTAAAGGAGTTCATCACCACCAAACCAATATTATATGAAATGCTGAAAGATATTCTTTAAGAAGAGGAAGAAGAAAAAGATAAAAGTATAAATTATGAACAACAAATACACATCTATCAACAAATGAATCTAAAAATCAAGTGAATTAATAAGCTGATGAACAGGATAAACTGGTGAATGTAACAGAATCAGGGACATAGAGAGGAAATGGACTGACAATTCTTGGGGAGAAAAGGGGTGTGGGAAGTGCAGCAAGAGACTGGACAAAAATCATGCAACTATGGGAGAGGACAGTGGAGGGGGGTGAGGGTGGAGGGTGGGATGGGTACCAGGTGGAGGGGAGCTATAGGGGGGGAAAAAGGGAACAATGTAATTAATAAACTGAACAATAAAGATAATTTTTAAAAAAATTTTGCCAAATTAATTTACCTGTTTTTACTTATGTTAAAACTGCTACAGAAAGTCATGCCACATGACAACAGAACCAGTGACTTCAAGTGATGCTGTATGATCGCATGCTAATCATTCCCTGAACATTGTTTACCAGCGGTGACTCTTGGATTTAAATATGTAGACTATTAGTTGTAGATATGTAATATTTATGTCAATAAAATTACTACAGTGTTTTTTTCCAACATATGGCCTATTTACTAAAATTTAAAATAACAGTGAATTAATAACAAAAAATAACCTGTTAATTTAATTATAAGCAAATCTTGGGTAAAAACATTTAAAAATTAACAGGATGTCAATTTTTACTTATGATATATGGGCTGGAAATTTTGTCTGTTCAATCCGAAGTCTGTTAAATCAAGGTTCCCAAAATCGAGGATTTATTGTAATACAGAAAAACTAGAGACCAGCCCCAATAAGGATCCAGATAAATAAATCTCTATACATTCTTATAAAGTAGAATGCTTTATATCATGGAATGACGTTAACTCATAAAATAATAGTTAACAGTTTTACCCCAAAAGGGGAGAAAAACGGAAAGAATGTATATTTTCATAGAAAAATATCTATGGATTCATATATAATTATAGAATTAGTAGGGACTATATGTAATATTCTAAAATCTTCATTTTTATTGTAAAGTAACACATGCTCATTGGAAAAATTCAGACGTCTTTATTTAAGACCATTCCTTGGAGATAACCATTATCAGCAGTTTTGCCTATTTCCTTCAAAACCTATTTACATGTTCAAGTGCTTATACAATTGTAATCTATTTTTACTTGCTCCATCTTACAGCTGAAGAAACGGGCTCCCGATGGTTAACCTTGGAACACTATCACTGTTTTCTGGAATACAAAATGAGGTACATCCTTGGCTGGCCCTAAGCCTGTGGTTGGCAAACTGCGGCTTGCCAGCCACATGGGGCTCTTTGGCTCCTTGAGTGTGGCTCTTCCACAAAATACCACAGCCTGGGTGAGTCTATTTTGAAAAAGTGGCATTAGAAGAAGTTTAAGTTTAAAAAATTGGCTCTCAAAAGAAATTTCAATCGTTGTGCTGTTGATATTTGGCTCTGTTGACTGATGAGTTTGCTGACCACTGCCCTAGGCCACTTTGTAGTGTCAGTTCTTGGCCTCTTGGGAGATTTGATTTGGAAGAGATTTTTGAGGTGATAGCCTCCAACAGTTACCATGCTAACAGGGTCTGTTTGCCTTCAGTCATCAAAGTCCAGTAAGATGCGAACAGCAGTTTGCAGCCAGAAAAGTAAGGGCTCACATTTAGGAAGTGGCCCACGTGCAGAGAAAGGCGAGCTAATGCTCAGAGACCTGGCTCCTGATAGCTTCCAGGGGATGGCTTCTGTAAGAGGGAAATCACTAATCATGGTGACTAAGGGAGTCGGGGTCATGGGCAGGGTCATGGTCTCTGCTGACGGGTCCGTGTTGGGGCAGGGTCCGTGCATCTGGCCCTGATGCCAGCCATGACATTGCAGCATCTGGTTTTGCTTCTTCTCTGGGCCTGGACCTGAAACACAACTGAGGCCTCTGTGTTATCTCTAGTTTCACCAGAACTCTGTCTCTGGAGTCAATAGACCTTCGGCTTTGTTCCTAAGATTATTTGAAGCTGATCAGAACCTCACTGTTCTGAGGGCTTAATGATTAAGGGAGTGGTTCTGCAAGGGAAGAGGGGCAGGTGAGTCAGGGTGCTGGATGAGGCCAGTTTGAATCCAAAGGAAAGAAAGGAGAAAGTTCATATTAAAGAAATGAAGTCTCAACAGGTTACACAACCCCTTCAAGGTATAGACGTCCCCCGGCTCCACTCAGAGGCAAGGCCTCCTCGGGTCACTTCATGCACATGCCCAATGGCGGTTTCCCGCTTTCAGCAGGTGCCTCCTCTACTTCACAGAGCTGAAACCTAGCCACCCACAACTTGAATTCCCTGACCCCAGCTTTTCTTCTGAGTTCACATCCTACTGGTGAGTCCTGGAAAACTTGGCAGGGCTGAGGCAGTGTTTTAAAAGATTGAACCAGGGATCACATTTGAGAGCCAGCCTCCAGGCCAGGGTGGGGAGTGGGAAGGGGGACAGTTCCAAAGTTGCCTGCATGTAGGGGACAAATTAAGATTTAGTAACATGAATACCTCCTGTGTACAAGGGAGAGACCCAGGAAAACTGAATGATTAGCCAAGGTGGCTGAAGCTACCACCTTAACTGCCATCTTCAGCTAAAGAGAGAGAAGATGCTGGGCTGGGGATGTCAGCTCTGGGAGGTCTCCTGGGAAAGCACAGTCAACAAGGGTAAGGTTGCTGCAGGTCTGCATCTCTGTCTTCTGCATTGATGAGTGTCCGGAGATAAGGTTGACCCCCTTACAAATGGGGATCACTGTACAATTGTAAAGGTCTTGACCAAGGGCCACTTTGAGTTGGTTTGCAGAGCTGCTCCCATGGCTTCTCAAAATTAACCAACCTAGCCCTAGCCATTTAGCTCAGTGGATAGAGTGTCGGCCTGCGGACTGAAGGGTCCCAGGTTCGATTCTGGTCAAGGGCACATGCCCGGGATGTGGGCTTGATCCCCTGTCGGGGGCAAGCAGGAGCCAGCCAATCAATGATTCCCTCTCATCATTGATGTTTCTCTCTTTCTCTTCCTCTCTGAAATCAATAAAAATATTGAATTATTTTACTAAATCACAAAATTTTTTTGTATATTACAAAAACAAAAGCTTAAAAAAACTAACCAATCTAAAGTAATCCTTATGCCAAATAGACATAATGGGTTGTACTGTGATGGCAACGATGTTGCAGTGTTAGAACTTTTCAGCTCCATTTTTAAAAATATATATATTTTATTGATTTTTCTACAGAGAGGAAGGGAGAGGGATAGAGAGTTAAAAACATCAGCTGCCTCCTGCACACCCCCCACTGAGGATATGCCCACAACCAAGGTACATGCCCTTGACCAGAATCAAACCTGGGACCGTTCAGTCCGCAGGCTGACGCTCTATCCACTGAGCAAAACCAGCCAGGGCTCCATTGTAATCTTATAGTACCACTGTCATGTGTGCGTATTTTTGGTAACCAAAATGTTGTTTTGCAGCACATGACTGTGTAGAGATTCCAGGCTCCAACAGGAAGAAGCAGAAATTGCCCACCTCTTAAAGACTAGGCCTGGAATGAGCATAGGCTAACTTCCACCACACTCTATTGGTCAGAGCGGTAACAGGTCACCCCAGTTCAAGGGGACACAGAATAGAATTTGTGGCCATCTTAAATCTCCCACAAACAGTAAAATAGGTAAATGGTTGTGTACTCAGACGCTGGGACAGGGCACAGCAATAAAAAGGAACTACTATGACTTGAGGAGAGTGACTCCCACAGACCTAATGCTGAGTGAAAGTTCAGACACAAATAATACAGTCAGTGATATTCCATTTATGCAAAGTTTTATGTGCATAATCAGTCCAGGGAAACAGAGGTCAGAACGGTGGTTCGCCATGAGGGCATACTTACCTGGGGCCTAGGGAAGCTTTCAAGATGCCAGAAGTGTTCACCTTCTGGATGACAATAACACAGGTATGTACAAATGCAAAACTTCACCAGACAACACACTTAAGTTCGCGTTTTTACCATATGTAAAGTATAAATGCATTTTAAAATGTAGAAGAAAATAAAAATCCTACAGGAAAGGGGAGACAGTTGCTGGAGGTTGGGTAAGGGGATGCGATCCAGCGCGCAGGTTGGTTGGAGAGAGCAGAAGGAAATGGAATTGCTCTTTCGGCTTCCTCATTGCAAACAAGTAGCAAGTCAGTTGCTGACCAAGAGGAGAGGAAGGAGAGTGGAGGCCTGGCCCAGCAGTGTGGCTCGGGTTGAACGTTGACTTATGAACCCGGAGATTAGGGTTTGATTCCTGTCGAGGGCACGTGCCTGGGGTGGCAGACTGGATCCCCCGTGTGGGGCATGTCGGAGACAGATGATCAGTGATTCTCTCTCATTCTTGATGTTTCTGTCTCCCTCTCCCTCTGTCTTCCTCTCTGAGATCAATAAAAAAATATTTTTTTAAAAAAGAAGTGGAGGACTGATGAGAAGAAACAGTGGAAAAGAACAGTCCGGAATGGCCATGTGGGAGGACATTGCTGCAGTATGCAGTCCTAAACACCCCAGGAAGCTTTTGGTCATTCACTTAAAGTGAGACCAGTCAGCACGGCGCCCATCTCCCTGAATGCAGACAGGGAGGTAGAGTTCGCTCCAGAGTGGGTTTGGCTAGGACAGAACAGTGGAAGGCGGCAGGGGCAAGGATGCTGAGGATAAATGCAGGGGAATAAGACCCAGAAGATGAGGGTCCATGGTGAGGAGGAAAACTGACAAATTGTTGAAGTTGCAGCATTAAAGGAAAGGAGCTGAAAATATAGCAAGTGAGGGAAGAAGAAAGATTGAATTGGAGGTTCCAGAGGAGATGCAGCTATTGGCAACAACATTGTCTAAACATGGCGTGGGTGGCTGAGACTGTGTATTGCGCTAACTGCTGTAACAAACAACCTTTAAATCTTAGTGGTTGGCACACAAGGTTTACCTCTTTTTTTTTCTTTTGTTTTAATATATTTGTATTTATTTCAGAGAGGAAGGGAGAGGAAGAGATCAGCAGAAACATCAATGAAGAGAAAGAACCATTGATTGGCTGCCTCCTGCACACACCCCGTTGGCGCTCCAGCCCACAACTCAGGCACGTGCCTGACCCCCTGGTTCACAGGTTAACTTTAAAATTTGGTATGTCACCTACATTTCTGGAATAAGCCACACCAGCCAGGCCAGTGGTCCCTCTTGCTCACACCACAGTCCCGGGCATGTCCATGGGGTGGGGGTGAAAGTGGGCTCCCTGCTGTCATTCAGGGTCCTGATGTTACCTAACGAGACATACACACAAACCAACGCTGAGAGAAGAAAGGGCTTTTATTTGCGAGTCCACTAGCAAGGAGACAGGAGGCAAGACTCAAACCTGTCTTCCCAGCCCAGGGCTCAGGGCGGGTTTTAAGGGGTAGTAGTTAAGGGTTTACAAGGGTTACTTATGGGGTGTATCCACGGTGCAAACTTTGGTTCTGGATGTTCTCGGAAACACAGGACCAGTGTGAGCTGGTTTTGCGGGACACTGGGCTATCCCTGGCAGAGCGGATCTGGGCCACACTCTCCAACACTGAGCACTTGAAATGTCACTTGTGCAACGAACAAGCAACTTAAATGTCTGTTTATGGGTTTACCAGGGTTTACAAGGGTTACTCATGGGGTGTATCCACGGTGTAAACTCTGGTTCTGGATGTTCTCGGAAACACAGGACCAGTGTGAGCAGGTTTTGCGGGACACTGGGCTATCCCTGGCAGAGCAGATCTGGGCCACACTCTCCAACACTGAGCACTTGAAATGTCACTTGTGCAACGAACAAGCAACTTAAATGTCTGTTTATGCTATTTAAAATTTTTAAAGAATGTTTGGAACGACTTCGGTATGGGCTTCTACTGTATGAAATTATATACAGAGTAAGTATTTTTGATGAAAACTTAGCATCAGAATTGATTTATTCCAGAAATGTAGGTGACATACCAAATTTTAAAGACTTAGTATTAAAAAAAAAAACACTACAATACCCCTTTAATCATTTTAATCCTCATTGCATGTTGAAATGAAAATATTTTTGATATATTAGGTTAAAGAAAATGTATTATTAAAATTAAGTTTATCTGATTCACTTTGTGTTTTTCAAAGCAAATTTAAAAGTACATGTGTCCCGAATTGTTTCCACTGAACAATTCGTCTAGCCGGCAGGTAATGGGTGAGCGAGAGCAAGCAGAGGGCTGCGCAGCGGCTTCCATGTTCCTGTGCATGGAAGTCAGTCCCAATGCCGCATCTCAGGACCAAGTGGGGGAGACACAGTCTGCGCAGAGGGGAGCGAACAGACTTGGTGAGCAACAAGCTGCTTCTGGTCAGGTGAGCAAGACCACCAAAAAGAGGTGGCTGAGGCACAGACTTTGGCAAGATTGTCCATATGGGTTGGAAATGACCTTGCATTTGGAAAGAGTGACAGGGATCCCAAATCTTCAAGGCTTTCAGTGTTTATAGTGGATTCAAGGAATATTTAATAAATAGAGTCTAGTAATATGTGCTTCAAAGCTAAGAGCTTTTGAGGCGAGAGATAATGAGCTTGAAGCAGCAATCAGAAGAAACGGGGACGCCTTCCCACCCTCCTGACAGGTTCCGTGTGTGACCTTGAGCAACTTAGTTGACCATCTGTTTGAGTTTTCCTTATCTCAAAACCAGGATAATAATAACACTTATCTTACAGGATTGTTTTTGTTAAAGAGAAAATCACTGGCCCAAAATGGTGTCACTTGTGCTAAAAAGCCTATGATACCAAACCTAGATTTGATATCTGACTTAATGGCAGTTCCAACCTCTCTCAGAGATGCAATTTTTTAAAGTATATTTTTATTTATTTCAGAGAAGAAGGAAGAGGGAGAAAAGGATAGAAACTTCAATGATGAGAGAGAATCTTGCCCCCTGGGAGTCGAGCCCACAACCCAGGCATGAGCCCTGACCAGGAATCAAACCCTGACCTTCAGGTTCTTATGTCAGTGGTCAGCAAACTGCGGCTCGAGAGCCACATGCGGCTCTTTGGCCCCTTGAGTGTGGCTCTTCCACAATATACCACATGTGGGCACGCACATGCAGTGTGATTAAAACTTCGTGGCCCATGTGCAAAAGTCGGTTTTCAGCTCTCAAAAGAAATTTCAATCGTTGTACTGTTGATATTTGGCTCTGTTGACTAATGAGTTTGCCGACCACTGTCTTAGGTCGATGCTCAACCACTGAGCAACACCAGCCGGGCCAGAAATCTAATCTTAATGAACCCTCTGGAATTTCTTGGTCAAGCACTCATAAGGAAATCTGCAGGCTTGTGGCCCTCCCCATCTCCCTCCCCACCCCATAAAAAGAAGAGGCAATCTGCTTCATTAAAAAAAAAAATCCTTCCAGTTCTCTTTCCCCCAAAAGAAGTTGTCCAGGCCTAAAAATAATCTTTTCTTCTGTTAACCGCTCCCTTGCCCCACCCTTCTTCCTACAAAACCTTCCATTTTGTAAAACCTCGGAGCGCCCATGTGATGGGATGCTGCCCAATTCACGGACTGCTTGAGGAAGCCAATCAGCTCTTCACAGTCACTCGGCCGAATTTTGTTTTGGTCGTGGTCAGTGTGTAGCAGGTAGAAATGGCTATTAAGTGGTTTCCTAGCATTGTACTAAAGCTGCCCGTTTCTCCTTTGTTTTACATCTTCTTCCTTGTGAACTTACTTCCCTTTGTGTGTGCCCTCAGCTGGCCTTGCCCTGCGATAAATGAAAGCAATCTCTTACTTCTGCCCTGTTCTCGGACATGATTCATGGCGGGGGCGGGGGGGGGGGGGGGGTGGAAATCACCAGCTTTGATTGAAATTGACTTCATCTGAGGCTGTAGTTTGAGAAAGGAGCACACATCCTATGAGTACTCTTTTAGGATATCATTACTCTCCTGTGGATAGAATAGAAGTCTCCTTTTCAAGAGGAGAAAAGCTTGGTGTGTGAAGAGGGAAGTCCTGGGAAGAGGGTGTGGCTGCTCTCCCTCATCGCAGTTGAAATCACACGGACTTTTTTCCTATTGCCTAATAAGGACTCCTGTATACACGGCAAGATGAGAGGCGATGTTGGGTGGACCTTCCAATGTTCCATTTTTTTTCCCACTCCATTTCCAAGCAGGGCCTGAGAATCAGCATATTTTCCCCTAAAATGTCAACAAGCAGCGTGATGCAGCTACAGTAGCAGTGTCTCCTATCTGAAATGTGGTGCTTCCATAAGTCTTTTAAATTATTACAATACTAAATACGGCATGAAAATAATTATGACAACTAAAAATGTCTCCAGATATTGCCAAAATACTCCTGGGAAGCAAAAAATCTCCTGTTTGAAGCCACCTTTTCATGGATTTGCTGAATCCAGAAATAAAAGCAAAAGTATATAATGGAGGGATCAGGCTATTCCCACCTTCACCCTATGGTCTTCTATTCCATTGGCATCATAATGGTGAGGTAATCAGTTATTATGT
The DNA here is from genome assembly GCA_027563665.1 of Antrozous pallidus. NCBI lineage: Eukaryota > Metazoa > Chordata > Mammalia > Chiroptera > Vespertilionidae > Antrozous > Antrozous pallidus. Next base: position 28,966,074 of record CM050524.1, on the reverse strand, counting down.
GTGTTCTGATGTGATACAAGATGGCATGCACATTATCCTGTATATAGTAGTCTAGCCAAAATGTTTAACTTGAATCTAGCTAAATGTTTATATCTAACATAAATGAAATATATGGGGGATACAAGAATGACCGGCAGACTCTGAGTGACAAATGAACAGATTGCACTGACACACGTTTTTCTGAAAGACAGGGCTAAGGGACTGTTTTAATTTAGAAGTAAAAAGCAATCCTGGCCCTAACCAGTTTGGCTCAGTGGATAGAGCATCGACCTATAGATTGAAAGGTCCCAGGTTCAAGGACATGTACCTTGGTTCTGGGCACATCCCCAGGCAGCTGATCTCTCATCCATGTTTCTAGCTCTCTATTCCTCTCCCTTCCTCTCTGTAAAAAAATCACTAAAATATATATATTTTTAAAAAGCAATCCTGTTCGCCTGCCTTCTTTGGCTTTTATTGTCACAATAGATTGAACCAAAATGAACCTCTAGATAGAATTAGCAGAATAAGTATCCTTGAGAAAGTACATGCTTCTTCAAGGTCAGGTCTTTAAAGACTAAACATAGAGATTCCAGTAAAACACCCCGGGAGGATCAGACTTGTTTGGAAAAGTCAAGGTAGGGGCTGCCGCCTCCAGCAAGGTGCCCTCAGAGGCCCCCGACCTCTGGGAGAATCCTCCTCACAGACATTCCAACCACGTGCCACGCTTCCCTGCACAAGGACAACCCAAGCAGCAACAGTGAGAATCAAATAAGTCTGAAAGGCAGTACATTCTTCTGAACAAATGGCCTGGGCTCTTCAATAAATCACTGTCATTAGAAAAGAAACTATTCTAGGTTAAAAGTTTAGAAACATAAGTAAATGGAATGTGTGGTTCTGGGTTGGTTTGTGGTTTGTACAAACCAGCTCTAAAGGACATTTGGGGGCCAAATGAAGAAATTTGAATATGTAGTCTGTATTAGGTAGTATTAAGAAATCATCATTAGTTCTGTTAGATGTAAAATGTCTTTGGGGGCTGTATAGGGGGCTGTTCTTATTCTTGAGAAATGCACACGAACATATTTAAGGAGCTTAGAACAGCCAAGATTTATTTCTGTCTCACACTGCATCATGGTCCCAGATCAGCTGCCACTGTACTCACCATCTTCGGTCTGGTATGCAGGCTGAAGGGGCAGTCCCGTCTAGGACATTGTCGCAGAAGGAAAATAAAGACAATGGAACCACACTATGACTCTTAAAATGCGAATATTATTTCCACTCATTATATTGGCTAAAGCAAGTCCCATGGCCAACCCTAGAATGGAGTAAAGCGGTATTATTCTCCCACAGGGTGGGGCAGTAGAATTATTTAGAAATCAGTGACAATGAGAACAAAGCATCTTTGACTCTGAGTTTTAACAAAATTGTTCCTCAGGTAGCAAATTAAATTTTAAATCCAGATGTAAGAAAGGTTGAAAACAAACAAACATAGCTTTCAATTCTAGAGAAAAACAATAAGCCAAAGAAGATAAAAGGATGGGATTAACATAAAGTAGATAATATGAAATAGAAACCCCAAAACAATAGACTTAAATTCTGTTTTTAACAAGATAAAACTATAGAAAGCTTTTGGGAAGTATGAACCAGAAAAGAAAGGAACAGTAACATTAGACCTGAAAACAGATACAGAGATTTTAACAAATTATTTTTAATGCTATGTACAACTTTATTTCAATTAGTTTAAAAATCCAGATCATGGGGAGTGACTTTCTAGAAAAGTAAAAGTTACCAAAATTGACTCAAGAAATAGAAAGCTGGCCCTAGCTGGTTTGCTCAGTGGATAGAGCGTCAGCCTGCGGACTGAAGGGTCCCAGGTTCGATTCCGATCAGGGGCACATGCCAGGGTTGCAGGCTCAATCCCCAGTAAGAAGCGTGCAGGAGGCAGCCAATCAATGATTCTCTTTCATCATTGATGCTTCCATCTCTCTCTTTCTCTCTCTTCCTCTCTGAAATCAATAAAAATTAAAAAAATAAATAGAAAGCTTGAACTTACCAATAATAACAGAAGAAACAGGCAGCCAAAGATCTACCTTCAAAATAAAAGAAAACAAGTCTACCCGGCCCATAAGGTTGAATACTACCAAGACTTCAAGGAGGAGATAAAGCCCATATAATATGAAATGCCCCAGGGCTTAGTAAAATGCTTACCAATAGTAGATTATCACTCTTAGAGGTCCACATGACCATATTCTGGTCAATGAGATGAAAGAAAAGGGAGAGAGGGGTATGTGCTTTGGGGAAAGGTTTTCTTCTCTAATAAAAAGAGAGGAATATGTGAGGAGACCCTGCTCCTCCCTCCCTGTCTGGAGACATGTCCCTTTGGATCTGCCATAGTCATTCTTGTGAGCAAAGGAAACCCGTGATGGACTCACTGAGAGTGAGATGGGAAGAGTTTGGATTCTCCACAATGCGGTTGAATGCTGAGCCAACCCTGAGGCCTCCTACATGAGAAAAATATATTTTTGTTGTACAAATCATTTTTAATTGTTTTTACATGTTACTAGACGCTGAGAACACCCTAACAAAAATAGGTGTGCTCTGTCAAATTTTTACAACATAAATACCCCCAGATAATATCAATAGTGACAGAGTTCAAACAAGTTCAAGAACTTTATACAGCTCATTTTACATGTGTTGGTCTTGCATAATCCTGCTACTAAAACTAGATACTTTGGTAAACCATTTCTAAATGAAATCTTCCTTTTATTTTTTAAATATATTGATTTTTTACAGAGAGGAAAGGAAAGGGATAGAGAGTTAGAAACATCGATCAGTTGCCTCCTGCACCCCACCCCTACCCCCACTTGGGATGTGCCCGCAACCAAAGTACACGCCCTTGACTGGAATCGAATCCGGGACCCTTCAGTCCACAGGTTCGATGCTCTATCCACTGAGCCAAACGGGTCAGGGCCAAAGTCTTCCTCTTAAATCCTCTATTGCAATTGGGCTATTGAGCTGTTTCAAAGACAAAACAGAGACAGGCCCGGGGAAATGGATGCTGATGACTCAATCATAAGAGTTTAGGACTCAAGGTCAGACGTATCTAGAGAATTTGAGGGAAGAGGGGGCAATCACCTCACTAAGGAACTGGGAAGAAACACGATTACCAGGAACTCTGGAGCAGAGCAAGGGTCAGCCAGGGACAAGCTGTAGGCAGGTCCTTGATTTCTCAGAACCCGAAACCAAGGTGAAGGCAGCGGCAGAAAGAGAAAGACCAGCTCATTACTGAGCTGGGGAGACCAGGGCACGAGCATGGTCCCTAGAGGTGGACCAGCACTGACCTTGTAGGTGGGAGGCAGCGTCGTTAGGAGCCAAGCTAAAGCTCCAAGACAAGTTCATTGAACTCCTGCCCCCAAATCTCAACTGCAGGCAGAAAAGGCGGACAGACTACTGCTAAGAGAAGACTCGTTTATCTCCTCGGTCTGAAAGGAGTTGACGCTGGGGAAAAAAGTATTGTGTTTAATGTGTGTAAACCCCTTTCTAATCCCCAAGTTAACTCCAGAAATCAAATTACATTCACTGTAGAAGACTGATTCATCCACAAAGTCTCAAATGCCTGAAAGATATCACCTAGCTAAGCTCCTCTTGCAAAGACTTGTAAGTTAGCACTTTCTGTAGCTTCCAAAGTAACTGAGGATTAGCTCTGTTTGTAAATCTGGGGGATACAGGAGGAAGTTCATCTCTGCTGGTGTTAGCCTATCGGAGAGAATCCAACCTGAAAGGCCGCCGGCGGTGAGTGGAAGTGCCAGCTCAGAACCATGCTCTTGGGGGAGGTCCTGCAGAAGAAGAGCATGGGGTCAAAAAGGGGAGTAAAGCCTGGAATTGAGTGTCCTCCTGACCAACTTGCATCTCTCTTAGAAATAAGATCCCACCTTTCTACTGCACTGCCTTTTTCTCCCACAACAACACTCAAAGGGCTTCTAACAAAGTGTGTATTACAGACATAGCGAGTCAAACCTTGGTAAGAATCAAATAGCATCTTACATTCTACCATTTTGCCAAGGTGGGTCATAAGGGCTGCTGTTGTTTTTCTCTGCTTTTCAAATTTATCTTCTCTTTTCCATTTTCTCTCTTACATTCCAAGTTTACCCTAGGTGTGTCTACCCTCAAACAAGGTCCAGAGTCTACACCAGGAGGATCAGGGCATCCTGTTGAACACCAAAGCTTTCTTCCCTGTAGGAAGGCACTATCAGGGTCCTCAGATTTAGCAAGCGAGAGAGAGAGAGAGAGAGAGAGAGAGAGAGAGAGAGAGAGAGAGAGAGAGAATGAGAGAGAAAGAGCACTGTGCTTAACACCAGGCTATGGTACAATCACCAGGACCTCCCTCTTTTCCTGATATCCTAGATGTGGAGCAACTTGTTTAATTATTTCAGAATGCTTGGTAAACAAGGCATGCACAGTCATAGCATGGTTGAAAACATTTCAGTTGCATTTGTCTTATACTCGTTTTCTACACCTATTTTCCCAAAGGCTGCTTTCTCAAAGGGAGAAAAGCTTGATCAGCTGTTAGCACTCTTGCTGTTTCGTGTTCAGTCCGTGGGAATATCTAAAATATATGAACACTTCCTGTCCCTATTTTATATTACCCAAATGCTATAGAGATTAAGTGTTCTGCCTAACTCCACCCAGGACATGTACCCATTTGGGAACCTAAGTCCAACCATTAAATGCTATAACTACTCCTTCCCTCGATTTAGGTAAGGAGTTACCTCTCCCAAGAACTGTGCTTATCTTTCCTTGGCCATTAGGCAAAGTAAGACTATGTTTGCAAATGTTCCTGGCAAGTCATCATTTTATTGTAAATCTTATATCCAGAAGTGGGTCTCTCATATATCTTAATGATCTCATATATCTTGTTCTTAACCCGGGCCCTGTGAATGACCTTGAAGCAGGCTCTTAGCTCCCCAGTGTGTTACTGGTACAGTAGTAAGATGTGCCTGGGTAGGATGTGTAAGTGGCTATTGTTCTGCCTTTCCCAAAAACTAGAAAATGAGCCCTAAAAATATGGACGTTCTTGGGAGACCAGTTTTTCCTAGTCGCTCTCATCATTCTGCCCCCAGTTTGAACTCCAATTCTTGGTGCTTGCTCTTAACTGGGAGCCTGGAAATGGAGTGAAAAAGATTTGAGTTGAGACCTCACTCCATATAGTTGCCCTGAAGAAATGTTAGATGAATGAATGAAAGTTGAGGTACTCATTTTTGAAGGCATTTATATGGAAGGTTGAAGGATTTATCTCCCCCTCCATTTTCCTAACACTATTCCAAACTTCTGAACCTTGTAGTTTGAGAAGGATTGATGGGGCTCCCAGGTCAAGAGTGGACCTCCCTCCCGCCCTCCCCCTGGTTAGGACAAACACAGTACCCAAGTCAGGCCAGTAGGAGGCCAAAGAGGCCAGTGAGACTAATTTGGGAGTTTTCTTGAAGCTGCTGAGCAGGTTGAGTCTCTCTTTTCTTCTGGATTTGAACCTGGAAGTAGGCTGTTTCTTGAAACAAGTCCTATGGTAACAGAACCAATAAATGGAGAGCAATCTTCCAGGATTTATTTACTTTATATAGGCACTGGGTGAAGCGTTTTCCAAAGGCTTGATCTCTGGGCTTGAAGCTATGTTCACCTATAAATTCTCCTTATTAAATCCACTTGAGTTTGTTTTCTGTTACTTGCTACAGAAATGTTATTGGTTAATATAAGCTTATGTGATTTTCAGGAAGTTGAAACACAATATGTATTCACAGAGCTTTCTGAACTCCCAAACCAATATTTAGCCAAAAGACCATTTTCCTTGTAATATCCCGTAAGGCAGAGTTGTATCCTTGAACACAATGCATTTGTGTAAAAGCAATTAAGCTGTGGTCATACAGAGCGTCGGTTGCAACACAATAATTCGTTCAAAGAACTTCAATTCCCACGCCCCTGGACTCATTATCAAGTCTCTTGGGAAATAATGCTGAGATATTGCCTAAAGTGATATTTAAATTTCCCCTCATGTTCCTCTTACTCAGATTATGACAGTTCCTGCTTAAAAAAACACTGCAAGTAAAACATCAAACTGAAAGGAAAAGAGCTTCTTAAAATAAATAATGTCAGTTATTTATTAAATACTATCAGAGAACGCAGTCCTGGCAAGTAAAAAACTGGGTTCAAGTTTTGAATTGCTCCAACTTTGCCCTAGGAGTTGTCTGGCAAACCACACCAGAAACCCATAGCTTATTTGAATAGAGGGAAATGAGTCCTGATCACTATTTGTGAGATATCTTTGTTCAAATACAGATGGAATATGAAAAGATAGGACCCGCTATTCTTTTGTACCGCATTTTTTTATTCATAGAAGGATGTCCTAGACTTCAGGATATGGGAAGTATTGTGTTTACCATCATTATTCCTGACCTCGGAAGGGCAACATTTTTTTTTTATTTACAGTATTTCTGGAGAATCAATCTAGGCTTACAAAAAGCCCATTTGAAACTAATTTACTAGGTTTTTTTCAACCCTGATATCTTTTATAGCATTTTTCTGAGTTAAGAAAACCGCACAGTATAAAAGAAGGTCTCACAAGGAGTGACACTCTTTAGTCATTATGAATCTCACTGACTTTCTTGGTGGGCTAAAGTTCTCAGGCCTCTGTGCACGGAGGAGCTTCAGCCAGCTGGTCTCCAGGTTCCCTTCCCTAGAGATATTGGAGTCTATAAGCAATACACTTACCTTACTATAATATCAAGAGCTACAATTTTGAAACGACACGTTCTGTATAGTTTTTAGTCCTCAATGGTAATAGTCAGAAATAAATTGTCAGGGTTAGAATGACAAAACTTATGAGGGATTCTTGATTAGGAAATCAAATACCTCAAATTTATCGGGACATGGCTTTTTTTCTTTTTTTAAAGGCCTGGAGCAAAATTTTGAGAATCAGATACTATCAAGCTTACTGTAATATGACTAAGTGTGACACATTGTAAGTTCTTTTGCCCTTGTGCAAGGGAATTCTTTTTGTTCCCTCTTTGGGTAGTACTATTCATGAAAGATTAGAAATATTGTAGTATGGATTACTTCAGCATATTGCATGTCCAAGATGCCTGATTATTTAATGGATGGCTTCATGTAACATCCTTTTAGTTTCAGATTTGAATGGATGGCTGCTTTGTAACAGACATATCAAACAAAAGTCTACCAAAACTCACTAGCGACTGATTAATGCCTTAATCAGTCTTTTCTATGACTGAAAAGAGTTTTGGCCATGGCCAGGTAGCTCAGTTGGTTAGAGCATAGTCCCAATATACCAGGGTTGCAGGTTTGATTCCCAGTCAGGGCACATACAAGAAGCAACCAGTGAATGCATAAATAAGTGGGACAAATAATCCCTGTTTCTCTCGCTCTCTTCCTCTCCCTCTAAAATCAATAAATAACCTTTAAAAAAATAGTTTTGTAGGGAAAGGGAGGGGAGGGGAAGTAGAAGAGGATAAAGGAAGAATAAATGATGATAGAAGGAGATTTGACTTGGGATGGTGAACACACACAATATAGCATACAGATAATGTATTATAGAAATGTACACCTGAAAGCTATATACATTTATTAACCAATGTTGCACCAATAAATTTAAGAATAATAAAATAGTTTCATGTTTTTGACAGAGTTCTATGGGTTTAAAAACATTTTTAATCCTCTCTGGAAGACATTTTTCCATTGATTTTTAGAGAGAGTGGAAGGGAGGGGGAGAGACACAGAGAGAGAACATCAATGTGAATTGGTTGCCTCCCACACGCACTGCAACCACCGCCAGGAATCAAGACTGCAACGCCGGCACATGCCCTCGATGGAAACTAACCCGGGATCCTTCGGTCCGTGGGCCATGCTCTATCCACTGAGCCAAACTGGGTAGGGCCATCTACAACATTTAAATTTTGTTCTATAGACAATAAAAATAAATAAAGTAGGGAAAAAAATTGTTCTATAAATACTCATTCAGTTGATTTTAAGTATTGAAAGCCAATATACTGCAATTACACTATTTTGATTATGTAAAGAGTATTCACTGTTGAACAAAATGCATCAGTTAGCATAGAAAAGGTAAATCTATATTGCTAACTTTGTGCCAATAGATAAGGATGCTCCAAACAGCAAGCTCAAATAATGACATTTTCTAACACTTTTTATTAATTGCTCAAAATAATACCACATTTTAGTTTGCTTTATATTTGGACCATTGTTTTCTGAATGTCTTCAATTGCTTTCTATTTTCCTTCTTAACAAAAGTGTATGCCTTCAACATATGACTAAATTTATCCAGGACCTTAATCCCGGTCTCTATGGCATGGAATCAACTTTCTGCTTGAAGACATTCTTGTTCATTCAAAACTAGTTGCTCCCTTGCCCTGCTGTACAGCTGTCATTCTAGGCCATGAATGGGGAGTGTCCCGCCCGCAGGCAAGGCCCTCGAAATCATTTGGTCTGGCCCTGCCAGGGCATTAGGGATGAGTTAATTAAATGTTTGACCCGTGACCTTCTGGTGCTTGAGACGATGCACAACCAACTTAACCACACTGGCCAGGGCCAAAACATTGGTTATTTAACTTAAGATTATCGCTAATGCAAGCGTCTGAGCCTTAGCTGGTTTGGCTCAGTGGACAGAGCATCAGCCTGCGGACTGAAGGGTCCCGGGTTCGATTCCAGTCAAGGACATGTACCTCGGTTTTGTAGGCTTCTCCCTGGCAGGGCCTATGCAGGATGCAACCAATTGATGTGTTTCTCTCACATCATATTTCTCGCTGTCTTTCCCTCTCTCCCTAAAAAGCAACAGAAAAATATCCTCCTGGTGAGGATTAAGAAATAAATAAATAAAATCATTCATTCATTAATAATAATACTCTAAGTGTCTGTTCTTTAATCTGCAAAGGATATAGAGATGCTGTTTGTTAAGGGATTAGTGAAAAATAATTTAAAATCAATGTGTGGAAAAATACATTTTCTGTAGAGAGAAGTCTGTATTAATTACTGTGTTTCTCAAGTACAATAACATGCCTACATAATCATAGCTGCTGCTTGTGAGGAGGGACATCTTTTTAAAAAACAAACAAACAAACATTTTTATTGATTTCAGAGAGGAAGGGAAAGGGAGAGAGAAGCATTGATTGGCTGCTTCCTGCACACCCCCCACTGGGGATCAAGCTCACAACCTGGGCATGTGCCCTTGACCAGAATTGAACCTGGGACCTTCAGTCCGCTGGCCGGAATTTTATCCACTCAGCCAAACTTGCTAGAGCTCTAAGGACATCTTAGTATCTCTTCTCTGAGAGACAAATAATAGCCTTTTAGTGATTCAGTACCATAGTCATATCAATTATAATACCAGGTAAGAAATAAGATGCTGCTATGAGAACTGAAATATGCTTTTCTGTACATTAGAGTTTGAACTTCAGGAATAAACTATGAGTTTTAGCAAAGTAAGAGTCCAAATATCTTATTTGTGCCCACAGAAAATAGAAAATGTATTCTGCTTGCCGGAGAGTACACTCAGTCACTGGCCAACAACAGTTTCTTTCATTCGGCCTCCTCAACGTTGTGAAATTTCCCCAGAGCTCTGCCTTCATTCACTGCAGAGGTAGTGGAGATGGGCAAAGAAAGAAATGATACCAGCAAGTGGTACAGGGCCTAGGACTTAAGTATGTATAAATGATTGCTGCTATTATTACAGTGGGATTCATAGGTATCCTCCACAGGTAGGATAGCCAGATTTAGCAAATAAACATACAGGGTATCCAATTAAATTTGAATTTGAGATGGACAAGAATTTTATTTTAGTCTAAGTATGTTCCAGATATTGCATAGAGTATACTTACACTAAAATTTATATTAAAATCCATTATGTACCTGGCAAAATCATTTCTCTTGTAGTGGAGGAGGCCTCTCACAGGTAAAGGCTGAGAGAGAATGTGCAGAGGAGAGAGTCACAAAGGATTTTACTTCTTAACAATGCCAGATGCGTCCCTGGGGGGCTTAAACCAACAACCTTTTGATTTAACAGCCTAATGCACTAACCAGCTGGGCCACAGAGACCACAATCATTTCTTTTTTAAAAGGGAGATTTAGGTATAGTGAAATAAACCTGTAAGGAATAAAGCGCTGATTAAATTTTACACTAAAGCTGCTCAGACTTCCAAGTCTACTATCCCCTGATAAGCTCAGGTAATATTCAAGTATCAGATATCAGACACAAATCATTCTCATGTTTTGGAGTATAATATAAAATTTTCTCCAAACTGAAATCTGTTGGATCTAGTTACTATATTAAGTTAGACATGGGTTTTGAAATTACTGAATTATATTTTTATTTGGAAAATCACAAATCACTAAATAATGTCATATTAATCACCACTAAAAATATGCAAATCACAAATGTCTGACAGCAGTCAATATCTTTGAAACACCATTTCATAATGTTCTTGTTTACCATGCTTTCTTTGTGTGTGGCAAATAATTGTTTCTCAGTGTTTATTAGCGCGTGCACACCCCCCCCCCCAAATAAATAAAGCAGATGGGTTTTGTATTTTATTCCAAACAGAGTCTCTATCTTCCCACTTACCAAAAACTAAACGGCCTATTATCAATTGTATCAATATTAGCTTTCTTCTAATTTCGTGCCAGCTTTTACAAAATGCTCCTACAAATCTTTTGATGTTACTGGCTAAAAAGTAACTGGATTTTGGTTATTCTCGAGGTCATAATTATAAAAGTAGCTCTCCTAATTCCAGGGAGTGGGAAGGAGGGGGGGAGAATCACTTTATAATATTGTAGTCTATCTCTTTTCCATTTGTGGGAGACGTAATTCCCAATTCCTAGTTTTGATAAGCGAAGTGAGGAAACGAGAAATGTCAGAAGTCCTTTAGCATTTGCAGGCTGCGCACGTTTCCAGACGGATTATAATGCACCGTTCCAAACATTACCATGTGTGCTACCTTTCTTCATTGGTACTTTTCTATTTGCTGATAGAAAAACAAAACCCAGAGGCAGCGCTGCACTTCCTTTTCCAGAACCCTGCACCTTCTGCCCAAACTCCTGAAGGCTTTTCTTCCTGTCACAGCAGGCGCGGGGCACGGTGCTGGTCAGCGCCGTCTCGTGACGGAAAGGGTGCACTGCACCCGCAGAGACCGCGGGGCGCATCCGCGACAGCGGAAACCCGGAGGAGCCGGGCACGTTCCTTAGGCATCCACACGAAACCAAGCATCGGCTTCCTGTGGATCGAGTGTCGGTGTCTGCGAAAAGGCAAAGGCGTTTTCGTTGACAGGCACCTCGGGAACGTGTGTGCTGTAGGCTGACTTCCGTGATGAATTCTGGAGAAAAAAACTGCACTCCGTTAAGACGCGCATATTTAGAACGAAATTCCCACTCGCCCGTCGGAAGAGCCTAGGACGGCCCTTCTCTGAGCAGCGGTGTCTGTACGATATGCCGGTCTGTGCAAGCAGCCCATCTTGGTCACGTCATAGAGCTCAAAGGAGAGCGCCTGGCGACGGCGCGAGCGGCGCGGGCAGCGCCAGGCTGAGTCCCCCGCTGGGTGAGCCCGGCCCGGGCAGAGTCGAGCCGTTTCCGTGCCGGCTGCTCCCGCGCCGCCGCAGGCAAGATGCCGCGAGGACGGCTGCCCCAGCCTCTGCCCCGACCCCTCCTCCTGAGAAACGGGCGAGTGGGGGACGCCACCTTTTGCTCCTTCTTACAAATCTGCCGCTTATTAAGCCTTCGGGGTTTTTAAAGCCGCTAATTTCCCCATTCACCGGCCGGAGAGGAGGAAGCCCGCAGCGTTCCCCGGCCAGGCCCGGAACCACTGAGCGGGGCGGGGCGGGGCGGGGCGGCGGGGCCGGGGGCGGGGCATCCTCGCCGCCTGGGGCTGCGCCAGCCGCGGGCGGGAGGCGGCGGCGGCGGCGGCGGCGGCAGCGGCGCGGGTGCTGCGACGCGGGGATTGGCTGCGGCGGGCGGAGACGTCAGGCTCCCCGCGGCCTCAGCGGCAGCCCCGGCTCCGGGCGGCGCAGTCGGTTCGAGCGCCCGCGGCTGTGAGGAGGTGTCCTCGGCCGTTCCACCTTCTGCCGCCGCCGTCGCCGGGCTGCGCCGCTCGAGCCGGGACGCGCCTCCGCGCTCCTCGCCGCCTCCACCCCCGCGGCAGCCGCTCCCCTCGCCCTCGGCGCGCACACCATGACGAAGAAAGACAAGAAGTCCTTCAACCAGAGCCTGGCCGAGTGGAAGCTCTTCCTCTACAACCCGACCACCGGAGCGTTCCTGGGGCGCACCGCCAAGAGCTGGGGTGAGCGGGCGGCGGTTGGGCGCCCCGAGGCCGGCCGCGGTCCGGGAGGTGCCGGGCGGGGTCGGATGGGAAAGAAAAAAGCGGGAGGCGGCTCCTGCGCGGGGGGCCTCCCCCGGAGCCGCCTTCGCCGCCCGCAGCGGTTTTCGCCGCGGGGCCTCCAGACCCTAAGCCGGGCTGTGGCGGAGCGCGCGCGGCCCATTCATTTCTCGCGGGTCGGGAGGGCCCGTCGCCCGCGGCCGAGGCTGCGGAGCCGCGGGCAGCCCCGATCCCTACCGCGCCGGCGTCTTCCTCCCGGGCCGGAGCGCACGTGCTGCCCGGGCCTCTGCCTCCGCCAGCGGCGCCGGAAGCCGGGGACCCCAGCCCGGAGCCGAGCCCGGGGCGTGCGGGGGGCCCGAGCGCCCGGGCCTCCTTTGTACGGAGAGGCCCTGGAGGAGGCGCCAGCGGCGCCGAGCGGCTCGGGGAAGCCAGCCCCTGCCCCGCGCCCGGGGAGAGGAAATTTCCACTCGCGCCGCTGTCTGGTGACTCCACGCCGCCGCCCCGGCCGAGCGCGCGAGCGAGCGTTCGGTGTGTGGGTGCGTGGATGCCGCGGTGAGTGCATCCCGCCGGGGCATCGTCCGCGGAGACGGACGGGGTGTTTTCTTTTTTTCTTAGAAAAACTGCTCCTTTGGGGGACAGAATCCTATCTGAATGGCACCATGTTTTTCTGTGCCTTCGAAACGTGTGACGGTTGTCCATGTTAGCGGTGTCTCTAGGCACGAGTTCTTTGTTTTAAAAGGAACATTTAAACCGTTCACCAGTGTGGAGTGCTGCTCTAGGGTGCCTCTTTTTCTTCCGAACAAGTAGGTAAACGAATTTTACTCTTTGTGGGCCTTTTGGAAGATATTTTGTAAGTGGTTCTTGACGGATCTTTTTTTTTTTTTTCCCTGAGTGAGAATGAATGTCCAGAGTGGAGAACTCTTGGGGCCCGTTTTTAAAGAGAAGCATGAAGAGAGAGAGTCAGGCATGGCTTAGGACATAAACTGTTGCTGCTGACTGAAACCGGCGCCTCCAGAGTGGATGGAAAGATGGCTTAGGTCCGATCACCAGCCCAAAGGGGCCGTGGGGGTTTTTTAGCCCAACCCCCACGTCGGAGGAGAAGGAAAAAAGAGAGAGATCTGGAGAGGTTGTGATTTTGCTTTGTGTAAAATTACATATTCCACAGAGCCAAGGAAAGAACCCAATTCTCCTTTAATCCCAGTCCAGCGGTTGTATTATCTTACAGATGTTTTGCCTAACTGCATGGTAATCGCTCTCAATTTTTATTTAAAGGGCTGTCTTTTGGGAACCCAGTAGTGTTATGAGGAAATATATCTTGCGTCTAGAGTTAAGTGGGGGTGGGGAAGTGAACAATTGTTTCCAGAGTCTAGTAACTTTTAACTTTTGCTGAAGGAATTTTTGAGAGGGATTCGTTTTTGTAAATTAGCTTCCTTCCTGCTTTCCTCCTCGCCTTCCTATTTCCAGTGATAAGTATCTTCACGTTAGTGTTAGCATGACTTTTCTCCTCCCGTCTAACCTTTGTATTATTAGATACTGGGTAGAGAGTTATTTGTAGGTGCGTTTAAGTAGATGACATGAACAAATTATCAAAAGATAGGGCCTTCTATAAGGGCAGTGGTAGCAGTACAAGTCAAGTTGGGGTTAGTTTTAACAGGATAAGGGCATGAACTTTTTTCAAAATTGAAATAAAGTATGATGTTGGTCAACAAACAGCCAATTCCTGTTTATTGTAGTCATAGTATGCCAGTGCAGAATGGCATAAATAAATGACAATTATGCATATTATCCAGTTATCTCAATTTAAGGGCATCCCTCCAAGGGGAGAGTGGTGTGTGGAGGAGCAGTGTGCCCTGGAGCATGGGGTCTGCCTGGAGAGGAGGTGTCTTGTTCTAGTTTTCACAGAGGCATTGTGTGAGCTAGCTCATCTCATCATTCCCAGAGATGCCCATTATTAGTATTTAGGTGTGTAACTGGGCAGAGTTGAGAAATATTTGTAACATTTTGTAAAACATTTTATTGATTTTTTTTACAGAGAGGAAGGGAGAGGGATAGTTAGAAACATCTATGAGAGAAACATCGATCACAGCTGCCTCCTGCACACCACCCACTGGGGATGTGCCTGCAACCAAGGTACATGCCCTTGACCAGAATCGAACCTGGGACTTTTCAGTCCGCAGGCCAATGCTCGATCCCCTGAGCCAAACCAGTTAAGGCTGTAACATCTTTTTAACAAAAAGACACCGTAGTGTTTTATAATCTTTTGAGTATATTGTGGTCATCTTCTCATGTTAATAAAGATCTTTATCACCATTTGTAATAGCCTACTAGTGTTCTATTGTATAGTTCAGGGGTGGGGGACCTTTTTTCTGCCAAGGGCAAATCGGATATTTATAACAACATTTGAGGGCCATACAAAGTTATCAACTTAAAAACTAGCCTTCAATATTTGGTCAAACATTGAATTAACTCACCCCTAATGCCTTAGCGTGGCTGGACCAAATCGTGGGCCTTATACGGCTCTTAAACTAACAAGTTTATTAATATATATACATCATGTAAGCATAGGAGATATGCAGGGGAAAATAAGTGACTCCTGATTTTTTTTTTTTTTAATTTAAACTAGTTCATTACTGTATGTACTGGTCCTTCCTCCTATTCCATTTATCTTTGTGTGTAGATGTTAACAAACATTTCCTTGAGATATTTCTGTTGGTGGAATATCTAGGTCAAGTATAATATATGTAACTTTTGCATTTTGAAAACGTTAAACTTTTTAAGAAAACTCATTTGTGCAAAAGTTTTTCTACTTGCTTTTTAATTTAATGTAACTGGTGATGGGGGTCCTAACATCTTTTTTTGATCTTGGGCAAGTTGTTGGGTCTACTGGTGTGTAAAGGCCTTTTCTATCCCGGGGATTTTATAAAGATATTAATTTAAGATGCTCCTGATTTTATTTTTTATATTGTAGTCTTCAGTGCATTTGTCCTGTAATCTGAGGTTCCTCTCTTAAGGTTACTAGATGAATTAAAAGCACACATGCTTGCCATTTACATTTGAGATACAGTAAAAATACTGCATGTTACATTACATTGCTTTATTTAAAAGTGTTAGATGTAAGGATTTTGAATAACCACTTGAATATCTGACTAAAATCTTACATTTGGCTACAGCTATTTATTTATTTATTTTTTAATATATTTTTCTTGATTTCAGAGAGTAAGGGAGAGATAAAAACATCAATAATGAGAGAGACTCATTGATTGGCTGCCTCCTGCATGCCCCCTACTGGGGGTTGCACCTACAACCCAGGCATGTGCCATTGACCAGAATCGAACCAGGAACTTTTCAGTCTGCAGGCCAGTGATCTCTCCACTGAGCCAAACTGGCTAGTATGGTTACAGCAATTTAAAATGCTTAAATACTTATAATCACTTTATATGATATTCACAACCTCCCTAAAGCACACAGTGTGGGTGATCAAAAGTATGTTTAGAGTTGGGGGGTTTTGTTGTTTTTTAACAATCGATGCATCTTTAATTCTCAAGCAGAAGCCACGGAAAGTGTAACCTACACATTTGTACAAAGGTGTGGGCGCCCCCAGAAAAACACACCACTGTTAGAAAACAGCCCTTCATAGTAGGAACACTAGCATTTGTTTCTTAAGCAGAAGAGTAAAGACACATCAGGAATAAATAGATTGTCTTTTCCTTTTTCTTGGTTTTGTTTAGGTGCCACTTTTTATTTTATGAAAACAAAAGAAAGAAAATTTAGCACGTTTTGGCTGATGTTGCTAATATTAAGCCTAAGTGCATTAAATACAATTAGAATAAAAATAGTAAAAGAGAGCCTAGAACTTATTCAGTGTTATTTAAATTGTAGGTAGTGGGCCATGTGTTGCGCTTGGCATTTTTAAAAAATAACAAAATAGAATAGTGGAAATATCAAAGTTTATTCTACTTAATAAGTTCAGTCTATGGGGAAACATGCTGTTCAATGAAACTTTTCTGTATTTTGTATATATAGATACCCTAATGTAAAATGTATTTCTTACTGTGGCTCAGAGTCAGAAAAGCTTGAAAACCACTAACCTCACCTTGTACATCATTCATAGGTGAGAAAATTGAACCCACAGATCTGACTAGTCAAAATTTACTGGGTCGGTGACAGAATCCTTGGGCCTTCAGAGGCCCTCCAAGGCCAGAAAAACTATGACATTACATGACCTCATCTAATGACATCTGCTTGTGGGCTTATTTGGAATTCATTAGCTTAAGGTCATTAAGTTTAATAGTTGCTTTATATTACTACTAGAGGCCCAGTGTATGAAATTCGTGCAAGGGGCTCAGCCCTCAAAGCCCCTGGTTGCCTTAGCCCTCGCCCCGGCTTCGTCAGGAATGTGGCCCAGACAGTTGTTCTGTTGTTCAGTCTAATTAGCATATTATCTCTTTATTATATGGGATTAAGTTAAAACTTGAGTTATTGATGTGCAAGCAGAATCAAGATTCTGGACCCAAACTATTTAATGTCCGTATTTTGTTCATGTGCCTTCTCTAGAGCAGTGGTCGGCAAACTGTGGCTCCTTGGCCCCTTGAGTGTGGCTCTTCCACAAAATACCACAGCCTGGGCGAGTCTATTTAGAAGAAGTTTTAGTTAAAGAAATTTGGCTCTCAAAAGACATTTCAATCGTTGTACTGTTAATATTTGGCTCTGTTGACTGAGTTTGCCGACCACTATTATAGAACAGTGAAATGCCATTTTCTCAGTCAACTGCTCCCATTGTGGGTCATCCCTCAGTAAGTGCTCTGCTTGGATATCACACCATCTCACCGTGGGTATCCGACTCTAGGGGTCCCAAGAGGCGAGTGTGTTTATTTTCCTGGTATTGCATAGTTTTGTATGGTATGGTTCTTTGTCCTGTGGAATGTGACATAAACTTTACAGATCTGTGCACCATTGGAAGGTAATAGAACTTGCCTTACCCTGTGCAGCCTATTGGTGGATGTGGCAGAGGGAGCAGCAGAGTCATGCTGAGCCACCACCCGGCAGGAGACAGGACTTTCTGGACCGGTAGTTGCTAGGGGGGAAAGGGACAAGTTTTTGTTTTTGTGCCAGACACCATTGCAATTACTATAATATGTGTTTTACTGTTACTAAAAAGCAATTTACCAACCCCTGAAATAATTTTATTTCTTGCGATTGAAATTTGAATTTATATCTCTAGAATTAAATTAACTATATTAAAAGAACTTTAAAAATCCTTTTATCTTGTCCTTGCTTTATCATTATAAATGTCTAGGAACCAATCATTTATTACTTGATTGTAATTTATTACTAATAGGAAAAAAAATTATTTAACTTTGAAAGATAAATTTATATTATATTCTAATTATGCATTTATTGTGTTGAAATAAAATCACCTGTAGTCTTTAACCACCTAGAATAGTCACTGGTAACATATTTTTAAACATTTAAAAAATATATCTTTGTTGATTTCAGAGAGGAAGGGAGAGGAAGAGAGAGTTAGAAACATTGATGAGAGAGAAACATCGATCAGCTGCCTCCTGCACACCCCTCCCCAAACCCAGGTACATGCCCTTGACCAGAATCAAACCTGGGACGCTTGAGTCCACAGGCTGATGCTCTGTCCACTGAGCCAAACCGGTTAGGGCTGTTAACATTTTTAATAAACAGTTAGATGCCTAGTTCCATCACTTAATGTCTAAGGATAATGTTTTTATTCCTCTCCACCTTTAGAGTTTGATGTGGTGAGGGTACCCTCAGCCCTCTTATCCCCTCTGTGGGCACTGTCCACATTTCTGCTAGAATTTATGGATTCTGGTGGCTTTAGTTACTGTCTCTGTGTTAGGACTCCCAAATTTGCATCTCTAGCTTATATGGCTTTTTTATATTATAACCGATATTAAGATTTCCAGCTGAGACCGGTTTGGCTCAGTGGATAGAGCGTCAGACTGCGGACTGAAGGGTCCTGGGTTGGATTCCAGCAAGGGCATGTACCTTGGCTGCGGGCACATCCCCAGTAGGGGGCGTGCAAGAGGCAGCTGATCGATGTTTCTGACTTTCTATCCCTCTCCCTTCCGCTCTGTAAAAAATCAATAAAATATATATTTTTTTAAAAAGATTTCCAAATGTTAGAAATCTTTAGTTGGATGTTTCATTTCATAGCACCTCTTCATGTAAATCTCCATTGTCCTCAGAGGCTCTCTCTATAATCTCTCTTATTCCTCTCCTGTCATCTCTACCATTCCACATAATTCTCTCCTAGGAAACTCCATAGTTTCCAGCTCCTGAGCCTCTTTCCTTCACCTTGGCATGGCTACTCAGGTGCCAGCTTAGATAGCCTGATCTCTGGAAAACCTTTTGAAACCTTCTTAGCCTTAAGGCTGGATCAAGTGCTCCCATAATGCCATTTTCTATTATAGCATTTAGGACTTGTTTCCCATTTACTAGACTATATATAAACTTGCTATTCATGTCTTACTCATCTTGATTCCCTAATACCTAGCCTGTTGCCTGGCATTTAGGAATGCAATAAAAATGCATTGAACAGTATTTGAAATGTTCCCATGTAATTAGTCTTCTGCAACATGTTTTCAATGTCCTGAGTGGTGTTGGTGTATCATAGTATAACACTTCCCCCAAGGTTTGGACATTCCCCCCTACTTTTTTTTTTTTTGCTGTAGCACTGAGTGAAGGTTTTCATAGAAGTTCCTTGTTCTGAAGAAGCTTCCACTTAACTTTCTTGTTGGAGACTTAGCTGAGTTTGTGATCTTGGCCCTGCATCCGATTAGGATAACAGAACCAGCGTTATTCAGGACTCCCAGCTCTGCTTTATTGTTTTTTGGGTGTTTTTTTTTTTTTTCTTAGAGCTTACTTGCTCTCAAACTTAATGAGGGCTTAATTAATAGTATCATTTTCCCTTTTGCAGGAGAGACTCAGCTGTTACTAATATTTCTGAAAAGAATTCTCTAGCTTAGCCTCCCACATATCTGTCACCTCTTACTGAGTCATTTGTGGAGTTGGCTCTTATTTATAACTTCCTTTTAGTATTTTGCCAGTGCCATGGTAAGGTATGACTTTGCAACCGACCCTTGTTCGAAACATGAGGTACTTTTCTTTGGCTAGCAACTGGCACATAAAATGTGGCCCTTAGTGTATGTGCCCTTACCCAACTCCACACTTTTCTGCACATTTCTTTCCTGGTCCCTTCTTCTCTTTCCTAAATACATATTTCCCAGGTGTCTTCGGCCTTGTTTTCTCTTCTTGGTCTTTCCTTGTAATCTCATAAAAAAATAAAAATTAAAACTCCAAAGATCACTCACAGATTTTAATTCTTGGTTTAACATCTCTCAGATTCCAGTTGCTTTGTGCATATCTCGTAAACCTGGGTGAGTGAGGTTTAGATAACTGTAGTGCCTTACTGGTATATGTCACCTAGTAAAGGGATCTCTTTCCCCTTCCTCCACTGCAGTTCTGCGTTGCTCCTATATTTGCAGTTTGTGTTGTTAATCCTCTCTCTAGGATATTTTTCCATTGATTAGTTACCTCCTGTATGTATCCTGACCAGGGCCGGGGATGGGGTCTACAACCTAGGTACCTGCTCTTGACCAGATTCAAACCTGGGACCTTTCAGTCCATGGGCCAATGCTTTATCCACCTATTCAAGCTGGCTAGGGCTATTTGCAGTTTTTGGAAAAATCAGTATTCTTTTTGTCATCTGGGCTTAAAACCTGGCCAAATTATGCTAATTCTATTTTCAAACATCTGACCTACTCACCCTGCATACCCACACTCCCTCACCCCAATTTTGTGAGAGCACACGTTCAGGGAGCCTGGGATATTAATTTTCTCCTAGCTTCATATTAGTAACCACCTGTTAGAAATTTCTCAGCTTTTAAGATTCCCACCAAACTCTGCCCCTTTATCAAGATCTGGTCGTGCCTTTTTTTTTTTTTTTTTAATAAATTCTCTGATTAAACATCTTAAAGCACCAGATAAAGAGCTTTTGTGACTTCTTATAAGTTATTCCAAGTTAACATAGACCATTGCCTTTCCAGCTTTTTGAAAAGTAACAGTGTTGTTGACTCTAGGAAGGTTGGCTCTTAACTCATTTGCATCCCCAGAAACATCCAAGGAATCAGTTGTAGTCATTGTGACCTAAACCAGTGTAACCTCACTGTTACCGGATTATTTCTAAGGCTGCAGCTTTGATCATGCTCTTTCCTGTACCCCAAAACTATGGATCCCTACTACTTTCAGACGGTTTAAGCTCCAGACAGTCTGGCATTCCAGGCTTACTGTCTTAAAACTCAATTTCCAACGTTATAACCTGTCATTTCCCACCTTATTTCCCATTCACCACATAACCTAGTCAAATGGGTGTAGATGAAGACTTTGGTCTGGAATACCCTATTCATTTCCTCTCCCAGCCCATTCTCTGCATCACAAATTCTTTCCTACTCACAGACCTAATTTTAGTGGCAGCCATGCCCTAACCTGTCTCTGATGATGCCCACATGAAAATAATGTCACATTTATCTCATATGGCACCTAAAACTGTATCCTGGGTTAAAGTGTGTGTGTGTGTGTGTGTGTGTGTGTGTGTGTGTGTGTGTGTATTGCTCCTACTAACTAGATTTTCTCACAGAGTATAATTTACATCTACATTTTATATCCCTACAACAATTAGTCCATAGTACACCCTTATTTTTATTTTTTAAGAGAATTTTTATGATTTATTTGAACCAAGCTGATGATATATGCTGAGGAGCACAATTTCAAATGCTCCCCCTTTACTCTTTTTTTTTAATGGACAAATTGTCATTTAGTTAGTTTCATCTTGTGGTTCACCTATTCCTTGGGCTAAAGTTGAGTCAATTGGTACAGCTGCACACTGAAAGTCTTATTTGTATTCATACTTACACATGAAGGCATAATTCCCCTTAACTCATGATGAGTCTGTCCTACTAAACTTCTAATTCATTTAGAAATTTCCAGATAGGGCTTCGTAGTAAAAATGAGCCTGTTGGGATAAATATATTTTTTTAACTTATGAATCTTAGAAGTACACAAATATACTAAGATGATCTGACGAGGACTCAGAATATAGACCTAAATGTTAGTTCCACATCTCTATCTTAGCTTAGATAACTAATTTAATATCTTTTTGTCTTAGCTTCCTTTATAAGAGAAGAGTTATATGAGACAGTTTCAAATGTCACTTTGAAATGAAAAACAAAACTTATATAAATACTTTAGAACAAGAGATGACAAACTTTTTCTTTGAAGGACCAGATAATATTCTAAGCTTTGCCAGCTACATGGTATCTGTGGCAGCTGCTCAGCTCTGCTATTGTAGCTTTGATGTGGCCACAGACAATATATAAACTAATGGGCCTAGCTGTTTCTCAGTATTTTATTTACAAAAACAAGCAGCAGCCGGTTTGCTGACCTCTGCTTTAAAACTTAAGAGGGTCTAGGCTGATCTCAAAACCTGAATTGGTCTTAAGTGGAATGTGGACTCTTGGCTTTGTTCTTTTCATATAACAAAAGTAATACCAATAAACTGAACAATAAAGATTTTTTTAAAAAGTAATACCATTGTTTGAATTTTTACGTTACAGATTTGATAATCAGTAAGTCTGTTGTCATCCTCAGCTTCTTCCCTTGGTAACCACTGTTAATTAACAATAATACTTTCTAAAATATAGTACTTGCTATATCCACTTTGGATAGAGGTCTGGCAGTTTCATACAAAAGTAAATATACCTCTACCCCATGACCCAGCAACTCTACTCCTACGTGTGTCTGCCCAAGAAAAATGAAAGCATATATCCACTAAAATACTTGCACAAGAATATTCATAGTAGCTCCAAACTGGAAACAGTCCAAATGTCCTGAATCAGCAGAAGACTGGACAAACTGGTATGTCCACACAATAGAATACTATTCAACAGTAAAAAGGAACTAACTACAGTTAACACAAAACCTGGACGACTCATAATTAGGCTTAGTGTAAAAAAGCTTTACCAAAGGGAATACATACTACATGATTTCACTTGTGAAATTTTAAAATGAGCAACACCTATGATGGACAAAAGCCCAAATTGGTATTTGTCTTCAGGACATGGGGATTGACTGGGAGGGGTTGAATCATAAGTGAATGCATTTGTCAGAGCCACCTTGCTACATTAGAGAATTGTATATTTCACTAATGTAGTTTTTTCTCTCTCAATTTTAGTTAACATGGGTGCTGAAGTCCTTAGGGGTGAAGTCTACTGACGTCTGCAATTTGAAATGCATTAAAAAAATAGATAAATGTTGAATATATATGATCTTCTATATTAATAAAAGGGTAATATGCTAATTATACCGGACATCCTTTCAGACAAAGCCCCAGTGGTGGGGGCCAAGGCAGAGGCGGTTAGGGGCGATCAGGTAGGCAGGCACGTGAGCAGTTAGGAGCAAGCAGTCCTGGATTGCGAGAGGGATGTTGGATATCCCCTGAGGAGTCCTGGAATGGATAGGGTGCAGGCAAGGCTGAGGAACACCCACCCACCCCACCCACCCCCACCCCCCGTGCACAAATTTCATGCACCTGGCCTCTAGTATGATAGAGAGTTAAACTGGAGAATCTAGGTGGGTCTTTACATTTTGTTCAACTCTTCTGAATATTTGTGAATAGTCTTAACTGAATCTTAGAGAAATGGAATACAGGAATACATTTGTGTCTCTTGATTGCCTTCCCCCAATTCTGGAGTCTTTTCTGAAGATTGTTTATCAGTTTTCCTACCACCAGTCCTTTTTCAATGTATTTACATAGGTATACTAGAGGCCCAGTGCACAAAATTCATGCATGGAGGGCAGGGGTGTGTGTGTCCCTTAGCCCAGCCTGCACTCTCTCCAATCTGGGACCCCTTAAGAGATATCCGACTGCCCATTTAGGCCCAATCCCGGACATCCCTCTCACAATCCAGGACTGCTGGCTCCCAACTGCTCACCAGTCTGCCTTCCTGATTGCCCCTAACTGCTCCCCTGCCAGCTTGTTTGTCCCTAACTTGTCACCCCTGACTGCTGTCCCCTGCAGGCCTAGTCCCCCCAATTGCCCTTCCCTCCTCTGCTGGCCTAGTCAACTCTAACTGCCTTCTCCTGCAGGCTTGATCACCCCCAACTGCCCTCCCTTGCAGGCCTAGTCCCTCCCAACTGGCTTCCCCTGCTGGCCATCTTGCGGTGGCCGTCTGGTATCCACATGGGGGAAGTCATCTTGTGTGTTGGAGTGATGGTCAATCTGCATATTACTCTTTTATTAGATAGGATAGAGGCCTGGTGCATGGGTGGGAGCCAACAGGTTTGCCCTGAAGGGTGCTTGGATCAGGGTGGGGTTCCCTTGGGGCGTGAGTGGCCTGGGAGAGGTGCCTGTGGAGGTTTGCAGACTGGCCACGCCCCTGGTGACCCAAGCAGAGGCCCTGGTATCTGGGATTAATTTATGTTCTACAATTGAAACTTTGTAGCCTGGAGCAGAGCCAAGCCTTCTGCTCACTCAGTGACAGCAGCCATTTCTGTTGGGTTTTATTTGTCTTCTATAATTGAAACTTTGTAGCCTTAAGCAGAGGCCTGGGCTGGCCAGGGCAGGTGGAAAGCTTGGCTTCCTCCATCTCCAGGTGCAACTCAAGCCTCCTGCTCTCTCCAGCTCTGTGGCTGCCGTCATTTTTGTTTATCTTCTATCATTGAAACTTTGTAGCATTGAGTGGAAGCCTGGGCTGACCAGGACAGGCAGAAAGCTTAGCTTCCTCTATTGCCAGAGAAACCCAAGCCTCCCTCCTGCTCTCTGTGGCAGCAGCCATCTTGGTTGGGTTTATTTGCATATTTGCTTCTGATTGGCTTGTGGGTGTGGCTGGTGGGTGTAATGGAAGTACAATCAATTTCCAAATTACTCTTATTATATAGGAGGATATGTGTGTAGAAAATATAGGAATAAGTAATTTTCTTTTCCACATTTACATGAGTAATAGGAAAAATGTATCTTCTAGAAATTGCTCTTGTTTTTTTTCCCCACTTACTATGTCTTGGCCATATTTCCATGTCAGTAAACATAGATTTATCTTATTCCTTTGAATCATTGCATAATATTCCACATTGTAGATATATATATATATTTTTCAAAATACATGTATTTTTCTTTGTGACAAATATATAGATTTTTCCATTTTTCCTCATAAAATTGCTGCAGTGTTCAATTATTTATTTAGTTGGATACTGAGAAATGGAATCAGCAGTTTGTAATAAACACACACACACACACATGTGTGTGTGTATATATATATGCTTATTTTTTTATGTATTTTATTTTTCATAGAGAGGAAGGGAGAGGGATAGAAAGTCAGAAACATCGTTGGGAGAGAAACATCGATCAGCTGCCTCTTGCACACCTCCAACTGGGGATGTGCCCGCAGCCAAGGTACATGCCCTTGACCTGAATTGAACCTGGGACCTTTCAGTCCACAGGCCGATGCTCTATCCACTGAGCCAAACCGGTTCGGCTATCTGCTTATTTTTTATTAATAGATTATCCTCTAAAGAAGTACCTCCCACAAGCAGCAGATAAAAGAACCTGTTTCCCTTCAACTTTCTGAACTTTGGACATTATCACTCTTTAAAAATTTTGCCAGTTTTATGGGATCCTGGTGTGTATCTGGTTCATTTGATTTCCAATTTCTCTAAAAACTGCAACGTAGCACGTTTTTATGTTTACTCAGTTTCTTTTCAGTTGCTCACTCATCTTTTTGCTCTATTTTGTCTCTTAATTAGTTTATTTTTTAAATTCTCCTTGTTTTAAATAAACATCATCACAAATTTAACAATTTTTATGGGCTGTTCCTAATCATTTACCCCAAAATACTTGCTCACTGATAGTGATTTGCCAGCTTTGTTACATGCACATATTCTTTTTATATGGATTTCTTCCTGGACATTTTATTTTGTTGATCTGTATCTCCAGGCCTGTGTCGTTAATTGCCCTGTGGTATGTACGCTGTGTGTAAGTGTTGGAAATAAATGTGTGGTTTGTGTGAGTGCTGTCCATTTTGCTGTTTGCGTGGCGCTAATCAGGGGCCCCACCGACGTGGCTCAGTGGTTGAGCACCAGCCGGCGCCGTGCGCACGTTGTAGGTTTGCTCTCCGATGAGGCAAATGCAGAAGGCACTCGATTTAATGCTTCTCATCATTTATGTTCCTACCCTCTCTCCCTCTTCCTTCTACTCTGAAATCAATAAAAAATATATATATTTTAAAAACCACTTAGGTGACTTATAAAACATACAGAAAGGATAGTTTATTTGTAAAAAAGTATTTTTTGAAAATTGATTTTTTTGTATTTGTATTAAATGGTGCTTTTATCTTAAATCTCTCATTTTCCTTGAATCTATTTTAGTTTTGAATTAAAATCTTGGCTTTTATGTTAGTCTTGTTTTTTGATGAGTTCCTGTAAGGGTATGGATTTTCCTTTGTGTTCTGCTCTGACTACATTATTGTTGTGAATTTTTAGTATTTCAGATTTTGTTGTTCTTTTTAATCCAAGGATTATTTAGAAGTGTATGGTATTTTACTTTGAATTTAGAGAATGAGTCTAGTTTTTTGTTGTTTTTGTTTTCAATTTTTGTAATTTAAGTTATGATCAATTTGGAACAATGTTTCTGATCAATTTTTTTATCAATACCATATTGTACATATATTAGAACACTGTTAATTGTTTAAAAAATATTGGCCTTTTGGTACTGTTTGATCCCTCCGTGGATTTCTGCAAGAGGTATGTTAAGCCCTAGGGCTGTGGTGGCCAGAGCATTGGCCTGCAGACCTGGGCTGCAGGTTCGGTCTCCAGAACCCCCGCCCCTGTCTGTGGTGTGTGCTGGGGCGGGATGGGCACAACCAGTCAAGGTCTCTCTCACCCATTTTTCTCTTTCTCTCCCTCCCCTACCCCCCCCCCCCTAAAAACTGGTGGGAAAAATATATTTAAACCCACTTTGAGAATATTTTTTACTATTTGACTACTAAGTTATTGCTATTATACTATTTGGGGAATTTAGTTTGTTTTTAAATTTAAGCAAATTAAAATTTTTAATTTGATGTAAAATACAAACTAATATAGTGACAAAAAAAATCATTAACTGACTAGGGATATAGGGATTGCCAAGAAAAACACAGAAGCTTTTGGAGGTGATGGAAGTGTTCTGTATTTTTAGTGTAGGGGTGGTTTCACAGGTTATACAACAGTCAACATTCACTAGAGTTGTGCATTTGAAAGCAATGAAAGTTATTGTATATAAATTATTCCTTAGACCTGATAGAAAAGAAATTCTAATTCCTTTCTTATTCAGAAGGTAATCACTATGAATTTACTTTGTACGCTTATGATCCGTTAAAAACCATTCTTGATACATACATTTATAGAATTCTGTAACTCTGAGTGTTTTAAATTTAAGCAAGTGTTATGTATCATTTTGAGGTTACTTTTTCTCACTTAGGGTTTTTTTGTATTTTATGGCCAACTAGAGGCCCAGTGCACGAAATCTGTGCAAGAGTAGGCCCTTGCAGCCCTGTCAGCCTTGTGGCCCCACCCACTGGTCCTTCGAGAAGGTTGTTCCACCATCAGGTCTAATTAGCATATTCTTTATTTTATAGGATTCTTTCATGTAGGATTTGAGGCTGGTAATTCTGAATCCTTGTATGTCTAGAAATGTTCTTTTGTTTTCTTGGTGTTTTAGTTCACAATCATTTTTCCTCAGTTTGGAACATATTTTCCAATGGTCTAGAGGAACCTACTCGCAGTTTTCAACCTGCTGTAGAGCCTAAGACCATTGGGAAACACAGATTTTACATAAAGATTCATTAACAATAGCAAAATTACAGTTATGAAGTAGCAATGAAAATAATTTTATGGTTGGGGGTCACCACAACATGAGGAACTGTATTAGAAAGGTTGAGAATCACTGCTTTAGCCCCTTTGTCTTTAGGCAAAAATAGATGTGGGTTTTTTTTTTTTGACACTTTGGTTTGTGCTTCCTCAAATTTCAAATACATGGAATCATGTAGTGTATGTGTACTATGTGGGGAGTGAACTGCTTTCATTCAGCATAATTATTTTGAGAAGTAGTTCAAGAATAACATTCCATTGTATGGATAAGGCAGAATTTATTAATCTGTTAGTGTGTGCGTTTGCATTGTTGGCAGGTTATGGTGATTACAAATAAAGCATCAGTGAGTATATATGGAACATGTGCTTTCATTTTTCTTGGTCAAACATCCAGGAATATATTGGCTGAATTTTAACATAGGTATGGTTTGCCCACTTTTTAGAAAAATTGTCAGTGTTTTATAAAACAGCTTTGTGTTGTTTTGTTTTGGTACATTCCCACCAGGAGTGTTATGAGAATTTCAGTTGCTCCACGCCTGGCCATCACTTGGTACAAACAGTCTTTAAAATTCCTAGCATCTGGTGAACATGCAGTGGTAGCTCAGGGTAGTTTTCACTTGCTCCTCTGCTCATCTATTAAGTTTTTTATTTTAATCAAAATATGAAAACTAATTTTTAAAATACCATCCTTTCACCTTCTAGTTTATATATTTTAAAAATATGTTTTATTGATTTTTTTCACAGAGAGGAAGGGAAAAGGGTAGAAAGTCAGAAACATCAATGAGAGAGAGACATCCATCAACTGCCTCTTGCACACCCCCTGCTGGGAATGTGCCTGCAGCCAAGGTACATGCCCTTGACCGGAATCGAACTCGGGACCTTTCAGTCTGCAGGCCAACGCTCTATCCATTGAGCCAAATTGGTTTCAGCTAGTTTATATTTTAATTATATTTACACTTCTCTCCGTGCTCTATTTGCTGTTATGACCCAGTTTTGTTCAGGTGTTAGTTACTTACTTTGTTGAATTTCATACTTCATTGAATTACTTTTTTCTCACATATTTTGTAATTATTGGTTCTGTGGTCTTCCTCTTTGTATTTTGACTTTGTCACAGCATTTTTGAAGTTGTAGGTATGTAGCACATGTAAACTCCCTTAGGTGTTTTACCACTCCATATAGGACAAGCATGTCAAACTCAAAAGCTAACACGGGCCAAATAAGGTTAAAGTTTATGTGGGCCACTAAAAAAACAACCTTCAATTTTTAGAGCAATGTAGGTTTATTTCAATAGAGACATGCTGAATACAAAGGTCTGAAATAAATGAATAATTGTTAACATAAAACAGAACATTTTAATAAAAATTAATATTTTTATTGAACATTAATTTACCAGACACTAAATAACTGCACAAACTAATAAACATAACACAAATAAACTATTTTTCTTATTCTCTGAAAGCGAAATATTTCCTGTTGTGCACACAAAACTTTGGAAAACAGTCTGGCACTTACTCAAAGGCTACATAGTTACCTAGCAATTCCACTCATAGGTGAATAGAATGTGAATTATACCTCAACAAAAAGTTATTTTTAAGAATTAAACATGAAAAGGATTTTAAACTTGTCCATGTAATTGATTTTTTAGAAGTTTGTATTTGCCCCTGCTCTAATTTTGAAACTGGAAACAGAATGCTAATTTACTTGCCAAGGGGAAATAGTTTCTAGTTATCAGAATGCTCTGAGGAGAGGCACTATCTTTCTAGTGTCTAGGCATTCTTGCAGGAGTAGAGTCAGGTCACAGCGTCTCACTAGGAAGTGTGCCTATGTACAGGCCTTTCTTGATGAAGCCCTCAGACCCTGTCCTCCGTGCGCCCCCCCCGCCCCAACCTGGAAGCTCCACTAAGCTTTAGTATCCAGAGTGGTTATTGGGGTTTCACTAGGTAGGTATGACTAAATCACTGACCTCATCATTGAACTCAAATCTCCTGCTTCCTCCACTTCTCTCCCTGGAGGTCAGGGCTCCCTCCAATAACAAGGTACCAACCTCCCTCGGGGCCCACTAAGAGTCTGCCCATTGCTCACCTAGGACACCCCCAGCTTGGTCTCCGTCACTGTGTGAAACCCATCAGGAAACTGCATCTGCGTATCCAGTTCACCCCGTAAGAGAGGCAGTTTACAATTTCTGTTTTTATTTGTTTTTTCTTGGTAAGGAGGAGGGGGTGAAGTGTTGCCATCTTTTCATGTGTGAGATTTATAAGTGAGATTAATTTTACTTTTTAAATGTTAAATTTGGGTCTCTTGGCAAAAGGATTTTTTTTTTTTTTAATCTAGTAGGAGCACTTGCTTCAGTGCTGGAAACGACTCATTTACTTGTTTGTACACTCCCTACATTCAAAGTTAATGCACAAGTATATGGCATCAGACTTGGGACATGGCTATTATTTTGTGTATCTGTGTTATGAACCTGACTCTTTATAGGAAGTTTGAACACATTTTTCATTGTGTAATGATTCTTTAGAAACCATATTTGAGTACAACTTAACCAATGTCTGCTATTTGTTTTGTAACCATGTTTATAAATTTTATTTACGGTATCTTTTTCTAGAAGTTTAAAGTCAAGTTTTGAAAGTGGTATGATAAAAATAAATTTTTGAGGTGACTTAAAAACAAAGCTAAATAATTAAACTCAGCACTTTTGTTTGGAACTTCTCCAGTTTAATACCCATCGCATTAATTGACAAACTACTGTATCCGCAGTCTGTTTTTGCATGAGATTTTATTGGAGCACAGCCCACACTCGATAAATTTGTGTATTTGTCCACTCTGGTCTGCAGTGTGGAGAATTTTATCCGTAGCTCCAACAAACATCTAGATCTGAAGACTCTCTAATGTCTTAAACTAGTCTTTGGGCTTTGCATGTGTTTCTTTTCCTTCCATACTTTACTGATCATTGAGATTGGTCTTTCCTTTTTCTTTCTGCAACAGGATCGCTGCATGTGGTAGGGAAGTGATGCTGTCTGAAGGTGACATGCTCTTCTCCTTTCTTCCTTCTGTCCTCTCGCTCCCTATTTTGGCCTCCTGGTAATTGGGGCAGGGTGGGATGGGGGAATGCTAATCTAAATTAAAATGAAATTGTGTTTAATTATTTCCCCATTACTTGAAAAGGGAGGGAAAGGGAGACAGTTTCTTGGCCTGCAGAAATAAAAGTTACCTCGCTTTTGCCACAGGCTGCTTTGAGGTCATGGAGTCTTTTGAGAATCAGAAGAATATTTAGAGCTGCTGGGAGGCGGTGGGGAGAGGATTAGGTATTTAGAAATATATTATTATAGAAGACTTCAGAAGCACTGAAGTTAAGAGTGGGGGTGAGGAAGTCCATAGATTGCAGGTTAGGAACCCCTGCTCTAGCCCCTCTGCTAGAATAGTGAGAAAACAAAAAAGTAGGTTATTAAGAGTGGGAAATAAAACTGATGTTAATCAACTGTGAGGAATTAAGTGTTCTTCACTATTGCTATACCTGAGGATTTATTCAATATTCTTGATCAATTTTTAAATGTTTCAAGTATAAATGTGTGGCTTTAATATGTAATTCTGATGGTGATCACATCTGATGTTAGAACTTCAAATATAGACTTTTGAGAGAAATAATTATTTTTAGATGTTCTCAAAATAAACCATGGGTTTAGGATAGATCTGTCAGTGTTTTCAGATTGTGAAGGAAAGGTTAAGCCCATAATGTTGAGACTTGTATCTGCTGTCTCTTGCTGTGTGCTCAGCAGTAGAGTAGTGACGTCCCATTGGTTGGGTGCTTGTTTCTGGCCTTGTCCTCTTCACTTTCACATGAGCCTGCCGTTCAACCAGTGTTTCCTAAACTCTCTTCATTGAGATACCATCTTTGTGATTTGCCTTCCTACACATTTCCTGGCTGTTCTTTCAAATCACTTTCAACACCTAAATTTATGCAAATAGTTATTGTGTGAAATACGGGTTGGTGCACTAATTCTCTTCTGTTTGCCACTTAAAGGAACATGTGCAGATTGGGTTTGTCCCACCTAAAATCATCTTTTATTGTTCTGGAGGGCATCAAGTTACAATTTGGGAAGCATTCCCCTTTGTGCTGGAATTTAAAGCTCTGACCTTGAGCTAGAGAATGCTCTGTAGAAGCTACTTGGATGTATTAGTGGAGAGGAGGGGGTCACAGGATGGGTGTGTGCTACCTGCTGAAATACACCTTGCTTGGGCAAATTCATATTCTGAATATGGAGACATTTTGGCTGTGTGCATGGCAAGCTTGGAATCCTGGCCTTGCCGTGGTTGGCTTGGTTTTTTTAATCTGGACAGATGCGCACACAATTATGTATGTATTTCCAAAATTTTGTAAGTTATATTTTCTTTTACAGGTTTGATCTTGCTCTTCTACTTAGTCTTTTATGGGTTCCTGGCTGCACTCTTCTCATTCACAATGTGGGTTATGCTTCAGACTCTGAATGATGAAGTTCCAAAATATCGAGACCAGATTTCTAGTCCAGGTAATGAACTTGCACTTGTGGCTTTTATCTCTTATCAAGTGTTTTACATAGCAGATAAGATAGTTTACCTTGGCCTCGGGTAATGAGACTGTTTTGATTTTTGTTGTATAATATTTATATACGGATACAAAGACTGTTAATATTTACATTAAAGACTTGTGCTGATAAATTTTGCATCCTTTGCCAGAAGTAAGCAAAATAAATATTGAGAATTATAGTAAAGCCAAATTTGATTGATGTAATTACAGGTATGAATGGCCTTAATAAATATGTGTGGCAGTTTCACTTTGTCCTGAATTAATTTATTTATAAAGTATATATTTTGGCTCTAACTCAAGTCAGAGCCTTGGTTTTATAAAATGCATGCTTCATGGTTTAATTGCTTAGTATGGAAGTGGTAAATATTAAATAATGATACATCAATAAAGAACAAAAGGATTCTACTTTATTAATCATCTTAAGGGGGAACAGAACTCCAGGATACTTGAGTACAGAAAAAAATCTTTTTTAAAAAAAATATATTTTATTGATTTTTCACAGAGAGGAATCAGCTGCCTCCTACACACACACACACACACACACACACACACACACACACACACACACTGGGATGTGTCTGCAACCAAGGTACATGCCCTTGACTGGAATCGAACCCTGGGACCATTCAGTCCACAGGCCAACCCTCTGTCCACTGAGCCAAACCTGTCAGGGCTGGTCGATCTTTTTTAAAAATGTAAATTTTATTGATTTCACAGAGGAGGGGAGAGGGAGAAAGAGAGATAGAAACATCAGTGATGAGAGAATAATTTATTGTCTTGCCTCCTGCCCGCCCCACACTGGGGATCGAGCCCCCAACCCAGTCATATGCCCTGACTGGGAATTGGACCCAGTTCTGGTCATTGGTCGATGCTCACACTGGCTGGGCATCCTTTTATTTTTATTTTTTTAAGGTTTATAAATTGATTCTTCAAGAGAGATGAAGGGAGAGAGAGAAAGAAAAACATTGATCTCCTGCCTCCGGCAATCTAGCCTGTAACCTAGGTATGTGCCCGGTCCGGGATGTTGCAACCAGCAACCTTTTTGTGCAAGGGATGTTGCCCAGACAATTGAGCCAGCCACTCTGGCCAGGGCATTGGAACAACACTCTAACCAGCTGAGCTACCTGGCTGGGCTGAAACAGTCTTTGAATGCCGCTGGCTCTGCCATTGTTGGATATGGCACTTGTCTTCAAGGTGCTGGCAATTTCTGTAGAAAAACTAATGTGCCAGAATCCCAATGTATCTTCCCTAAAATGTGAACAACTTGTGGAGACAGTAGAGATGGAAGATTCTAATGGAGGAGTGGGGTCTGGATGGCAGGCAGGCGGTGACGGTGGGGATCTCAACGGAGGTTTCTGTCTGGAGCAGGCGTTTGCTGTCCAGGAGCCATTCAGCAATGTCTGGAGACATTTTTGTCACACCAGAGTGGTGCCACTGTGAGTAGAGAAGCCAGGCATGTTGCTAAATGAAACATCTTACAATGCACAGGACCACCCACCACAACAAAGAATTACCCGTTGTTAGCAGTGCCAAGACAGGAGCCCAGATCTGGATCCTCGCTCACTGCATGGATTCTGAGCCCTGTCAGCAGCCAAACTGAACCAATTTCCCAACTATGTTTTCTTCAGTTTGTTCTAATGGCTTTTCCTTTGTTTGCAGCTAGTATTTGTTAAAACATCATAAATAATTCTTAACCCTTTCAGTTTATTTGACTGAGTATCAAACAAGGTCCATGCTAATTTTCCCTCATCTCTCATTGTAGCTGTTTTCTTTCAACGTAGACTAATTCTAATATAATCATTTTTTTGCTGAAGTTGTTAATTACCATTGAACATAATTTGATCTACTTCAGAAATATTAAACTGTTTATAATCGCATGAATAATATAAGCAGTAAAATATGTTTAATATAGTTAAAAGTATAGAATTTTAAACTGAGTTTCTTAAAACGATATTTTTTTTAAAATATATATATAAATATATATATATATATATATATATATTTTTTTTTTTTACAGAGAGGAAGGGAGAGGGATAGAAAGTCAGAAACATCGATGAGAGAGAAACATCGATCAGCTGCCTCCTGCACACCTCCTACTGGGGATGTGCCTGCAACCAAGGTACATGCCCTTGACTGGAATCGAACCCGGGACCTTTCAGTCCACAGGCCGACGCTCTATCCACTGAGCCAAACCGGTTCGGCTAGTCTCAAGTTTTTGACTAATATCTTGCTGCTTTCCTCTCTTGTTGGGCCGAATCTTGAATAAGAATTAAGTGGTTTTGTGCGAGTTTATTCAGTGGCTTTGTTGAATGATGAATAATTGATGATGACATTTAAGCTGCTGTTAAAATAATGTAATTTTAAAATAGCATATATATCTTTGTGTTTTACTTAAAGTTAATTTTGAAATCACGTTTTGTTTTGGGATTTTCTTAAAAGTTAGGTGTTTTTATTTTATTTTATTTTGTTGTTGTTCATCCTCACCCAAGGATATCTTGCCATTGATTTTTAGAGAGAATAGAAGAGAGGAAAGGAGTGGGTTAAAGAGAGAGATACACACATCAATTTTTTACCTCCAGAACTTGCCCCAATTGGGAGCAGGGAACGAAACTGCAACCCAGGTACATGCTTTCCCTTGACTGGGAGTCGAACTTGAGACCCTTCTGTCTGCGGGCTGATGCTCTAACCATTGAGCTACTGCAGCCAAGGCAAAAGTTAGGTGTTTTTATAGTTACATGCAAGCTGCCTGGCTCTGTTACTGTTTTACTTGCAGTACAGTATGTCTCATTCCTGCTCCAAGATCTTAAGAAAAACAAACTACCTGACATACAGAGGTTGTCCTCTCCTACATTGGATGGTCAGAAGTTTTATTTCTACTGTCGACCTAAGAAACAGTTCACACCTGTAGAGAATTTTAGTAAGAGTTTATTTTATCCCAAACTGATGGGATTGCTGGGAAGCAAGATCTCAGATGCTCCCCAGAATGATAGTTTGCAGTTTAAGGAAGGAATGTAAGAAAGATTACAAGAAAGGGAGAGAAAGCAAGGCTCTGGGGATTGATTAACAGGATAGTTAACAAAATTACTAACAAAATTATTGATTTTCTTGAGGATGGTTAACCCTCCAGAGGGGTCTGTAAAAAAGTCATCTGAAAGGTGTGTTAACTAGGTGCACAGATACAATGGACAGGACTTGTGATCTAATGCTTTTTAAATGAGGAAAGCTTAGAGACCTGATTATATTGCTTACAGATAAATATGCTTACATTTTCTGTTGATAAACTCATGCAACATGTTCTATACACATGGGTGATGACTCCTGATAAATTGTTGGTGTTTCTACTCCAAATTCAGTATGAGAAACATTTTATAGAGCAATGTTTATTATTGAAGGAAAAATATTTAACCACAGAGTTAAAATTGTATAGGCCTCTTTTACTGAATTAAGGTAAGTTTTCTTTTTTTTTTTAAATAGATATAGATATATTTATTTAGATACAAGTATTTATTTCAAGGAATTAACTTATGTGATTGTGGAACTATCAAGTCCAGAATCCATAGGGCAGGTGAGTTGGTTAAAAACTCTCAGGCTCAGTTCAAAGCTGCAGTCCACTGATGGGATTTCCTCTTCCTCAGGAAAAAAATCAGCTTTGTTCAAGGCCCACCCAGATTATTAAGCATAATGTCCTTTACTTAAGTCAGCTGATGGTACATTTTATAAAATACTTTTTTTTTTAATCTTTATTGTCAGTTTATTAATTACATTGTTTCCCCTTTTTATCCCCCTATAGCTCCCCTCCACCCTGTACCTATCCCACCCTCCACCCTCACCTCCCCCTCCTCACTGTCCTCTCCCATTGTTGCTAGATTTTTGTCCAGTCTCTTGCTGCACTTCCCACAACCCTTTTCTCCCCAAGAATTGTCAGTCCATTCCCTCTCTGTGTCCATGTCTCTGTTATATTCACCAGTCTATCCTGTTCAACAGCCTATCAATTCACTTGATTTTTATGTTCATTTGTTGATAGATGTGTATTTGTTGTTCATAATTTTCATCTTTACCTTTTTCTTCTTCCTCTTCTTAAAGAATATCTTTCAGCATTTCATATAATGTTGGTTTGGTGGTGATGAGCTCCTTTAGCTTTTTCTTATCTGCGAAGCACTTCATCTGACCTTCAATTCTGAATGATATCTTTGCTGGATAGAGTAATCTTGGTTGTAGATTCTTGCTGTTCATCACTTTGAATATTTCTTGCCACTCGCGTCTGGCCTGCATCGTTTCTGTTGAGAAATCTGCTGACAGTCGTATGGGTGCTCCCTTATAGGTAACCAACTGTTTCTCTCTTGCTGCTTTTAATATTCTCTCTTTGTCTTTTGCTCTTGGCATTTTAATTATGATGTGCCTTGGTGTGGTCCTCTTAGGGTTCCTATATATTGGGGTTCGGAGCACTTCTTGGACTCCTAAGTCAATTTCTTTCACCAGGTGTGGGAAGTTTTCAGTCACTATTTCTTCAAATAGGTTTTCATTGTCTTGGCCTCTCGCTTTTTCTGGCACCCCTATAATTCGGATGTTGGTATGCTTGAGGTTGTCCCAGAGGCCCCTTACACTATCTTCAATTTTTTGGATTCTTTTGGTTTCTTGCTTTTTCAGCTGAGTGGATTTTATCTCTTTGTATTTCCAATCTTCAACTTGGTTCTTGGGGTGCTCCAGGGCACTTTTAGGTCTTTGTTTAATATTTTTTGTTTCAGTCAGTGTATGCTTAATTTATGGTTGGTCCTTTTTCATATCCTTGAGAGTCTGCTTTAAATCCTTGAGGGTTTCTTTCATTTCCTTGTAGGACTCATTCATTTCCACGTTGGTCTTGATCATTTCCACGTTGGTCTTGATAATTTCCTTGCAGGTCTCGTTTATATCCTTGAGGGTGTTGTTCATTTTCTTGTAGGACTCATTCATTTCCTTTGTGGTCTTGCTTATTTCTTTATAGGCCTCGATCTTTTGTTGGAGCCTCTTAAAAAACCCTATAACCATGGTTCTGAATTCCATGTCCAGTCGTTTTTTTTCCTCCATTTCTTTCACATCTGATTTCTTTCCATGTTGCTGCATGGTGGCTGCTTCCCTGAGTTGGTCAATTAGCTTTGTGTGGTAGACTTCCTACTAGGGATAGTGGCTCAGCCTCCCCGGTTACCTGAGGTGGATATGGGCTGCACAGTCTTGCTGAAGTTAAGCTCAGTTAATCGTTGTTAGCACTTGGAGGGTTGACCTCCAGGCCAATTGTCTGTGAAGCTCAGCTGTGCTCAGGTTGGATGGGCGGAGTCTCCGGGCCAAGCAGACAGCGTTAGCTCCGCCCTATGCGGCCCCAGGGACTCTGTGCCGCGGGCAATGGCCACCAGCACCTCTGAGAGAGAGCCGCTGCGGAGCTCCACCGGCTGCTGGTTGCCGGGGAATTCAGACTCTCCCCAAATGACTTTGCATGCGCAATGGCTCACCCAGGGTCGTAAAACAAAGCAGTCTGACGGTTTTCCGAATGAGAGGCAAGTCGCGGTGCGCTCTCTGCACCGTCACGCAGCCGAGCTGTTCGCGCAAGCTGCCTTCTCCACAAGCCGGGAGACCCGGCAGCACCCGAGCTTCGGCGTGCCCTCCCACTGTCCAGTTTTCACCCCGTGTGATAGTGGGTTCTCTGGACTTCGCCCAGAGCTGGAGAATCAGTCCAGTGGGACTCTTTGCCTCCCCGTTCGAGAAAACTGGCCGATTTTCAGCCGCCCGCCCTCTCCGCTGGCGCGCACTCCAAACCTCTCTCCGTGCGAATCTTTCAACGCTGTTCGCAGCCGCTCCCCCTAGTCACAGTGTCTTATTTTCACTTTTACTTGTGGAATTTTCACTCAGCGAGCTTTCTGGTGATTCTGGAAGGTGTTTGTTCTTTCGTTAAGTTGTAGTATTAAAATTGCTGATTATGACGGCAAGATAGGTGTTTCACCTTTGCCGCCATCTTAGTTCTCTCTAAGGTAAGTTTTCTTTGTGAATGTTCCCATATAGCTATAATTTGAATGACAAAGGTTTAGATTTAATTTGCTAAACATTTTCTCCATATATTAATAACAAGTAGGCAAAACCTAAGAGTATTTGATAGAAAAAATGAATATAGAAAGTACAAAGTAAAACTTGCATCTTTTAAGGAACAGCAATTATAATTAACTGTAGTCAATCAGATTTAGGGAGGTATCTTATTGGTCTGAGATGACTTTGAGGATTTGGAATTCTCTTCATTGTAAATGTTGACCTTCGTAGTCAGGAATGGGAAGTTCTTGATAGTTTCAACCTACCTGTGACCACAAATTTCCATGTCCTTGACTGAGATCTGTCCTTTTAGGGGTAAGAAGAAAAAGAGAAGGAATTTACTGTAGTTAAGTTACCTCTTTCTGTTTTTTCTCTTTATAGGACTTACAGTTTTTCCAAAACCAGGGACAGCGTTGGAATATTCATTTAGTTTGTCTGAACCAAAGTCCTATAAAGGCTATATTGAAGACCTTAAGAAGTTTCTAAAGCGTAAGTGTTTTCTTAGAATGAGGTAAAAGTTTTTAGTTATTATGGAAATTAATACAAAATTTTGAAAACATCATTCTTAGAGTTTATTTTGCCTTTCTTTTTGTTCTGTCAAACAGTCAACTAAGGACTTTTAAGTAGATTTCATGATTAGTCATGATTCTAACATTCTAACTTACGGAAAGATATAAGGATCTAAGCCAAACAAGCGGTTGCTTTTAATTTTTAGTTTTCAGCCTCTAAGAAATATGTACGTTTATCGAGACATAACATTTATATCTGCATTAAGATTATATCTGAAAGTATTTGAGTAGAGCAAAGCTATATTATATAAAATAATACATCTAAGTATTTGGATCTTTTGCATCCAATGTTGTGCTTGTGGGGGTGAGGGGGGACGACTAGGAATGTTGCTTATCATTAAGAAGAGAAGTCTATGTGTCAGTTTTGAGTTTTTTGAAGTTAACCAGTTGTAAATCTTTCCTGCCCTGGCCCAGTTTTTTTCTTACGTTTTGCTTGTTCTAATTCCATGGTGTTAACATGCATATGATTATATGAATAATCATCAGATGCCCTGGCCTCTTGTTTCATGGCTGCCTCACCTCTTCCTTGGCTGCAGTCTTACAGCCACCCCTTTAGCGTGTCTCTATTGCCAAAATCCCTGCGAGCCTTCCTACCATGGCCTCTGTCCTTCCAGTTTGCTTCTTTAGCTTCCCTCACTATTCTTCTACCTCATTGGGACTTTCAAACCACAGCCCTTTTATCCCAGCCAGTCCTCTTGTTTCCCTTCTTTTCAAGCTTAGTTCCATGGCGCTTTACTCTTGCCATTACTCTAAAATCCCTTGCTTCTCTTCAACTATTGGTCATGAATTGCAAATGGATGAAGCCATAAGGTTTCTGGATGAAGCTCTTCCTTAGAGCCTGCCCCTCTAATCAGCCAGGTGCTGCTGAAGAATATTTTTTTAATAGGCTTTTATTCATTTCAGAGAGAGGGGGAAAAGGGATGAAAACATCAATAATGGAGAGAATCATTGATTGGCTGCCTTCTGCAAACCCCATCTTTGAGATTGAGCCCACAACCTGGGCATGTGCCCTGACCAGGAATCAAACCATGACCTCCTGGTTCATAGGTTGACACTCAACCAACCCACTGAGCCATAAGGAAAGGCTGAAGATTTTCAACAGGACTGAATGGTGCTGGATACTTGGTCACCTTCTTGGGCTTGCTCTGCTATCTGGCAGGCCTATAGAATTTCTTTGAGTAATTATTTACAACCTCTACTTTCCTACCTTTTCCCTTAGAACTCTTAACAATGGTTCAGTCGATGACTGCATTTACCACGGCAGTCCCATAAGATTGTAATGGAGCTGAAAATTTCCTATTGCCTAGTGACACAGTAGCTATCATAAGGCCGGTAGGACAACATATTACACAAATACTATTGTGTTACAGTTGCCAACAGTATTCAGTATAGCAATGTGCTGTGCAAATTTGTAGCCTAGGAGCTATATGGGGACAGAATTTATCACCCCAAATTCTGGCTGGTTAATTTTGAGAAACAGCAGTCATGGGAGCAGCTCTGCAAACCAAATGGAAGTGGCTCTTGGTAAAAAAAAAAACCTTTACATTTGTACAGTGATCCCCATTTGTAAGGGGGTCGACCTTATCTCTGGACACTCATCGATGCAGAAGACAGAGATGCAGACCTGCAGCAACCTTACCCTTGTTTACCGTGCTTTCTCAAGTGACCTCCCTCCCATAGCTGACACCTCCAACCCATCATCTTCTTTCTCTTCACCTGAAGATGGCATTTAAGGTGGTAGCTTTAGGCCATTTTGACAAGTTGCTCAATTTTCCTGGGTCTTTCCCATGTATATAGGAGGTATTCATGTTTTTAAACTTGTTTGTTTTTCTCCTTTTCTTTTTTTTTTTTTAATTTATTGATTTTTTTTTTACAGAGAGGAAGGGAGAAGAATAGAAAATCAGAAACATTGATGAGAGAGAAACATTGATCAGCTGCCTCGTGCACACCCCCTACTGAGGATATGCCCGCAGCCAAGGTACATGCCCTTGACCGGAATAGAACCCAGGACCTTTCAGCCCGCAGGCCGACGCTCTATCCACTGAGCCAAACCGGTTTCGGCTCATCTGTCTTTTGTTACAGGGATGTTTCAGCCAAGAACCCAGAAAGCCAGGACAAATCATTTTTCCTCCCCTACAGAGCAATAGGCTATGCCCTCTAGCCTAGGTGTGTAGTAGACTGTACCATACAAGTTTGTGAAAGTGAACTCTGATGTTTGCACAGTGATGAACTAACCTAAAGCTGCACTTCTGAAAATAGACCCCCATCATTAAGTGACACATGATAGAATCCTATCTAATAAAGAGGGAATATGCTAATTGACTCTCACGTCATCACAAAGATGGTGGCGCCCACAGCCAATAAGGAGGAAATATGCTAATTACTGCCATGCCCTCAAAAATGGTGGCAGCCACAAGATGGTGGTACCCAGACCCTTTAGCCCCATTGGGACAGCAGGTGCGCAGCATGGCTAG
This sequence comes from Antrozous pallidus, assembly GCA_027563665.1. Classification (NCBI taxonomy): domain Eukaryota; kingdom Metazoa; phylum Chordata; class Mammalia; order Chiroptera; family Vespertilionidae; genus Antrozous; species Antrozous pallidus. The sequence continues at coordinate 28,925,136 of CM050524.1, read as the reverse complement.
GCCTGCCCCAAGGTGGGTCCGACTGCTGTGCATGCCTGCCTCCAGAGACCCCCAAGTCCCTCAGCTACCCGGCTGCCCAGGGCCACCCGAGGCTTGCTCTGCCGGCAGTGGCAGCAGCAGAGGTGTGATGAGGTGTCGCCTTCCCCAATGTTGCAGGGTCACCTCTCACCCCTGAAGGCTCCTGGACTGTGAGAGGGGGTAGGACTATGAGAGGAGGAAGGCCGTGCTGAGGAACCCCCCCCCTCTCCAGTGCATGAATTTTCATGCACCAGGCCTCTAATAACCTGTATTTCTGCTTCAAGAGTAAATTGAAGCTCAGGTAGGAATTCCCCCCGTTTCCCCGTTATTAGTATAACAAACGGACAGTTGTAGCCATTTTGTCTGGTATCACCTGCTCTGAGGAGGGAGCTGTCTTTCTGTCGCCTGAGGTCACCTGTTCCACCAGCCAGGCTGTGGATCTCATCTCTCTGTCTGTTTACAGTCCTGATGTGCATTTACCCTCTCACTGATCTTTCCTGTCAGCATGCAAAAGCCCGCAACTCGCTCCCTTTTAAATCAAAATTCTCTTTTGGATCCCACATTTTCCATTAGCTATCTTCCTAAGTCTCTTTCCTTTTATAATTAGATATATAAAATTATATTTTTGTGAGATATGACCATGGTTTAAAAAGCCAATAGTCAAGCTGAAACTAGTTTGGCTCAGTGGATAGAGTGTCAGCCTGCGGACTGAAGGATCCCGGGTTCGATTCCGGTCAAGGGCATGTACCTTGGTTGTGGGCACATCCCGGGGGGGGGGGGGGGGGGGAGGCAGCTGATCAGTGTTTCTGGCTTTCTGTTCCTCTCCCTTCCTCTCTCTAAAGGATCAATAAAAAATATATATATATTTTTTTAAACTGTGGGGAAAAAAAACAACCAATAGTCAAGAAAGGTTTGTAATAAAAACAGTTTCCTGCCTCACCTTTCTAGCTGCAATTTTATTCATTCAACACATACTTTTTTGAATGCCTTTTCTGTGTCGAGCACACTTCTAGGTTCCATCAATAAACAAAAGAAAAATGACTGTGGCATTATTGCCCTGTGGTGGATTAGAAGGTAGTAAGTGTAGTGGAGGGAAATAGAGCAGTGGAGGGAGGGAGGGAGGATTGGGAAGGCTGTAGTTTTGAAGGCTGGGCTGGAAAGGCCTCGTGTCTCTTTGCTGGAACCTCATGGAAATCTTTCAGGATGAAGACTAAATTCTCCAGTTCAGTTATACTCACACACCAGTCGTTCTTTTGGAGGCACTATTGCATCGTATGTAACCTGCTTAGCAGTGTCTTCCAGGATACTGCACTCACTGAGAGCAGGGACCACGACAGGCTTGCTCACTGTTGCGTCATTATTGCCTAATGCTGGGCAGAGCGAGCATGACAAGCCGTTTGTATTTCTCCCTCTCCTTTCTTCCCCATCTCCAAGTTGTAACCATTTTACTCCTCTATCACTTTGGAGTCAGTAGTTACCTCCATCTCTGCTACAGTGCCTTTCTGTAAGTTAACATTACCTCTCGGCTCTGTCGCAGGTCCTGTTAGTATAGACGGCATAGCACTGTCTATCTTGAGGCCCTTCGATTATGATTTTACACTTAACACCTATCTTCCCCACTGCACTGTAAGCTCCATAAGGGCAGCAACAGCGCCCCTTTAGGTCCTCACTATTGTATCTTGGGGGGAACAGAGGCAGCATTCAGATAATGCTGTAGCCATGGCTGGGACCACCTCATGGCAAAAGATATTGATCTATAATCCAGCTTGTACCAGTGTTGAAATGCAGTAAAATTCAGAGCACTAGATAGCTCTTAACAGTTAAAGGAACAGATAATATTCTTCCCCTAAAATTATCTAGTAATTAGCCTCGCTGTTTTTGTCTTCCAAAAATGTTGTCCAAAGGAGGACATATTCCTAGTTGTGTTTAAGATCTTTTTTGGCTGATCTGTGCAAACACAATGTTTCCTTTGTAGCATATGCTTCGGAAGCACAGAAGAACCTCAAAAACTGCCAGCCTGATGGAGTCTTCTTTGAACAGAAGGGCCCGGTTTATGAAGCTTGTCAGTTTCCTCTGACCTTACTTGAAGCCTGCAGTGGGGAGAGTGATCCTGACTTCGGCTACTCCCAAGGACACCCTTGTGTTCTTGTGAAAATGAACAGAGTATGTACACATTTTGCTGCTGTTGGTGCTTTTCTCTAATACCCTTATTAAGAAGCTGTCAAGTGTTTTTTAAATGTCTCATTTGAGGTAGCTAGTGTAAAGGGCTAACAGTGATACCTTTGGAAAAATTAATACAGGAAGCAAACAAGATTGGTTCACAAGTTAACCATAGCTTAGGCAATAAAAAAACTTCCACTTTTCCCCTTTGGAGAGAGTTGCATGCATGCAGTCATAGATGAATGCTTCAAGGGGCAGGTGTTCTGGGTGTCATGCCCAAAGCATAGTTTTGTTAATGTGCAGTATCATCTTTGAAGACTGTTGTAAAGCAATTTAAAATCCCATCCTATCTAATAAGGTGGGAATATGCTAATTGACTGCCACCTCAAAGATGGCGGCGCCCAGTCCCCTCAGCCCTGCTTGGGAGGCAGGAACACAGCACAGCTGAGTCCCGCCGCTTTGCATACCTGCCTCAGGAGTCCCCCAGTCCGCTCAGCCCCTCAGTTGCCCAGGGCTGGCCCAAGGCGCAGGCAAACCTGGGATGGCGGCTGCCCAGCTGCCTGGGATCAGCCAAGGCTACGCTTCCAGCAGTGGCCGCAGCAGAGGTGTGAGCGGGGCATTGCCGTCCCCTGATTGTCGGACCACCACCTGCCACTGAGGGCTGCCAGGCTGGGCTGAGGAGGTCCCCTCCCCCTTTCCAGTGCATGAATTTTCATGCACTGGGCCTATAGTGGGGAATATATGAAGTTTTGACTTAGATTAGTAGGGAAGCATGTTTTTGTAATACACTGTACAATTAAATAGTAGAAATATAAATAAAGCTGCATTATACTGACCTCAGTTGTAGCCAGTTACTAGTATTTTGCTATGTTGTGCAGAAGAAGTGCCTGAATTGTATAGCCATCAGCAAGTTAAACTAACGTTCTTTCCTTATAAGTGATAAAACTCTCTGTCAGGGTGCAAAGGACGCTGCTGCCCTCCTGCAGTGAAGTGACCCCCCCCCCCCCCCATGCCCTGCTGCTCTCTGAATATTGTCCTGTGGAGTTGTGTTCTGATACAGTTACCCTGTTGAGGCTAACGAGATCTCCCTTGAAAAGTGAGGTCATTCCTGGACATTTACTCCAAGAAAGGGTAGTTTCATAAATAGGTCTACACCTCTCAAGATCATGAGTTCACATATCCCATCCAATAAGCAAATTGCTACCATCCTTAATAAAAGGACAGCTTAGGTCTTCGGAAGTTGGCACTGCTAAATAAGGAGTCTCCCTGGAGGGAGACCAGCTAGATCCTGAAATGCCCATGCCGATACCCGCCAACCTCCCTGCTTTCTCTCCCCCAGAGGACCGGGACAGCGTCTGTTCAGCCCACAGCACTCGAGAGCTCGTTCCGAAACAGGCCCGACACAGGGGAGGCACTAGTTTGTGACTGAGGATGTTCCAGGCAGACTGTGTTAAGAATCAAGGTTAACAAAATAAGCATAATGTAATGTCTTTTATGAGAAACATATTTTACAGGCATTCACATATAAAATGCATATAAATTCCGAATGCCAAAAATCCTCACAAAATAGATGAATAAATATCTGTTATCATTCATACAAGAGGTTATGTCAACTATAAACATGCAGGTACCTTCATTCCGTAGAACTGAATGGTGCCGAGAGTCTTACGGGATTATCCCTGGTGTGCGCATCTTGTGGGATAGATAGATGTGGACTCTGGTCAGGCTCCTGGAAACATGATGGAAATGTGAGGATTGTGACCTAACATTTCATGAAGGAAGGTGATTATATTGTGCCTCTACAATTCTTATCATTTGCATTATTTGCTCATGTAGATAATGAAACTTAAAGGTGTCGGTCTGGTTGTTTCTTAATTTAAGGGTAGCAAGTGCATTACTGAGTTTTGGTCAGTTCTTTAGTAACTGATGTGTTTCCTGACTTGCCCTAGTACAGTAATAAGATAGCCAGTTGGTAAGATTATTATATTGAAAAGTCCAGTCTGCTCCTCTAAAATGAAATTAGCATAAAAGGCACAGGAATGGGGTTTCAATATACAGAATTACTGTTCATCTCAACCCTTGCATTCCTGCTTCCTGTGGTATCCATTTGTGATGTTTCAATTAATCAGTTTTTTCCCACCCTAGATAATTGGATTAAAGCCTCAAGGAAGACCAGCAATAACATGCACTGGTAATTCTAAGGTTAGTATTCAAGAAATAACCCAACTTTTGTTAAAGCTCTAGTGTGTGAATATCTAAAAGTCGAAAAGTTTTAGTCATTTCCCCCCTTCCTGTCACATTATAAAAGTCCTCTGTAGTGCCATTCTTAGAAGAATAAAATTTCACCAAACTTGGTGGGTAGCTCTTCTCTGTGTGCTCATTATAATTAAAAAGACTTGCTTTCCATGTGCGTTTGACTTCACATACATTGCCTTACAGCACCATGTAGCACAGTTCATTGATTCTGAGGTTTACCTTGTTTATAGCTTCACACTGAAATTGGGGTTGGCTTTACAATCAATGGTGTCTTATGTGGGGTTTTTTTTCTTAATAGTACATCAAGTGATGTGTATCAGTGACACCTGAGACTTAATGAAACATGGTACAGGCATTGTTTTCTCTCCTGTCCTGCCCGGCCTTGTGTGTGTGTTTTGGTTTGTCTGAGAGTTCTGGGCAGTTTTCATCTCACAGTGTTTTGTTTTGTTTTCTCTCCATGCTGCACGTGCAACTAAGAAATACGTAAATATGAGTAAGAGTTCTGAGGGAAAACTTTTTTAAGTTCCAAATTTAATTATATCATTGTGCAAAATATTGACATTCTAACTTCAGTTGTGTCAGAAATATTTTACTTGAAACGTTACATTGAAATAACTTATCAGGTTGTTTATGGAAAAATTTGTGATTCCTTTTAACCATGAATGGAATTGTATTTGAGCAGAAACTTCTTGCTCAGTGGTTGTTAAATTCGACCGTCCAGCAGAACCATTCGGAGAGCTCGTTGAGGTTTTTGGCCTCATTGGTCTGGGTGAGGCCCAGACTTTACACTTTACCTAAACTTTCCAGGTGGCGCTGCCTCTTTGGGGCTCGCACTCAAGAACCGCTGCGTCAGAGGATCTCGACTCCTTCTGAGTCCAGTAAAAATCGGGACGTTGTGGTGGCTCATCTAGGTTAGAGGCATACACGTCGCCGTCGTCACCATAGGCAATTCCCTTTATCTCTTTGTGCCATATTCAGCTCAGCAGGAAACTGGATGAAAAACCAGAATCTCACTTAAAACCAGATGCTACATTGAAGCCAAGCTTTTCTGATAAGTCCTTCTAAAAATTTACTTCCATCTCTCAAGACAAAAGAAAACCTTGTGACTATAAGCTACATTTAGAAGCTGTACTTTGTAACTCTTTATGAACCTCCTTGCTTGCAAGTCTTTGTAGTAGAAATTCCTGAGGCTGGGTGGCTAGGCTTCAGCCAGGTGGAAGTGCTCATCTCCTGACTGTACCTGTGTGTGCAGGAGCTGTTGCTTTGTATGTGAGCAGACTACATAGACAAGCTTGGAGTGGTGGTCTATAGAGCCGGCACCACCAAGAGGGCAAACACCCACATTTAGTCAGAAGGGCAAACACTTTATAGAACCCGTTCCTAAGGTTTCAGTTTTATGAACCTTTGGCCAATATAAAAAACCTCCATACTGTATCTCATCCCGTAGGAGTTTAAATGAATTTTTCTCCTTGTATATCTATTCTGTGTCCTTTGCTTCTAGAAGAATTTGGGGGAATATTAATGAAAAATCCTGATCTATTGACTCAGATTTCAGATGGTTTTCGTTATGTGTAAAGTACATAAAGTAATCAAAACAGATGGGTTTTTTGCTTTGCTTTTTTTTTAGTTGTGGAATTTTTTTTTAAATTTAAAATTTATTCAGTTTATTAATTACATTGTTCCCCTTTTTTCCCCCTACAGCTCCCCTCCACCCGGTACCCATCCCACCCTCTTCCCTCACCTCCCCCACACTGTCCTCTCCCAAAGGTGCATGATTTTTGTCCGGTCTCTTGCTGCATCTCTCACACCCCTTTTCTCCCCAAGAATTGTCAGTCCATTCCCTCTCTATGCCCATGATTCTGTTATATTCACCAGTTTATCCTGTTCATCAGGTTTTTAATTCACTTGATTTTTATAATTATTTGTTGATAGGTGTGTATTTGTTCATAATTTTTATTTTCACCTTTTTCTTCTTCCTCTTCTTAAAGAATATCTTTTAGCATTTCATATAATATTTGTTTGGCAGTGATGAGCTCTAGCTTTTTCTTATCTGTGAAGCACTTTATCTGACCTTCAATTCTGAATGATAGCTTTGCTGGGTAGAGTAATCTTGGTTGTAGATTCTTGCTATTCATCACTTTGAATTTCCTTGCCACTCCTGTCTGGCCTGCATCGTTTTGTTGATAAATCCACTGACAATCGTATGGGTGCTCCCTTCTGGGTAACTAACTGTTTTTCTCTTGCTGCTTTTAATGTTCTCTCTTTGTCTTTTGCTCTTAGCATTTTAATTATGATATGTCTTGGTGTGGTCCTCTTTGGATTCCTATAGTTTGGGGTTCTGCGCTTCTTGGACTTTTAAGTCAATTTCTTTCACCAGGTGGGGGAAGTTTTTGGTCACTGTTTCTTCAAATAGGTTTTCCTTATCTTGTTCTCTCTCTCTTTCTGGCATCCTTATAATTCGGATGTTGGTATGCTTGAGGTTGTCCCAGAGGCCTCTTACACTATCTTCAATTTTTTGGATTCTTTTGGCTTCTTGCTTTTCCAGCTGAGTGGATTTTGTCTCTTTATATTTCAAATCTTTGACTTGGTTCTTGTGGTCCTGTAGATTGCTTTTAGGTCTTTGTATAATGTTTTTTATTTCAGTATTGTATGCTTAATTTCTAGTTGGCCCTTTTTCATATCCTCGTAGGTCTCATTCATTTCCTCATAGGTCTTGTTCATTTCCTTGTAGGTCTCATTAAGTTCATCGGCCTTTTCTAGGAACCTCTTGAAAAACCTTATTGTGGTTTTGAACTCTTATGTTCAGTTGTGTTTTTTTCTCCATTTCTTTCACATGTGATTTCTTTCCATGTCTCTGCATTGTGGCTGCTTTCCTGAGTTGGTCGATTAGCTTTGTGTGGTAGGTGTCCTCTAAGGGACAGTGGCTCAGCCTCCCCAGTTACCTGAGGTGGATACTCTTGGTGCAGTTCTTTATGGGTTGCACAGTCTTGTTGAAGTTAAGCCTAGATTATTGTTGTTAGCACTAGGAAGGTTTGACTTCTAGGCTAATTGGCTGTGAGGGTCAGCTGTGCTCAGGTTGGATGGGTGGAGTCTCCGGGCTGAGCAGGCAGCGTCAGCTATGCGGCATCTGGGTCTCTATGGGGTACCTGGGCCTCTGTGCGGGGTGGTAATGACTGCATGCACCTCTGAGAGAAAGCTGCCGCCGAGCTCTACCTGCTGCCGGACAATTCAGCCTCTCCCCAAATGAGTCTGCACACCCAAAGTCTCACCCAGGGTTGTAAAATAATGCAGTCTGGTGGTTTCCCGAACAAGAGAGCAAGTCACAAGTCCTCTCTGCGCGCTTGTGTACCTCTGCTGTTCCCAAGTTTATGCGCCCTCTCCACAAGCTCGCAGAACTTTGCAGCGCCTGAGTTTTAGCGTGCTTCCCTACTGTCCAGTTTCACCCCGTATGAGTGTGGGTTCCCCAGACCTCGCCTGGAACTGGGGAATCAGTGCAGTGGGACGCCTTTGTCTTTGCAGCTGCCCATCCTCTCCGCTCGCTCACGTACACAGGGCTCCAAACCTCCGACTCTGCTCATATCTTCAACGCTGCCCTCCGCCCTCCTCTGAGTCACAGTGTCCTATCTTTACTTTTATTTGTGGAATTTTCACTCGGCCAGCTTTCCTGTGATTCTGGATGATGTTTGTTCTGTGGTTAAGTTGTAGGTTTGAAATTGCTGAGTGGGGCAGGTGTTTACCTATGCCGCCATCTTGTTTCCTCAGTTGTGGAATATTTTTGTTTTGAGGAAAAGCACACGGAATTGGAAGAAATGCTTATAAAACTGCGTTTTACTCCTAGGCTAGCACAGAGGCACAATCAAGAGTCCATACATTTGAAGTGTCTCTGTGGAGCAGATGGAAACATTTGCTGTACAAACACTGGTGACAGAACATGCTCTTACAGGTGGCCTTTAACATGTTTATGTCATTCGTTCTTTCGGTATTTTATTTCCTTACAAAAATGAATCATGTTCATTTAAGAACATTTTTTAAATGCAGAAGAAAAATTGGTAAATGCTAACCAGAAATAATCACTACTTAGAACATTAGATGTGTATTCTTTAAGTCGTTTATGGGTTAGGATTCTATAAAAGAAAATACTTTAGTTTTAAAACTTTATTTTGTTTTCACTAGAACTTAGTGGCTATTAATAAACTCTTGTACTTAGTTACTTAACAGTTTCCAGTATGGTACCATTTTATATGCTTAGAAAATATGACACGGATGCCTTCCCCTAAAGTAGCTCATCATCATTCAGATGTGCATTTCAATATTTCATCATCTCCAAATGTTTATTTTTACAGGAGGTATAAAATACAAGTTTAAGTGAAAGCCTGCCAACAGTATGATTTAGGTACAGACCAAGAGAACAGTTAAGAGTCTGTCACGGATGAGCAATCTCTAGCTCCCCTCTCCATAATTGATCCTGCTCCCTTTTTAAAATTGATTTGGGAAAGGGAGAGAGAAACATCAATGATGAGAGAGAATCTTTGATCAGCTGCCTCCTGCATACCCCACACTGGGGATCGAGCCCACAACCCTGGCATATGCCCTTGACCAGAATGGGAACCCCTTCAGTCACAGGCCAACACTCTTATCCACTGAGCTAAACCAGCTGGGGCTCCTGTCCTCGTAGGACTTAAGGGTTGTTAGGCCTCCGTGAATGAGGTAAATATCAGCTAAATATGGCTGGAAGTAACACACTGAAGTGCACAATAAACTAACCCAAAGAAAACTTTCTATATTTCAGAGACCACCTCTGTGTTTCTGTGAATTAGGCTGTACAAAGCAGTGCAGAAAAGCACTCATAATCAAACGATTGTTTTCTCAGATAAAATGCTGTTTTCGACTTTTTTTTTTTACATTGAGGGAGTTCAGATCCAGGTGGTGTTGGAATCGTTGCTCTTACCCTTGTTCTCGCTGCTCTTCCCGCACCCCTGCACCCTGGCTCGCAGAGCTGGCCCTTCCTGTGGAGCGTCATCACTGCTCCGTGTCGTCCTCCCCGAGGCGGCCCAGGCACATGTGCTCATGACAGCGAGCACTTACGCTGCGTGTCCGTGTGCTTTCAAAAATAGAAGTCATCACTCAAATCCAGAATTCAAGCATTTAGTGAGACTTTATTTTTATTTGTATTTTGTAAACTTACCACTAATTTTAATAATTGTTTATTTGTTATCTAGTATATACTAAAATTATAGTCATTAAAATTAGATCTCTTTTGAATGTGTTACACGAGATTCTCATAAGTCATTTATTAAGAATACTGGTCTGGCCAGTGTGCTCAGTGGTTTGTGGTTGACCTATGAACCCGGAGGTCACAGTTTGATTCCCGGTCAGGGCACATGCCCAGGTTTTGGGCTTGATCCCCAATCGAAGGCGTGCAGGAGGCAGCAGACCAATGATTCTCTCTCATCATTGATGTTTCTGTCTCTGCCTCTCCCTTTCTCTCTGAAATTAAGAAAATATATATTTTTAAAATAAAAAAAAATACCAGAGTTAGCTAATAAATAGCATGAATGAGTTGGCTTTATAGATGGTGATTAGATTTGTCAGTTCATCTGTTTTTTAAATACATGGAATATAATCCGAGCTAACTCACAATACTCTTAATTGATATACATGTGCTCATAAATTTATTTAAGGGAAGTGTGGTATTTAAATTGGTTGAGTGTGGTTTTTTGCTTGGATTACTTCACGTTTTTTTCCTAATAGTTTTTGTCATGTCACCATTGTTTTCCTCCTCTGGGTACAGTTACCATGGTTATTAGTCACCTGAAACTTTGGGACCTGCTGCCTCCCAGGCCTGAGCACTGCACTCTGGGTTGTGGCAGCTGCTACCTTCCAGCTGGCAGCAGTGTTTTACCGTTTCAGGAGTGCTTTGGCCCTAGATCTGCCGTGTGTTCCTGCTGGCAAGTGGCCGAGGAACTAGCATTTAGGGGTCGGAGGACAAGTAAGATTTCACAGACAGTGTGGCTGGACCTGGCTGTAAGTTAGGAGGTGAAGTACTTAGGGGAAAGCAATAGGAAATGTAAGAAAAGTAAAGACAATTTTTTCAGGGGGTTTAAATCAAGATGAGTAAGTCTTCTCAAAACTACACTTGTGGTTAATGTAGTCTCCCCATACTGTTCATAACTGATACTGCTATGTAATAAATAAATTTTTTAACTTGCTTTTCTTGTGACCTAAAGAAGGTGTTTTGTTTTGTTTTCAACTTTAGGGTGAAAACACAACTACTCTATCAATTTATCCTCCTGAGGGAAACATAGACTTAAAATATTTTCCATATTATGGGAAAAAACGGCATGTAAGTATGTAGAAGTTCATAAGTGGGAACAGGGACATCTGTATAAAAATGTCACTTGTCTGGGACAGGTAGACCTATCTTGTGTAACTTGTGCATCATTTGTTCTTGTTTTTAAATACAATGGTGATGGCAAATGAAGATTCCTTGTCTACAATTCAAAACAAAATATTCAAGCAGAAAATACCATTATCACTTTATTTAAAATGTGTTTATTTAGAGAATTTAGAGAAGTAAGTAGTCAAAAAAAATCTCATTACCCAGAGATAACTATATTGTCTAATTTCTTTCATATTTTTTAAGTATATGTATACAGATAATTCATTTTATAAAATTGGGGTCATACTGTATATATACCTAGAAAACTTGTTTTAAAATTATTTCAAACATAAAGTGGTTAAAGTAGTAAAATAGTAAAAAGAATTCCCACAGGCTTTGGCCCAGATTCCCAGATTATCTCAGTTGTCTTATCAGTCTCCATTTATATATAATTTTTTCCCTGAACCATTTGGGATAAAGCTGTAAACATGATGCCGCTTTACAGCAAATGCTTGTGTCGTTTCCTAAAAATAAAGACATCATCTTATGTAATCATAATCTAGTCATCAAAGGAAGTTAACATGATTGGAGTACTGCCCCGTCGTGGGCCTTGTTGAGATGGCACCAGTTGTTCCAGTAATGTCCTTCATTGGAAAGGAAAAGTGTTCCAGCCCCAGGATGTCCCACGAACATCTTCAGTCCCCTGTGATCTGGAGCGTCCCTCAGCCCGGGACAGGCCTCTCTCAGCTTGTTTTGTTTGCGTTGCTCAGTTTGAGCTTGTCTGGTATTCTTCATGATTAAGAGTAGGATGTACATTTCTGGCAGGAATGCCTCAGAAGAAATACTACATCCTTTTCAGAATGCCCCTCATTGATTAGTCCCATTAACGGTGATAGTAACCTTGAACTTCTGGTTAACTGGTGCCAGCCAGGTTTCTCCACTATAATCAATAAATATTATCTGGGGAGAATACTTTGAGTCTTTTGTAAAATTCTTGCTCTCATAGCCTTAGCATTTGTTGATTCTTGCATAAATCAGTTAATAGAGCAGTTCCCAATGTTTTTCTTTCTTTTTTTAAACAAAGTTCTTATTTTTTTTTTTAATCCTCACCTAAGGATAATTTTCCATTAATTTTTAGAGAGTGGAAGAGAGAGGGAAAGACAGAGAAACAATGTGAGAGATGCATACTGGGTTGGTTGCCTCCTGCACATGCCCTGACCAGGGCCCAGGCCAGGGAGGAGCCTGCAACCGAGGCACATGCCCTTGACTGGGGTCGAGCCTGGAGCTTTTGACCCACAGGCGACACTGTTTACTGAGCCAAATCAGCGAGGGCCCAAATGTTTTTCTAATTTCATCTCTCCTTTTTTCATTTACTATGGCATTCTACTCTAAGAACTTTTTCTTCTCTATCATTTATTACTTATGTGTATCATTATGTTTTTGTGGATTCTTATTTTATTCAGGGGTTATATATAATCTGTTATAATAACTTATTTGGGTGCTCAAATTGTCCCCGATTTGGCTGGTAGGAAACATTCAGGCTGGCTTCTCTGTCCTTTTGACATTCCCCCAGGATTCTTTGAGCACTTCTTACTTTCCCTTCCCAACCGTGGAATCATGCCCTCGTGCCATTTAGTGAAGAATTATATTTAGAAATCATGATAGTCCAGCAACCGAGTATATTTGTGCCACGTTACACAGGAATCATAAGTAGGGATATAGGAGACCTAACAAGTGTAATCAGTGAGGTGGATCTTATGCACATTTATCAAACACAGTAACATGGAGGTAGTACAGTGCAGATCCTCAAGCATAGCTGGAGCAGTCACAAAAATTTACCATGAAAAATACATCCTAGCCCAGGCCAGTGTGCAGTGGGAAGGGCATCATTGTGAGACATGGATGCCTCACCCCCTTCCACTCTCTCAAAATCAGGTGGGGGTGGAATATCCTCAGGTGAGGATTTAAAAAAAAATAAGGGCCCCTCTCAAAGGAGGGAGTCAGTATTTTTATTAAACAACTTTTAAGTGAAAGGGAAAATTCAAATCAAAATTGCAGGAAATCTAAAAAATACTGGTAATGAAACTAGAATCATAGCCCATGGGATACTTTTAAAGCAGTACTCAGGAAAATCCATAGCCATAAATACTCTTATCAATAAAAGTTAAGTGAAAATAAATGGACATCCAGTTTTGAGGGGGAAAGTAGAGAATGAAAAGTAATAGACCTAATTAATAGATCAAAATTTTGGTTTCAAATTTTACAGAATAAACCAACTCTTGATGAAGTGTAGATGAGGTCACTTTGAATTTGAATTGATATGTTTTCCTTTATTTACCAGGCGAGTTATCTACAGCCGTTAGTTGCTGTCCAGCTCAACTCTACTGGTAGCAGTACCACAAAAGAAGTAACCGTCGAGTGCAAGATTCTTGGATCAAAAAACCTGAGAAACTATGATGATCGTGACAAGTTTTTAGGACGAGTTACTTTCAAAGTCACAATGCGTGCATAGTAGGAGCTAGAATATGTCCACAGAGTAAATGTTGTGTTGTCTGTCTTTATTTTGCATCAGCCGGACCTGACATTCTAGAATTATGAGACCACCTGAGAGAGGTGGGGTGGTACATGACGCTGCGGTAACATTGTAATGTGCTTCCCAGTCGTAGTGTTCCGTGTCCTCTGAAGTAACTGCCTGTTGCCTCTGCTGCCTTTGGAACCATTGTCCAGTCGTCAGACGGGGACTGAACACCTGATTCTGAACATGTGGGTCTTGTCCTATTTTTTTATGTGGTTTAATCGCCAAGTGTCTAAAGCTTAATGTGCTGTGCCATGTAAATATTTTATAGATTTAACACTGGTTAACTGTCATATATTGATGCCAACCAAGTTTTAGGGATAAAAAGGTACCTGACCAACATGAAGTGACTTTACAGCTGCAGGAAATGTGTGGGGAGTTCTGTGTGTGAGGAGGAAAAAAGAAAATAAAAGCGGATTTGAAAGGTTGTCTTGGGTTTATTGTACAGTTATTTTTTTACATGCTGAATTAGTCTGTAGATCTTTTTTATTAAGAACAACTGTTGCCCTGGCCAGTTTGGCTCAGTGGATAGAGTGTCTGCCTGTGGACCGAAAGGTCCCAGGTTCGATTCTGGTCAAGGGCACAATTGTGGTTGCAGGCTCCTCCCTGCCCCAGGCCTTGGTCAGGGTACGTGCAGGAGGCAACCAATTGGTTTGTTTCTCTCACGTCAATATTTCTCTTCTCTTATTAAAAAGTAAAAGGACTCAAACTTTATTATAAAATACGTTAAAAAAAAAAGTAGTGATTGGATTATTATTGCTGGGACTAAATCTCTTATGAAAATTATTTTAGACCATAGATGAAGCAGCATTTTTAGGTTACCCAGTATGAATAGGCACGTACTTTTTTAAATAAAATTAAATTCCTAAGATTTAAATTATGAAATATCTTGTTACTACTTTTATTTAGTATACACTGTTGTCTCTAATAAAAAAAATAATTGTAAAATATAAAACATGAAACTTATTCAAAACTTCCAACCAAGCAGAGTTCTATTTCTGCATTCTTTGGTTGGTGTCACTGAAATTTCCCTCCTCCTCAGGAGTCTCTTACAACCCTTTATTGCAATGTGAGGTACTTTCTCCTTTAAGAAAAAGGTGTGCTTACTGTATGATCCCCTTTTTTAAGCCTATTTTTTTTGTATTTTCTCCTTAAAACGCAAAACTGATATTTTCGAGGTTTTTCTTTGTGTTAATGCGACTCGGGAAAAGTGGGCCCCGCTGGCTGGCTCAGGGACGGCTGTCTGGGGAGAGCACGAGTGCTCTGGGCCTCGGTTCCCGAGGTGCGGTGGCCTCCACGCGGGTCCTGGGCCCTCGGCCCCATCTGGAGCTGACACTCGGATCTTGGTGACGGCAGACTTTCACTTTAGACGTCTTAGCACCTGAAGACGATGATGCTTGGAGTTGTTCGTGAAGCGAGCCTTTCCTGGGCTCCACTTGTCCTCTCTGTCCTGTCTCCTCAGAGTGAAACGAGGGTCAGAAATGCAGTGACACTAGCTCAGTGCCATGGCTGCAGCCAGGGCATCACTCGTTGGACCAGGTGAGCTTCCAGGTCCCCAGCAGCTGTCGACTTTGGCTTGTGTGACATTCATATGATTACATTTCTCTGGTGTATTTTGAAGTAGTCTATGGGTCTGCTTTAATGAGCTTAGATAAAAGCAAGCCTGTTCTCAGGCTGAAACAAGAATATCCAACATGGGGGAGTGTTGGGTTTGGGAGAGAAAAATGGGAATGCACCTAAGTCACTTAATTGTAGTCGAGCCTGCGTGGCTTGGACTGACTGCTGTTTGACCTTGGTTGACCAACCCAATTCTTCCTGTTTGTTTTCTTTTAAAATTCGGGGAGTTCAACTCTGTCACAGGCCTGCTGTGCCGGGGTTCTTTTTCCAGCCTTACAAAGGATTCAGGATTCTGGAGAAAGGGCTGCGCATATATGATTCAAGAAGGATTCCGTGGACGAAAGATAGTTTTGACAGGCATTGGGGGCCAGAGGAACTTCAGCTGAAGGAGCTAGAAGACTCTCCTGTCTCAGAACCCCGTGCTTTTATTAAAAATACAGTTTGTCCCAAGACAAGGTGGAAATACACACTCCAAGGGGTACGGTATCAAAGGTGTACAGAAACTGTCAGTCTGGGGAATGCCTGCAGCTGTTCAGATAGGTGGCCAACAGGAGGCGAAATGTCCTGAGCTGTCTGGCAGGTAATCCTATTCAGGTTTGGGGACTGTCTTGGCAATTTTCAACAGGTAAACTACGTGTGACTTAACCATGTGAGCTCCCCAAGCTTCACCGGCCTTTAAAACTCTTGTAATTATCACATGCTGGCATTGGTTCTCGGCATTTCTGTGTGCCAGGTGATGCTTTGCTGGACTCTGAAGCTACACAGATGAAAAAATATGGTCTCTCGAGGATGTTGAATTAGGAGGGAACAGGCTCTGAGACCTATGGCATGTCACCATGGTGACAGCAGTTATGGTTCAGGGGCGATGCAGGGTGTGAGGAGCTGGCTCTGAGATGCATGGCTGAGAGCGAAGGGAGTCCTGGACAGGTGCCGTCCATTTCTGGCACATCTCAGGTTTTCCTTGGAGCTTCCCTGGGTGTCTCCAGTGCAGCTTCTTTTTTTTTCTTTTTTTAAATATGTTTTATTGATTTTTTACAAAGCCAAAGGGAGAGGGATAGAAAGAAACATGGATGAGAGAGAAACATCGATCAGCTGCCTCTTGCACGCCCCCTACTGGGGATGTGCCCGCAGCCAAGGGACATGCCCTTGACCGGAATCGAACCTGGGACCTCCCAGTCCGCAGTCCGACGCTCTATCCACTGAGCCAAACCGGTCTCGGCTTCAGTGCAGCTTCTGATTTCCGATGAGAGCTTTTGCATATCCAGCAACCTGTCAGTGTGGAGTCTACTGCTTGTGCACAGACCACGGCTTGAACAAGGCTGGAGACCGGCAGCGTTGCCTCCTCGGGGAGTGAGTCTGGCACTGAAGGTGCAGCCTGGGAGCACTCGGGCGTCTGTCGCGTCTCCCGGAGGGGAGATTTCCACAGGACCTGCCCATGAGTGTTCATTTGGGGCCAGAGGGAGGAGGAGTTGGCTTTAAACCCTGGTGAGCTGCAAGGGTTGAAGGAGAAAACGTGCGCACAGTGCCAGCCTGTAGTCCATGTACTTGTCCCTTCCCAAGGGCTCCCCTGCTCTTGAGCTTCCTGACTTCCGCAGCCTTGCTTTCCTGTGTTTCCAGTTTGGCTGCCGTGCCGGAGCCCTTGTTTCCCGGGGAAAGGAGCTGGAAGCCTGCTGTCTGCCCACAGCCCGAGCAGCAGGTTCGTATGAAAGCAGGAGTCACAACTATGTGAATCGAAACGGTCACATGGATAGCCCAGTGGTCAGGAAACTCATTAGTCAACAGAGCCAAATATCAACAATACGATTGAAATTTCTTTTGAGAGCCACATTTTTAAAACTTCTTCTAATGCCACTTCTTCAAAATAGACTCGCCCAGGCCGTGGTATTTGGTGGAAGAGCCACACTCAAGGGGCCAAAGAGCCCCATGTGGCTCATGAGCCGCAGTTTGCCAGCCACAGCCCTAGCCCCACGCGGGGAGTTGTTTTGGGTGGTGCATCCTCACGTGCTCTGCACACGGGCCTCCATGTGGCTTCCAGAGGGAGATCGTGCAGGAGGGCTGCGTTCATGCCGCTGCTGGCAAGGAGGGGGTCAGGCATGACTAGAACGCAGTGTGTCTGCTTTTTTAACCCAGTTTTCCCACATCCCAGGGACTGTTGGCCTTCAAATAAGCCCCTTGAGACAACTGTTTCAACCTTCAGAACTTTTCAACCTTCAGAACTTTTCAGGAATGACTTCGGGGTTTACTTTGTTGTATCGTAAATCAGCGAGTGAGATACAAAACGCCTTAATAAGCTAATTAAGAGTCGTTTATTGCTCGGGGCCCAGAGGGAGGTGTTTCTTCCAAATCTCTAAGCAAAGTCACCAGGAGTTTGCTGTATTTATACCTTTTGAACTCTTTGCATGTTTTACAAAGGGCTCTGTGTGAGTTAATGTTGCAGTTTGTCATCTTGGATACATTAAGAATAAATATTTGGCATAAGAATATGGGAATTATCAGTATTAGTCCATTACATTAGATGGCTAGCTTGCAAGGTCAGACAGTTTTTATCTTTTTCTATTACTCAAACTGAAACATTTATTCTACAGAATAAGAGACTGTCTAAAAATGACAGATTACAGAATAAGGGACTATCTAACAATAGCAGAGTATTTCAAACAGTAGTTTTTATATAAGAGGGAGGTTACTATGCTTCCTCAGGAGGCAGGAGTATAGTTTTAACTCTGCTCAGAAGTGGCGGGGCCTCTCCGTTAAGGATGGACGTTTTACAAACAAAACTCACTGGGGAGTCGAGACAGACGGGCTGGTGGTTAAGCGTGGAAGGCAGACAGCGTGACGAGAGGATGTCTCTCCCAAATCAGTCTTCAGGTCACGTGTGGCCGTGGTGTCACTGAGCCTCCATGAGAACCCATTGGATTTGACGTGTGGCCAGCTGGTGACCGCTGTCGTCAGCTCTGGATTTGTTTGAAGATCTGACCACTGTCTGCTCAAATGTGAGTCTGGCGTTGGAGCAGTGTGCGGACCTGCCGGTGACAAGAGACCCCGGGAACCCAGGAGGCTGGGCTGGCTGCCAGCTCCCAGGGGCCGGGGTGATGCCACACTTGCCCAGCACTCCTGCCCTGCAGGCCACAGCCCCAAGTTGAATGTAGGAGCTGAGGAAGAGGGAGGGTGACATGAAATAGGAGTCACAACTTGCCATATTTTTAAAATAAATGTTTTTATTGATTTTAGAGAGGAAGGGAGAAGGAGAAAAACATCTATACCAGTGTTCGGCAAACTCATTAGTCAACAGAGCCAAATGTCAACAGTACAACGATTGAAATTTCTTTTGGGAGCCAAATTTTTTAAACTTCTTCTAACGCCACTTCTTAAAAATAGACTCACCCAGGCCGTGGTATTTTGTGGAAGAGCCACACTCAAGGGGCCAAAGAGCTGCATGTGGCTCATGAGCCGCAGTTTGCCGACCACTGATCTATACTAATAAAAGGGTAACATGCTAATTAGACCGGAGACCTTCTGGACGTCCTTCCAGACAAAGCCATGCTGGTGGGGCCAAGGCAGAGGCGGTTAGGGGTGATCAGGCCAGCAGGGTAGGGCATTTGGGGGCGACCAGGCAGGTGGGGGGAGAAGTTGGGGGCGAGCAGGCTGACAAAGGGACAGGTGGGGGCAATCTGGCCAGCAGGGGAGGTAGTTGGGGCAAGCAGGCTGAAAGGGGGGGAGTTAGGGGTCATCAGGCAGGGGGGCAGTTGGGGGTGATCAGGCAGGCAGAGTGGTTAGGGAGCGATCAGGCAGGCAGGCAGGTTAGTGGTTAGGATCCAGTGATCCCAGATTGTGAGAGGGATGTCCAACTGCCTGTTTATTGGGCCTAAATTGGCAGTCAGACATCCCCCGAGGGGTCCCAGATTGGAGAGGGTGCAGGCCTGGCTGAGGGACACGCTCCCTCCCCATGTACGAATTTCGTGCACCGGGCCACTAGTTTGTAATAAAAGCATAATATGCTAATTAGGCTGGACATTTTTCCAGGGAAGCCCGGGTCCCAGGTACCAGAGCGAAGCTGGTGCCAGCAGCTGGGGGAAGGAAGGCTTACTCTTGCAAGAATCTTGTTAATCGGGCCTCTAGTCCATGATAAAAGAGAATCATTGATTGGGTGTCTTCTGTATGCCCTACTCTGGGATTCAAACCATGACCTCCTAGTTCATAGGTTAAAGTTCAAACACGAAGCCACACAGGCCAAGCAGCATTTTTTTTTTTTTTTTAGCCACATTTCCTGTGATCCTTCCCAGGGAATAGGATGGCTGGGGATGGTGTGAGAGGGATGGACTTCCTGCAGAATTCTGTGCCCCTCTGATAAGAGCCGGTGAGAGGGAACCTGGGTGTGTTGAGAGACACTGCCTAGCAGAGTAGGTGATTGGTAGTGGTGAATGTGTGAAACCAAGGACCCGGGAGGAAAAAAAGCAAACGGGATGTAGGAAGTTTAAAGCTTGACAGACAACCTATAAAATTCACAGTAAAAATAAAAAAAATCAAAGCACTTGGGAGTCCCCTCCTGAGATGAAGAGTCTTGATTTGGACCCATGGCCGCTGGTGTCATGCCTGTGGTTATGTTGCCTCAGGTGCAAGAGGAACTTTGAAGATAAAGCTAAGGCTGCTTACTGATCAGCTGGCCTTGGGATAGATTGTGCTGGTTACCAGAGGCCTGATGCAATCCCTGGAGCCGAAAGCAGCAGTCGGTGGAGCGGAGGAGGCCTGGACACGCCTGCTCTCTTGCAGGTGGAGGGCACCATGTGGAAAACCAGAAGAAATGAATCCTGGAAGTCAGCTCTGTCCCGGAGGCTCCAGAGCAGCCGGCAGCCACACTGAGCCCAGGCTGCTGACAGAAGTGGAGGTCTATAATGTACCGTCTGAAGCCACTCCATCTGTGTCATTTGTTATGGCAGTAAATATGGCCACTTTCCCCATGAAGATTATATCCTCCAATTCAACCTAGCCAGCCTATGATTCCCCAAGGGATCCCGTTTAAACTGCATATGCTGGTTCAGCAATGCTTGGGTCGGGCCTGAGATGCTGCATCCCTAACATCCCCAGGCGCTGCTGCTCGGAGGAATTTCAGCATGAGGCTCTTGTGAGGGCCTGCAACCATGAGTCCAGCTTTCTGAGGATGGTATGGTGCAGGCTTGAACATTAACAAGGTCCTTACCAGCCCCTCCTTTCTTCCAACTAAGGAAAACGTGCAAGATATTGAAGGGCACCACCTAGAGGTGAAGGGAGGGCAGGCATCTCTTGAGTGAAGAACGCTGTGCAAAGTTGCTATCAGTACTTACTGGGAAGAAATGGCCTCAGTCGGGTTTGCTTGTTTTAGTGTTTATTGAGCACCCAGTGTGTACCAGGCACTGGACTAGGAGGCTGGGATACACTGGGCATCAAAACAAGATTCCTGACCTCCTGGAGCTTACATCCCAGCAAATGCAACCGCAGCGAGGCTAAAGCCATTTCTGGTGGCGTGCTGAGTGACAGGTGTCCTCTCTGCTTATACTAGAGGGCAGTAGCCTCTGGAAGCCAAGAGCTGGGGCCGGAGGAGGCTGGTGTGCTAGGTCCCAGGTGCACTGGGCTGGCTCGCTGCCAGCAGTTGGCAGGTCGGTGGAGTCTCTCTCTGAGGAGACAAGTTGCAACTGATCATAAATTCTTTTGAGGCGGGAGCCACCCAGAGGGATGGCAGTAACCATGCCTGCCAACAGGACTTCACGACACTGGCTTTTTATACTCTAAGACAATAAAGGGTTGCAGAAGGCCCATCAGATCCTAAAAAAACATAACTCCAAAGGACAAGAAGGTCAGGCTGTATAGCAGGCAGAAGTTAAAAATCCATGTTAGCTGGAAGAGAATACCATGATGTTTATAGGTGTGCTGCAAGTATACGGGTTTTTTAAATCTTTTTTGTCCCCCCCATTTATAGACTCTCCCCCCATTTTCTCCCTCCACCCGGTTCCCACCCTACCCCGGGCCTTCATCACCCTACTCTCTGTGTCCATAGGTAAAATCTTTGGTTAATCTCTCCCCACCCCCAACACCCTCATTCACACTGAGATTAATCAATCTGTTCCAACTTCCATGCTCCTGATTCTATTTTATTTTTATCATTTATTTTGTTCATTTGATTTCTTGTTAATTTTGATTTTTAGATTCAGTTGTTGATAGATATGTATCTGTTGCCATTTTATTGCTCACATTTTTAACTCGCCTCCGCCTCCGCCTCCTCCTCCTCCTCCTCCTCCCTCTTCTTGAAGAATAGCCTTCAACATTTCATGTAATACTAGTTTGGTGGTGATGAACTTCTTTAGCTTTTTTTTGTCTGTGAAGCTCTTTATCTGACCTTCAATTCTGAATGATAGCTTTGCTGGGTAGAGTAATCTTGGTTGTAGGTTCTTGCTATTCATCACTTTGAATATTTCTTGCCACTCCCTCCTGGCCTGCATAGTTTCTGTTGAGAAGTCAGCTGACAGTCGTATGGGGGCTCCTGTGTAGGTAACTAAGTGTTTTTCTCTTGCTGCTTTTAAGATTCTTTGTCTTTAACCCTTGACATTTTAATTATGATGTGTATTGTGTGGTCTCCTTTGGGTTCGTTCCTCTTGTTTGGGACTCTGTGCTTCTTGGACTTGTAAGTCTATTTCTTTCATCAGGTAGGGAAAGTTTTCAGTCATTATTTCTTCAAATAGGTTTCCAATATCTTGCTCTCTCTCACCTCCTTTTGGCACCCCCGTAATTTGGATGCTGGTATGCTTGAAGTTGTCCTAGAGGCTCCTTACACTATCTTTATATTTTTGGGTTTTTTTTTCCTTTTGTTCTTC